>BPLR01015887.1:0-325748 GCA_021605095.1 Caerostris extrusa
GTACATACAAGGAGTTCAATATGAAAGTCAAGCTTTGACCAAGTGGTCAAGGAAAAGAATGCTCGGTATGTCTACCTACACCGCGTTTGGTTAATTATTTTACAGAAAAATAGGATGAATATGGATATTTTGGGGCCTAAATGACCGAATGATATGATTTAACAATCCGCGAAAAATTATGATTTTATAATCCATACAATCCATATGAATAGGATTTTACAATCCATGGTGATTATTTTGCAATCCAGGATGCTTATTTCAGAATCAACTTTTTAAATGGAAATCAAAAAATCATAAAAAAATCACAAAAATCATAATCGTATGAATTGTGATTTTACAATTTATACGAATATGATTTTGCAATCCATGGTGGAGACTTGACGGCCGAGTGACTAGCGCTCTGATACTAGGTGCCACAGGTTTCGTGTTCTAGTCCCGGCGGTGCCATGGATGTTTGTAGAGGTTCGTAATCCCCTTTAAGCAGTAGGTACCGGTCTAATGTGACTGTATAGAATAGGGCTTAGGAGGACAACCCTACCCTGCAGAAAAGTCAGTGTCACGGAGACAAGTCAAACTTCTACCTACGGGTGCTCCATCACCAAAAGAAGCTGCATACTTTGCCCTTAAACCAAGAGACCCCATGGGTTCGTGGGCTTGTTCCAGATGTCTACCAAGTGGGTATAAGGAACAACAGCAGAAAAATAAAATTCAAAGACTGTAGAAAGACTTTTGATAATACTTCCGGTTTTCTACAAGCCCTGTGGTAATGCACGTTGCTGGCTTGCAGAAAGATGGAGGTTCCAGTTCATTAACAACGTGTTTGTTATGTCACTGGTAAAGTGAAGGAATTCGATGGCAACTATGGCAACGTTTGTAAGCATGGCTGCTTCGATAGCTAAGATGGTGGGATTTTCTAGATTTTCTCGCGTATGACATGCAAAGATGCATTCAATTATCCATTAAAGACTCAGAATGCCTCAATTCCTAGTACACAACGATGGCTATTAGTTATGTACATTTGATGAACATGAAGTTTCTTATGTAAGATAAAACTACTATTTTTTTCTTTGTATAGTAAAATAGTAGTTTTATCAAATAAATAAGGGTAATAATTAATAACAGTGATAATAATAATTAAATTTATCACTATTTAATTATCTATAAATTTATCATCACACAAGAGGAAACACGTTCGAATTTGTTGTTGGCGTGCCTTGCAGTCATTCATTTCAGAAACGAGGACATTCAATAGCAATTGGGCTAATGTAAGAGAGTAGGAATGCATTATCAGTTAAATTGGGATGATTTCTTGATTTTCTCTTTATACACAAGCAAGGATACAATAATGGTAAAAAGGATCCCAGAATACATCATTTCAAAATATACATGGTTGGGCTATTCATTGCGTACATTTGATGAATAGAAACACATGGTATAAAGATAAAATTGCTATTTCGTTTTGCATTTTCAGATATGTATAGTATCTGAGATTAAAAATATTATAAATATATATATATATAAAACATGAGTTTAAACATTTTTTCCTTCTTTTCTATCAATTAGTACCTAATAACATATAATCATGCAGGCAAAGTACCTTAATACAAAGTTATACGTATAGTATATAGTATAGCATATATTCATACATATTGTTTTTGGACTCGGTGCAGGAAAGCCTACACCTGGTCCAAAAGACCCTGAGCAGGCGACTGGGCCTTTGGCTAAAGGTAATATGCAGCTTAGCTTCACTTTAATGAGCAACTATGAGGGCTGAAGTCTAATTAAACCTTAAGACAACGCTCTATGATCATATTTGATTCCGAACTACTAACAAACAGCTATGGTCCCGCCGGGACTCGAACTCGAAACTATAGCAACGAGCGCTAAACACTCGCTCATTCAGGCCTATACATGCACTTTACTTTGTCTTTATATCGTGTGTAAAGCATCTTGCATCGATGGTAAGGCTTTCCGGTGTGAGTTTTCCGGATTTTCTACCATATGACTTGCAAATATAGGACAATTATCCCTCCCAGAAGGCAATGTCCTGTTTGCCGATGGGCTGTTTGGAGCATACATAAGTCTATCACTGATGTTACAAAAAAGGAATCTCCATGTCTGCCGTACATGTGGAAATAGTAACTTTCAATCTGCGAGATAATTTGATCATGACTGTGATAGCATCTTAAACAGCAATCAGACTATTGAAAAAATTTCACATTTTGTCCTGTACGTCACGCAAATGTGGGCAATTACCTCTGCAATTTCTAATGAAATCTTGGAAAACTAATGGAATACAGGAGGTTTCCAATACAAAAAAAAAATTGCATTTAATGAGAACTTCACAAAAAAGTGAATCAGCCTAAAAAAAGAATTTAACATATAATTAGCCCATTACAAAATTGAAAATAAAAAATTCTTTTAAATATTGTACTAACTTTTGTAAATGTATAAAATACGATGGTAGTAAAGGATAACAGTGCCTGACAAAGAAGATTAACAGTAACGATATTTATTTTTTAAAAACACACATTTTCTGAATATAGTCGATACACTACATTCAAATTGCTTTTGCGGAAAAACTGCTTTTTAATCCCTTTGAAAGCTTTGCTTTTTTAAATGCTTTTTTTTTTATCGCTAACAAGCAGAACACTGACGAATAAAACATTCACTTAATTGCTTCTTTTTAGATGGAAAAAATCTTCTTTAAAAGTGCAGTTATTACGGAATAAAACTTTAGTTTAAACATTTTTTTTCCCTCTTTTCTATCAATTAGTACCTAATAACGTATCTTCATGTAGGCAAAGTACTCTTAAACTAGACTCTTCTACAATTTTTTTTTCAAATACCTCATTATAAACGAATTTTTATTCATTTTTAGTTCGTATTCAAACTTGAATTTATCCACTCTAAAAATGTCATTTAAAGCGCTCTTGAAGGAATAAGCTTCTGAAGAAAATAGTTTACTTTTATTACACACTATTTTGTTTTTACAAAAACATTTGAATTACCAATGAGTCGAAAAAAATATTTGAATTACCAATGGGCCAAGATAAAATATTTGAATTACCAATGAGCCAAAAAAAAAAATATTTGAATTACCAATGGGCCAAAATAAACTATTTGAATTACCACTGAGCCAAGACAAAAAACATTTTAATTACCAATGAACTAATTGGTTTAAATATTTGAATTACCAATGAACCAAGAAAAAATATTTGAATTACCAATGGGCCAAGATAAAATATTTGAATTACCAATGAGCCAAGACAAAAACATTTGAATTACCAGTGAACTAATTGGTTTAAACATTTGAATTACCAATGAGCCAAGACGAACACATTCAAATTACCCATGAGCCAAGACAAAAATATTTGAATGACCAAATTATTTGAATGCCAAAGAGCCACATCTATCATTTTTTCTCTTTTTTTTTTCAAATTAAAAACTTGAAGAAGTTTTCTGCAATTACTTCGTTTACTTTTTCTAAGTCTTTAGTCTAAAAGCAGCTTTTAGCGCATTGAAAGTTGACTCAGTTATTTTCTCTTGTAATATCAGTAGAGGATTTAATGCTTATTTTTGTGTAGCCTGATGTAGCAACTTGTAGAGCACTGATGGCTTGCAACTCGGCGTCTTTCTACTATTCTATTTTTTTAGGGAATGAGAATTTGAACACATTGGTGGATGCATTTTGACATGAATCCAGTAGGGGCAGAAAGGACATATTATATCCAGGATAATAGTCCACAATATTATTGTTTTCTACATTTATGGGAGGAGCTTTTTTTGACGATGGTATTTGACGTTTTTTTAGGATAAGTTCTTTTTAGGAAAAGTTTTTTAGGATAAGTTTTACCCTTTACTGTGCTATATGTGTTTTACGATTCTCGGTTTCGTCATTACAATTAATAAACACTTTGATTTTAAAATAAAATTATATTTTCAATTTCTTCTATTTATGCCAGTATTTTTTTTTACTTGAGACGCATGAAAATGTACGTAGTACAAATGCAATTTTTTGGCTTTGTTGTACAGATTGATTGTGTTTTTGATAAGTCCTTTATAGCAAGTCTTATCCTAACATAGCAAATACCATATATACACTGAAGTGACAAAAGTCATGGGATAGCAATATGCAAATTTTCAGATGCAGTAGCATCTTGTAGAACAGGTATAAATGCGCAGTGCTTTCAGAGCTTTCATTTCTGTTCAAGTTATTCATGTGAAAAAGGTTTTTGAGAATGATGACCGCACGCGAATTAATAGACTTTGAACGTGGAATGTTAGTTGGAGCTAGACGCATGGGTCATGCCATTTCGGAAATCGTTAGGAATATTCCCAGATCCAGAAGAGTGTGCCGAGTATGAAATTTCAGGCATAACATCCCACCATGGACAGCGCAGTGGTCGACCGCCTGCACTTTTTTAACGACCGAGACCGGCGACGTCTGCAAAGAGTCGTAAACTAACAGACAAGCAACACTGCGTCAAATAACCGCAGAAATCAATGTGGGACGTACAAGGGACTTGTCTGTTAGAACTGTCGGAGAAATTCGGCTTTCTTGGGGTATTCCAGCAGAAGACCGACTCGAGTGCCTTTACTGACAGAACGACATCGCTTGCAGCGACTCTCGTGGGCACGTGAGCATATCGGTTGGTCCCTAGATGAATGGAAAACCGTGGCCTGGTCCGATGAGTCACGATTTCAGTTGGTAAGAGCTGATGGTAGGGTTCGAGTGTGGCGCTGACTCCACGAAGCCATGGACCCAAACTGTCAGCAAGGCACTGTCAAGCTGGTGGTGGCTCCGTAATGGTGTGGGCTGTTTTCATGGCATGGACTTGGTCCTCTGGTGCGACTGACCGAACATTGACTTTAAATGGTTATGTTCAGCTACTTGGAAATCACTTCTTGAAGCCATTCATGGACTTCATGTACCCAAACAACGTATTTTTATGGATGACAATGCGCCATGTCACGGGCCACAACTGTTCGCGTTTGGTTTGAAGAACATTCTTGGACAATTCCAACGAATGATCTGGCCATCTAGATCGCCCGACATGAATCCCATCAAGCATTTATGGGACATCATCGAGCAGGTCTGTTCGTGCCTAAAATCCTGCACCATCAACGCTTTCACAATTATGGACGTCTATCGAGACAGCATGGCTCAATATTCCTGCAGAAGACTTCCAACGACTTGTTGAGTCCATGCCACGTCGAGTTGCCGCACTTCGCCGGGCGAAAGCAGGGCCGACACGATATTAAGAGGTATCCCATGACTTTTGTCACTTCAGTGTATATACGCAGTCCAGTCACATTAATGCGACCACCACCTACTTTCGACGTCAACGTGAACCAATATATAACCAATAACAAAAGGCAGGTGGAAGCACATTGTAAGATGTATATAAAAAGGATGTCCCTGGGCATCCTTTATATACTTTATGGAGTATTAAAATTATGGCTTTTGATATGATCACATTTATTTGACTGGACTGTATATATATATATATATATATATATATATATATGGTATATATATATATATATATATATATATATATATATATATATATATATATATATATATATATATATATTAGCAAGATTATTAGACATATTCGAGTATATTATCATTTTTAAAACTATCGTGATATAATTAATTTCTTCTTGATTTTACAAATTTCCTAGATAACAGGTTTCATACCCTGTTATTAAATATTTTGTATAAATTTTAGTGATCTTTTTTGATCTGCCAACGAAGTTCTTATCGTTCAACCTTTATTATTTGTGTGTGTTTGTCTAATGATTTCACACATTGGATCATGAACAACTTTTTTAGACGTCTGAATGTGAGGAATTTAGGGTTTTTGTAATGAGAATGCAATGATAGTTTGTTTATAAAATTTGAAGAAAAAGCGAATGGTGTTATGGGTTCTGTTGCTCAAAATGGTGATATTTCTAATTCATTCCCTTTTCAATTCTCGCTTGATTCATTTATAGGTGTGTTGTGTGCTATAAGCCTTGTGTTAAACATAGGAACAAAAAGTGTTTTTAACAAAACCAAAAAAATTAGGGACAATTTTAAAATAAAGGAAAAAAGTTTCAATATAAAAAAATTTTATAGAAAAATTCAGCATTTTCTAAATATTACAATCACAATTTTCATTTTCTGATGTTTCTGTTAGGCTTAACATCGAAGCGAATTTTTCATAGCGTGTTTATTTTTAAACCATCTTTACTTTTCTTTTCTTCTGAGAATTTATTATTAGCTATCTTCATATGTAAGTCCAAACGCTTTTCAAGAACACACAAAAAAAAAAACAAAAAAAAAACAAAGGAGAACACAAAGAACAACGCTCGTTTTAAATAATATTTCAGGGTAGCTGTTATGTCTATATCTGTTGTCGCAGGGGGCACTATATCACTGCTTAATTTATACACATTTCGCGCAGATCTTTTTTGTCTGGTTTTTTTATAGACAAATTTCATTTTCGTCGTTATGCGGGACAAAATTTTTTGCCTTCTTCTCCGTGAATATTTCGTGCACGTGCTAATCGTGATTTTTCTTAAGCATTGTCATTTTGACATAAAGAACCTGGCAAATAAAATAAATGGCTTTTACTTTAAATGAGTACATGATCGTATTTTTAATCATAGTCTTCTAATTTTATTTAATGTCTGTTTTGAGTCGCATCTTAACTTCTTCAAAAGTCGGCCTACTTCTTATTATTTTTTTTTTATTGTTTTACTATAGAGAATTCGAAAGAGGATATTTCTTTTTTTTTCTTTGCTCTATGGAGCATTTTCAAGGTTAATGGCTAATACCTGTACTTCTGCTCACAAACTAGATAGAAAACAAAATATGCGTTAGTGCGAAATCCGGAGCAGGAGTTAAATGTTACGCGATTTGTGTCATCCTTTAAAATCGTGTTTAAGTAGTTAAAATTTAGTTAATTATAGATTCATCGTTAAATGTAAGTTTTCTTTTTCATTTTATTAGATATTTGTGTAAAAAATAATAACAAAATAGTAAAAATGTATTCATATTTTAACAAACCAAAAACCAAATTGTTTGACACTAAGTTATTTAATTAAATAATATTAAAAAAAGAAAACACATATTTCTAAATAATTTGACATTTAAATTATTAAAAATAATTAAATAATATAATGAAAAAAAAAACTAATTTAATTGTTTGATACAAACCTAAATTTAATTTTTATTAGAAAACAAATAATATAATAAAATTAATTATATTTAATTAAATTAAAATAATAAACATTAATCAATAATAATAAACTAGTTAAAATTAAATCAATAAAATGAAAATAAACCTAATTATTTGACACAAACCTAAATATTTGACACTAAGTTATTAGAAAACAATTGCATAATATAATTTGAGTAAAATTATTAATTTTTATTTTATGATATTTTTGTAAAAAATAATAACTAGTTAAATCAATAGTTAAAATGTAATTATTTTGAAAACCTGTTTGTGACAAAGTTATTAGAAAAAATTATATATAATAAAAGAAAACTAATAATTAATATTTAATTAAATTAATAAATTAATAATAATTTAAATAATAAACATTAAACAATAATAATAAACTAGTTAAATTCAATAATAATAATTAAAATGTATACCTATTTTTAACACACCTAATTGTTTGACACAAACCTAAATGTTTGACACTAAGTTATTAGAAAACAATTACATAATATAATAAAAAGAAACCTAATAATTATTAATTTTATTTTATTAGATATTTGTGTAAAAAATAATAACTAGTTAAATCAATAGTTAAAATGTATACCTATTTTAAGAAACCTAATTGTTTGAGACAAAGTTGTTAGAAAACAATTATATAATATAATAAAAAGAAAACTAATAATTAATATTTAATTTAATATTAATTAATAAATTAATAATAATTTAAATAATAAACATTAATCAATAATAATAAACTAGCTAAATTAATAATTAAAATGTATCCCTATTTTGACAAACCTAATTGTTTGACACAAAGTTTTTAGAAAACAATTAAATAATATAACAAAAAGAAAAATAATTTTTAATTTAATATTAATTAATAAATTAATAATAATACTTTCAATAATTTTTCAAAATTAAAATTAAAATTATTTTTGTAAATACTTCATTATTTGTAACACAGAATATGTTTAAAAAATGCTTCAACCACAAAAAAACAGGCTAACATGTATTCATTATTGTTTTCTTGAAAGATTAATTACTGCCAGAATAGCAAATTTAATTGTTGGAATTTGAATTACATGTAAAATTAAAAATATTACCGAAAATATATTTACGGAGATCAATGTTTACATACACTCACAAAGAAAAAAAAAAGGAATTAATTTCTGCAGTTGGCTGGTTTTTATTTTAATCGTTCTTCTTTCGCCAATTTATTTATACCTCTTTTTTGTGAGATTGAAAAAAAGCAGACAGCTTTCTGATATTAATCAAATTAGAAAGCCGTCTGCTAATTAAATCTATTAATCAAATAAATTAATTGAAATTATTCACGAAAGCATATTTACGAGATCATTGTTTACACACACACACACACAAAGAATTAATCTTCTGCAGTTGGTGGATTTTTTATTTTAATTGTTCTTTTTCGCCAATTTATTTAAACATTCTGTTTTGTAAAATTGTAGAAATCAGACAGCTTGTTGATATCAAATCAATTAAAAGTAAAAGGACATTATTTATAATTGTTACATTATTGACATTATTTATAATTGCCTAGTGCTGTTTTATATTCAGTTAAAAGTCACCATTCAGACAACAAACAAAATAAAATACATACAAATTTCTCTAACTGATTTTATGTATTAAATTCAGTCTTTGGATTATTATAATTATTATTATTATTTGTTATATTCTTAAACCTTTAGTAATTATATCACCAGATACTTAAAGTCATAAAATCAATATATATAATACATGTTATTTATATTGATATATATATATATATATATATATATATATAATACATGTTGTCTGACAGTGCACTAACTTTTTTACTTGCCTTCTAATCAGAAGAGTACTATCGAAGATTATACTGATGAAATAATTTATTCTGTAATAAAATAATTTATTCTGAAATAAAATAATTTGTTTTTCACCCTTTATGAAGCGAATTAAAAAAAATTGCATTCATGTATGTTTTTTTTTCTAATGCACCGGGCAAATACTTAGACAGTTATTCTTTATGCCTTAAAAAAGGTTGCACCGACGTTACTCACTTAGAACTATCCAGGGGGGTGTAGCTTAAAGATATGTCCCGGACGCGAGTACCACTACCCCCGCAGTGCTCTACGATCCCATGAGACCGGGAACTACGGTTTAAAGTGGATTATGAACCACTATATTCATACATTCCGAAACTATTCAAACATCCATGACACCGCCGGAACTTGAACCCGAAACCAGTGGTACCGAGCGCCAGAGCGCTAACCACTCGGCCATCGGGCGCCCGTATTAAGTTTATCCCTATACAAAAATTGATTGTATTTTTATAAATTTATTATAAATGAAACAAAGTTATTTTTAAATTAAATGAAAACCTAAAATTTATTTTTATGTGAGTAAAAATAAAAAAAATATGAAAATTTAATGGATCAGCAACTTCTGCACATCATATAGAACTTTCAAAAATAACATTTTTGTAATAAATATTTTTATACTTTATTTTGAGAGCTTATTTAAAAGAAAATTAGTGTTTAAGAAAATAAAAGGTGGATTTATTATATATAAAATAGAAATGAAATAATAAAGTGGGCAGAAAAAAAAAAAATAAAAACCGCAAAATAGGAGAAAGAAAAAAAAAGCATTTTAAACTTTTTTATTTGGTTTAGTAATACTTTTAAGTATTTTTATTTTTTATACTATATATATTATAATACTTTCCTTTTCCATCATGATTTCATAGAAAACCTCATCCAAAATAAAAATATGATGTATATATATATATATATATTATTTGAACAAAACCATATCCTGTTCTTTTCTTCGTCTGAACTTAAAAAGTTTAAAAAAAATAAATCTTTTTTTCTATTTATTTTTAACCACTAGTTCCCCCAAAACGAATTTCGAATTTTGGAGTGGCTGAATACTTCCACCTTATCCCTTTAAGGAACCTAAAGAGGAATAGTAAATATTTTCCGACGATATTCTATTCGGTTGTAAGCGGTGCCAGATCCATTTCTATTCCACACAAATTGAGTTCTAAGAAAATCTTGATCTTGCAATTTATTTTCCTCCTTGCTTGCGGATGAAAAATTTTGATTTCTGCTTTTAGAAAGTATTTTTCTTTCAAAAAAATACTCTTTGCTTGTTATCCGTCTAGACTTTAAGTCTGAAAACGAGTTTTAATCTGTATTTTTATTTAAATCATATGTTGTGCTTTATTTTTCAATAATTATTGTTCAATAAAAATTTGTTGCTGTTGTCTCTTATCCCTACTTGGTCGACAACAACATGTAGAGCAAGTCCATGAACCCATGTGTTCTCATGAAAGATGGGAAAGAGGGCAGCTTCTGTTGTGATGGAGCATCCGTAGGCAGAAGTCTGATTTGGCTGCGTGTAGTTGAAGAAGGAGGGCGTACTTTTCCGCGGGCAGTTAATCGAGCACTTTTAGGGGAGCTACCCAGCATTTGAGTATCCTATGGAAAAACCCGTAAAACTCCCACCAGGTAATCCGACTAACGAGGATCTATTGAACATGAAATTAACATAGAACTATTGAGGGAAATCATCCTTGAACTAATGAACACGAAATCAACATTGAAATATTGAACACAGAAATCAACATTTAACAGTGCCTTTCGGGAGGACATGTTAGGGAAAACTACCCCGCATTTGCGTATCGTATGAGAGATAGCCTGGAAAACTTCCACTAGCTAGTTCGACTGACGAGACAAGGTGCTGAACATCACAAAAGCCATCGATTCTCCTCTTTTTGAACCAGTGTCTACACCAAAGCTCCCAGCGGATGGCCATATCGACCATAATACTCATTATCGGCGTATGTTGTCACTGAGCCACGAGTGGAACCACGAACTGTTATACATACCGAGCATTAGAACTGAGGTCCAATAAGCTGGCGACATTGTTGTAGACGATGTTTTAAAAAATGAGGATACTCTTCGTTTGTGATGTATAGCATTTGCCCCCTCCTTAATCGAACTACCTGGTTTGGAGGTTTTCCGGGTTATCCCTCATACGATACACAAATTCGGGGTACTTCACCCCAAAAGTATTCCTCTCGGCAAGCACTGACCTCCTTCTTTAGCGGCACGGAGCCAAGTTAGAGTTCAATCTATAGGTGCGCCATCGCGACAGAAGCTGCCCCCCCCTCCTTCCATGAGAAGACACGGGTTTTTGAATTTATTTACTTACGACACGGTAGTCGTGTCGTAAGTAAATAAATTTAGTTAATTTGATAGTTTATTTGTTTGGGTATCCTTTTTTTTGGCATACAAGTTTAAATGATTATATGCAACTTCATTCGTGTATAATTAAAGGGGTTGAATATATCAAAGCGAATTGATTTTTTTTTGTTTCAATTGTATAACAAGAGCGATACAACAAGACAGAAAAAAGTTATGAAAATTAGTTATGAAAATTTTCAAAATATTTAACAAATGCCTGTTGAGATTTAAACGATAAATTATAAATTAAACTATTTCGTGTATTTAAAGTCATATAAATGTTTAAAAGTTTTACGAAAATGGTGAGTTTATTTTTTATATCATTATCGTCATAATACATCTAGGAATTCTATTTTTTATGAAAGTCACATATACAATCTAAATGTTACATTGTTTGCATATAATATCTGAATATGTGATAATGTTTGTGAATATAATATCAGCAATGGAGGATGAAAACGTGAAAAAAGGAAGTAATAGACGTAACCTAGTAACTGATTGACCATTGGTTGCCACTGAATCTTTCGTCCACCAATCCTATAGAGCAATTACGAAGGTACGCAACATGCTCCTGTCTTGGGACTGCATGTATTCAGATACATTTGAATTTGATTTAAAAGAAACATCTCCATGAAATAAATTCAAGTATCACATAGAAATTCTTTGAGGGCCATGTTTGCCTATCAAGTTAAATAATCGGCTTGAACTGTCCTCCTAAGTTTAAGTGAGTGAAAATTACTGTAATAATGCAAAAAAAAAAATGATACAATAATGATATTACTGCATTTATTTTGATGTTAGCTGTTTTTAAAATATTTTTGATTTTATATTGTTAAACAATATAAAATCAAAAAACAAAAGCTGGCAAGTGTCACCAATTTGTGTTAATTTGATTCATTTGCCAGCTAGCCTAATGACACTAAAACCAAACAAAAGAAAACTTTTTTTTTTAAATAGAGGTGAATGACATTTTGAGACATGAAAGGGGGTGGTGGTACTTATAAAGAAAAATTTTTAACAAGTGGTACAGAGATAATCGTGTTTAGGCCACATTGCGTTAGACTACTACAAGAAATTTTTAAGCCAATAATTTTTTCCACCCCCTGTCCCATAATAAGAGAAGCAGTTGCTGAATTTAATGTCTTCCAAAAATATATTAGCAATGTATATATATATATAACGCCACATTTATTATCAGAAAGCAAGATTAAATTAAAAATATTACTCCTGATTTTTATTTTGAGTGTCCACAAAGTTTTCATCCATGTGAAGAATGTAATCCTTAAAGTCCATAAACTTTCCGTCAGGAAATACTTTTGGCAGACAAAATTTTGCTCAGTCTTTCTTATTCTTTTACGTAAGAGATGGTTTGAGGGTGCTCGAAACTCGTTTTATAGATTTTCCTTTTTTTCAAAATACTGGTTAATGTAGATTTGGGACCATGAATGCCGTGAGATGCTGATCTTCTGCTAAGAGGAATATGTCTTTCTCCATAATCTTTGCATTTACGTCCAAAGTTTTGTTTTTTCAAAGAATCAACATTAGCATGAAATTCGTCTTGACAATTATTTTTGGAAGCACGTTTCTAAATTCTTGATTTATCTTTTCATTACCTACCTAGATTACTCCCTTTTTTTCTAAATTAAGGCATTTTAATTTTTATTTACAAATTTTATTTATAATATATATATATATATATATATATATATACAGAACTCTATTTACAAAAATAAAAATTAAAGATAATTTGATTTACAAGTGCAGTTCACTCCAAGGATGGAGATTTTCAAAGTTGTCGAGTCTACGACGAATTTAATACATTGGTCTGTGTTAGTAATTAATTATTACACTGCGTGATGCACGAAATTACAAGTGGTTCAATTTGTAAACAGGCGGAATGTACAGCCTATTCAATCACTTTGGAGAAAAAGGAAAAACATACTTCTTGTCGACTCGTCGCAGAATTCTCTCATTTCTTCACAAAAAAAAGCTCCTTTTAAGACAATCTGTCAAGAGGGAGGATCAACTGCTCTCACTTCTCATTGGAGTAGACATTTCTCAGTTCGTGGTTAACACCAATCACGATGGAACAAATCATGGTATAGTCCATATTCCATCTATAGATTTTCGACCTGTGAAAGTCGCCCAGACATTCGCTAGTTTTCTGAATCTTATTATATATGATACCGAATATCTACTATCAGATTTCAGTGAGAGGTTGCTCTCATGAGTACAAAACACTAATTGTCTGTAATATAACTACCCACAATAAAGCTCATCTGCTGTCAAATTTGAGTGATGGGTTGTTATTGCATATTTGTTAAATAACATACATTCCTCTCTCCTGGGAGTGAAATGCCAAAACTCTTCTCGTGAGAAAAAAATTGCTATAATAGTCTAAAAACATTTTAAATGATTTTTCACTTGTGAAACTACTAAATTAACTGCCCTCTTAAAATATGTGACTTAAAATGAACAAATATTCTTACTAATACATATAACACATGATCTTAGATTCTACTTTTGTAACTGTTCAAGTTGCTTATTAAATTATCAATCAAATTTTTAACATATATTGAATTGAATTTACAACGCCATCGATACAAAACTGCTAAATTGTTATAAAAGCCCTCTTAAAAGACGTGACTTAAAATGAGCAAATATTTTAACCAATGCATATAAAACATGATCTTAGATTCGATTTTGTAGCTTTAACTTTTCAAGCAGTTCGACAATTTTAGTATGTATTACATTGAATCTACAACGCCATAGATACAAAACTGCTAAATTGTTATGACAGCCCTCTTAAAAGATGTGACTTAAAATGAGCAAATATTTTTACCAATTCAAATAAAAAAGATGTTAGATTGTATTTTTGTAACTTTTGAAGCTGTTTATCAATTTTAGCATGTATTGCATTGAATCTACAAGGCCATAAATTCGAAAGAAAATCAAAAGAAATTATTTTGAATTATAATTACATATGATACGTGCAAGAAAAAAAGAGTTATAAATTCACGAGAAATCGTATATCGGATGATAAAAATCACTGATCAAACACGATTTTTACCTTGAACCATCCCTTGGCAACGTGATACTTGGATTGCGCAGTTCGTACTCACTTTTTCTTTGGAATGAATTTGCACTTTTTCTCGCCAACAAGAAGTTTCGAGAACAACTTAACTGATGTTAAATAGCCCGTTAAAGGTTACCGAAAAAAACTGACATGGAGAAACAATAAAAAAAAATACACTAACGATCTTAATTAAAAGTTAACAATGAACATTCCAGACGAGTTTGCTTAAGAAGATTGAAAAAAAATCTGTTACTTTCATTATTTTTTATCATTTCTTTTTAGGTTTTTTGAAGGATATTGGTTTAAGCCTTCTGACAACATCGGTTAACATTTCCTAAAGAAAATTGTTAATTACAGCTACGTCGTCAGTGAAGCAAAAACGTAAAAGCTAATCTTCAAACAGTTTTTTTTTTTAATTAGCTACGTTTCATTGCTAATCAGTACATTAGATAAATATTTTTTCAATTGCTAAAACCTATCCAATGAATATAGGTATTAAATGAGAAAATAATGATTTAATTCAATTCAATTGTGAAATTTTGTTGTAACATTTTCTGCTGTATAGAAGGAATTATCATCATCATCATCAGTGGCGTAACAGCCCTATGGTGGGCCAAGGCCATCTGCCTGCTGGTATATTTGGAGACGAAAGATGTTTTCTTATTTATGAAGACCAATAATCTGTGGAATTCGTTATATATAGAATCATCAGATGCCTCTTTCACGAAAAAAAGGCTACCTTGTGGCCAATTGCCTAGCTGTCTGGCCTTTAGCACCAAGGGCTTCAGGTTCGAATCCTGACGGTAAAAGAAATATTAGTTTAAAAATCTTTTAAGGACGCTAATACAATGATGCCTAAACACTATTATTTCCCATACCAATTGTACAAATTTTTCCTTGATAAGTACCACCCGTCATTTCATTTTTCATAATGACTCTGCACGGGCATGATGACCGGAGGTTTTGGGATACGGTTTTGGGTTCGAGTCCTGCCCGTGTCATGGATGATTGTTGGTGGCTTGGAATCCATTAAACCGCATTAATAACGGTGACCCCGGTCAAATACTAATATTTATAAGAAATTAACTACAAACTAATTCCCTGGCGCTATAACCCATGGAGGGCCAAGGCCGTCTACCTATTGGCAGATTTCGAGACAAGAAATATTTTGTTTTTATGGGGTAGGGTTGTCGGCCTTACGCCCAACGCTCTACAACCATATTATTATTATTATTACCGGAATCTACGGTTTAAAGGGATTCGAACCACTACAAACATCCATGGCGCCGCCGGAACTCGAACCCGAAACCTATGGTACAGAGCTCCAGAGCGCTGGTCACTGACCGTCAGGCCCTATGGATGCTTGCAGTGGTTCGGAATCCACTTTAAGACGTAGGTCCCGGTGTAATAGGACTGTAGAGCGTTGGTCGTAAGGCTGACATTGTAAAAGTCAGCGTCACGGGACCAAGTCAGACTTCTACCTACGGATACTCTATCACAAGGGAAGCTGGCCCTCTTAGGCTCTTGGGCTTGGTCTAGATGTTGTTGTCTACCAAATGGGATGAAAAACAACAACCCAACCCCTCTAAATTTGTAGCGTGGCCTTTAAATCACCTATGATCTTTAGTTTCGGAATAAAACAGAAACGAATGACTAAAATAATTGATTTTGTGGCACCGAAATCTGTGGCACCAAGCTCTAGTTACTCGGTCGTCAGGCCCCATAGAATGAATAATTTAAGAATTTTTTTACAAAATTCGTTGATTCTCCTTTTTCAAGAAATTTGTAACCAATTGCAATGTTATTTTTATACGTTCGCGTGAGAATAAAACGAAAGTTATTGCGAAAAGGGACATAAAATCAACAACTTTCGGAAATAAAAAGGCTAAGAAAACATGTGGATGTTTGTAATTCATTTCTCAGAATTTGTAAGTAATAAAATCAACATGGAACCCTGTAAAATGCTACGATGCACATATTCCGAGAAATAGTAAAATTTTATCACTGTAGAATTTAGTTTTATTTTTGAGAAAAGTAAATACATAATTTTTTATTTTATCTCCTTTTTCCCCGATGTACTATATCCACCGACAATTTTTATATTTCGATATTAAAATTGTTTATATTTTAGAAAAACTACGAATGAATCGGTCTGTATTTTTAACAAGTTTTGTTCTTGAAGAACTGTTCCCAGAAGATTAAGCTCGCCCAGGTTTGATGAAAAATTCAATGTTTATAGTAATAAGTTTGATAATAAATTCAATGTTTTAATGTTTTCGAAACAAAGGTTTTTTAGTTATCATATTTGATCACACTGAACTCAAAAACGAAAGCGGATCTTAATAAGAAATTTAAGCCTTATTTGTTTAGTGAGCTTCTAATAATAATCATCGAATAATGTTAATGATGTGAATCATCTAGTAATTATTTAGTGCCATCTAATAATTGAATCATCTAATAATTATTTAGTGACCATCTAATAATGTTGTGAATCATCTACCATCTAATAATGTTGTGAATCATCTAGTAATTATTTAGTGACCATCTAATAATGTTGTGAATCCTCTAGTAATTATTTAGCGATCATCTAATGAACCCTTTTGATAATTAAACCTTCTTACTGATAATGAACAAAAATTATTCTTTGCGAATTCAAGAAAGCTGCTCAGATCAACAAATTTTATGAATATAATCAGTCGAATAATTTTTTTATCCATCTTCTCCTATACCCAAAATTTTCAGAAGCTGGGTTGAACCTACTATAAAAGCTACAAAAGGTAAAGTAGAGTGTGTAAGATTAGTATCAGTACTTCCCAATTTAAATAAAATTAATTACAAATTTTAAAAATCCATAACAGTTTATATTTATAAAGTATTTCAATATAGTGCTTTAATAAACAAAACATCAAAAATGAAAATCATCATCATTTTAAAAGTGGATTCCGGGCCATTACAAACATCCATGGCACCACCAGGTCTCGAACCCGAAACCTGTGGCACCGAGATCCAGGGCACTAGTTACTTGGCCATCCATGCCCTCTTATAATAATAAAAATCTGAACGAATTAACAAAAATTCTGTCCATTCAAAATCTTTGAAAATAACGAAAACTGATGCCAAAAGAAGACAAAGAATGAGAAAGCTTTTTGACACTTTTGAACGTCTCATTTTCATATAGCGACCTTCTATAACACATTACGTAACTTTTTTCTTGCCAACTCTTCAACATATTAAACTTTTGACTCTTGGTCCCATTTACCTATTCACTAATATTTACTGACACTTTGCGAAATGACGCCACTTACAACGCTTCAAATTCACTGACGTTGCTTTTTATCAAATTACCCTCTTCCCTATAAGAGGTTGTTAGTGTCAAAAAGTTGCAGATGAAGATAAATAACCGAGGATATGTCGATAAAGAGTTCGTTTGCTTGCTGCTCCGTTCCCAATTGAGGGAGACACGCATGGCGTGCGAAGAACACAAAGTAGCCATTCGTCGAGTTATTTATTGTTGGGGTTTTTTGAAATGGACACAGCAGTTTAAAATCTGCTGACAATGCGGTTAAGTTCTGATTGAAAGAGGAAAAAAGTTCTCCAGTTTGTCACGAAAAGTATATTACGTTAATAGTGGATGATGGAAGAGTTTGTTCAACCAGCTGAAAAGGTAAAATTGATATTAATGCAAGCTAATTTTTAAAATTTCATCGTTTTATTATTGCATTAATTATGTAGATTTATTATGTAAAGAAGTATTCAATTATATTTGAACTATGTGTTAATTACTATTCTTAATTTGTATGTATTTTTCATTTGCTATATTTAATTATGGCTGTATTATATTTATAATGGTTGTGTGACTAACGCTCTGGCACTCGATGTCACAGGTTTCGGCTTCATATCCCGGCTGTGTCATGGGTGTTTGTGGTAGGTCCCGGTCTAATATGACTATTCCGCGTTGACCGTAGGACCGCGTTGACCTGCCCTGTAAAAAGAAAGCTTCGCCTGTCTCGAAACCCGCCAGTAGGAAGACGACCTTGGCCCACCAGGGTTGTTGTTGCGCCAATGAAAAAGATATTTAATTATATTCTGAATTTATCATGTTGATTGCCCTTTTTTTTGTTTAATGTTAATAGTACAATTTTTACGCTGACATTGTTGATTGCGACAACGCATGCTAGATTTTCTAATTCTGAAAAAGCAATCTGTTCTTGGTGTAAACTTAAAAAAGATTTATCTTTTATATCAAACATAAGTTACTCAACCGTACTCTGCGATACCACGGACTTCAGGTTTGAATCCTGGCGGTGGCATGGATGTTTGTCAGTGGTTCGGGATCCACGTTAAGCAGTAGGTCCTGGTCTAATTAGCCCAAAGTGTGCACAAAATGACCGTAGAGCGACAAACCAAACCTGCCTTGTTTTTCTTAATCGTCTCAAGGAGGAATGACCAATTTAATGTTAGATTTATTGGTACTTACGTATTAACGGTACCTTGGCGACAGACTTGGCGGTTTTAAGTGTCGCCAATCTTTATTATTTGGAATAAAAATATTTTGAAAGCGTTTTGATTTTAAATGAAGTGTTTCATATATATTTTATTATTTGGAACAAAAATTTTAAGTGTACAGTGGCGCCAAATCTGTAGCTGCGGTTGGCGCGTGTGCTCTTTATTAGTGCAACTGTCGCCAAAGTACCGTTAATACGTAAGTACCGATTTATTACATACATAAAGAAGGTTAATTTTTAATTTTCCTCGGATATTGTCCTTTGAATATTTCGATTGATTATATATTGATAAGATTGATAAGGGTGGCTGGGAGGCAATATGCGTATTGGAAATGTGGGACTTATGCAACTTTGCTTGGAAATTTTATTATGCTTTGATGCACACTTGGACAATCAATTCATCTTAAGTTTTTTATAATTTTCTTTATTGCTGGCAGGGGGGGGTAATTTCTGTATAAATTATTCATTCTTCTTTATAAGTATCCTTAAAGGAAAAAAAAAAAATTAAAGAAACCCTAATCCCCCAGATAAACATTGTGATGAATAAAACAACACTTTATGCCAACGTTTAAAAATTGAGCCTATTCTACTCAAGATTATATTCTTATCTTTCAACTTCCACGCCTTTCTTTAGTATTTGGCTTCTTAAATGTAATGATTTACTATTTGAAAGAACTTGCTAAGTAAAAGAAAAATCACGAATAAAAGTAACCCCTTTTCGAAAAGCAGGCTATCGATAACAGCTATTTATTTTCAAGCCATAGTCGTGAAAGGAGAAGTGCACCGGGAAAGCGCCACTTGGGCGAAAGAAAAGAAAACTCAATCATCGATTCCCATTTCAGAAACAGGAATAAGAGAGCTTCTCTTTTTTTTTTTTTTTTTCTTTTTCTCTTGAGGATCGGCTGGCTTGCGTCCGAGAGCGTTTCAATGCTGTTTTTATGGAGATGGATAAGCAGTCCGTCTTGTACAGGCAGTGTGTGAAATTTACTTAAAATTTATTGACAAGTAGTTCCTTACTATAAGGAATGGATAAGTATTTTTGCCTTAAAATTTTATTATTATTATTAGAGGAAGATTTATAATTTTTCAAATTCCTTACTTGGGGGATTGATGGCCGAGTGGCATGCCACAGGTTTCAGGTTCGATTCCCAGTAGTGCCATGGAGGCTTGTAGTGTTTGGGAATCCATGTTTAACGTAGATTCCGAACCACCAACAACATCCATGGTACAGCCAGGTTTCGAACCTGAAAACACTATGGGTCTAAAGGCCAGTGAATATACGTATTTAAGATATGCGACTCATGAAACTTTCATTTTAGAATTTTTATTATGCAATGATGCACACTTGGACAATCAATCCACAGTAATAATAGAGAGACATTTTTTTATGTTGTTACTAATACCCTGGTGTAGTAAAACCTACACCAGGTTCAATAGACTCCTTCGTGGGTGATTGGTCCATGGCTAAAGGGTAATAGGCAGCTTCACTTTAGCGAGGAAGCACGAGGGCTGAAAAATGATTAGCTCTCAAGAGAACTCTCTACGATCCTGTTAGGCAGGGACCTACAGTTTAAAGTGGAATCCGAATTACTACAAACATCCATGGCGTCTTCTGGGACTCGAGCGCCAGAGAGCAAGATACTCGGCCATTCAGGCCCCATGTTCTTTTATAATTTTCTTTATGGCTGGTATGAGTTGGAGAGCACTTTTTTTTAAAGTATTCGTTCTTCTTTATCAGTATCCTTAAAAGAAAATTTTTTATTGTTTATTGGAGTTATCGTTTCTTTAATCCACAAGTAAAAATAATATTGAATAAAACAACAATTTATGCAGCACGTTTAAAAAAATGAACCTATTCTACTCAAGATCATATTCTTATTTTTCAACTTCCACGCCTTTCTTTAGTATTTAGCTTCTTAAATGTAATGATTTACTATTTGAAAGAACTTGCTAAGTAAAAAGAAAAAAAAATCAGGAATAAAAGTAACCCCTTTTCGAAAGCAGGCTATCGATAACAACTATTTATTTTCAACCCCATTCGTGAAAGGAGAAGTGCAACCGGGCTGTTCACTTGGGCAAAGAAAAGAAAACTAATCCATCGATTCCCATTTCAGAAACAGGAATAAGAGAGCTTCTCTTTTTTTCTTTTTCTTCTCTTGAGGATCGGCTGGCATGCATCCGAAGCGTTTCAATGCTCGGTTCAAATGCTGTTTTTATGGAGATGGATAAGCGTTCCGTCTTGTACAGACAGTGTGATAAATTTATTTAAAATGTATCGACAAGTAGATATTTTCTTTAGTGTCTTACTATAAGGTACGGATTAGTATTCTTGCTTTAAATTGTTTTATTATTAATATTAGCTGAAGATTGTAATTATTTAAATTCATCATTTGAATAAATCTTGAGACATAATGGTTAGTAGATAGTGTGTACCCGACTTGTGACTGGTTAGGCGAAAGTTCAATCCTCTGGCGGCTTTGTTGTAGACAGTGTTTCAAAAAACGAGGAGGCCCGATGGCATTTGGGAAGTTCAACATTTTACCTCGTTGGTCGGACTACCTGGTGGGATTTTCCGAGTTTTCTCCCATACGATACTCAAATGTGGGGTAGTTATCGTTACCGTAAGTTTTAGTTAGCTAAAAATCCTCCAGGAAGGCACTGTCCTCTTTCAGCGACACGGGAGTCAAGACAGGCTTCTACCTACGAGAGCTCCATCACAACAGAAGCTGCTCCCTCCAACTCTTCCATCCTTCCATGAGGACACACGGGTTCATGGACTTTGTCTAGATCAGGGATGGGCAAACTACGGCCCGCGCGCAAACTCCGGCCCTCCGGAAGGTTCTATCCGGCCCGCGGATAGAATCTTAAATTACCGGTCCGAGGCAAATTAAAAGAAATATACATTTATGTATTATATATCCCTCTCCTTTTCTACTTTGAATGAAATATTTTTTTCTTCCTTTTTTTTTTCAAAGGACTGATGATCTTTTTACTTTCTCTATATTTTTGTTCTGCAAAACATAAATCGACGGAAATAGCAAGCACAGACAGATTTCAATCGATAAAGTGTTAAAAATCGGAAGTTCTTTGTTAGTTATAGCTGCAGAATGTCATCAACAAGTTAGAGTTTTACAAATCATTATCGAAAGTAAGTTTCCCAAATTGAATATCCACGCCCAGAAAATCAGTGCTATGTTTGCTTCATCTTATATATGTGAACAAATGTTTTCAACTATGAACTTTAGAAAGAATTATTTCAGAAGTAGACTGACAGAGGAGCATTTAGCCTTGTTCCATAGAATCAGTACATCACATCGAACCTCACTATAAGGAACTTTTAAAAATGAAATCGCAATTTCATCCCTCTCATTAACATATTTAAATTGTAATACTTGTATAGTGTTTTAAAATTTTAGATAAATTTATCTTGGCCCGCCAAACTTTTTTTTTTTTTTTTTTTTTTTTTTCGATTTTTGGCCCGCGACTGAAAAAGTTTGCCCATCCCTGGTTTAGATGTTGCTGTCTACCAAGTGGGATAAGAAACAAACATATAGTGTGTGGGTCTTCTTAACTAAGTAAATGTTTTCCAAAACTAACCAGCGAAACTTTTGAAATAAAAATTTTGCTTTGAAATTTTTTAAAAGCAAAATTTGAAAAAAAAACGTTTCCTAAACGTCTAGGATAAACATGCTAAATGAATAGGTTGCTATCATAATCATTGTTTATTATTATTAATGTCCATTTCAATCAGTTGTTCATGTATAAAAAACATCAGATGTTAAAATATTTTCCCAGAGATTTCCCAGAAAAATCCATTTCAATACCGCAGGAATTTTTTCTCTTTTTAGTTTAAAACCACATTTTATATCGCAAAGTTAAAAATATAATCTTTTGCACTTTAATATCTTCTGTTCTATCATATTAAAAATGCAATCTACTTTATTGCAAGAATTACAGTAAAAACTTTCAAAACAGTGAGTCATTTTTTCTATTTATAAAGTTATGTAAAAAAGAAGATATAAAAAGGTTGTTTAATAAGATATAATAAGGTTGCTGAATTTGTAATCGGAAAATTTGTTTTCATAAATTCTTAATATTTCTTAAATTTATGTGTTTAAAACATCATTCAATCACCAATCGTATTCAATTTCTACTTTAATTTTGCAATTTTCGAATTTAGTAGTTAAAAAATTTTTAAATTCAAAATTACGGTAGTTGAATTGCAATTTTTAAAATTTTTTTTATTTATTTCTTTCTTTTTTTTTTTTGAAATTTTATGAAATATTATTTTACTTTCTAAAATGCGTGTTGGCTCATGTATGTGAGACTCGTGGCCCAGTGGCAACGTCTACAGCTGATGAACAATAGGACTGAAGTTCAATCCTTCGCGGTGTTATTGGTAGAAGCTGTTTCAAAAGCACGTGGTGACTCGATGGCGTTTGTAACTAATCCTCAATGTTCTGCACTGGGTCGGACATCCCATGAGTGATCTTACGCATGGATGGAGGGAAAGGGGGTAGCTTCTGTTGTGATGGAGCACCCGTAGGTAGAAGTCGGACTTTTTGCTCTGTGACGCTCTTACAGTCATATGAGACCGGGACCTACGGCTTAAAGTGGATTCCGAACCACTACAAATATCCATAGCACCGCCGGGACTCGAACCTGAAACTTGTGGTACCGAGAACCAGAGCGCTAGCCCCTCGACCATTAAGGCCGATGGCGTTTGTGATGTGTAGCACCTTGCCTCGTGAGTCGGACTATCTGATGGGATTTTTCTAGGGTTTTCACCCATACGATATGCAAATGCGGGGTAGGTCCTCCTAAAAGTCCTCCCAGAAGGCACTACCCTCCTTCTTCAACGACACAGAACCAAATCAGACTTCTACCTACGGGTGCTCCATCACAATGGAAGCTGTCCCCCTTTCTCTCCTTACATGAGACCACACGGGTTCTTGGACTTCGTCTAAATGTTGCTTTCTACCAAGTGAGACAAGGAAAAATATATATAATTTAAAAAAAAAGTTTTAAAACAGATGGAGACATTTTCATCAAGTCGTGGGATCGTAAAAGCAGGGAATCATAAGACAAAAAGTGGGAAAATCTAGAAAAACAAATAGACTATTATAAATATTCCTTCTTTCTAAATTTGCATTTGAATGTAGTAATTAACGTAACAAAATTTACTTTAAAAACAGGAATATATTCCAATTTTATTCAGAAAAAGGAATAATAAAACAATTTCTTATTAACTTCGCAATTATATTTCAAAAAGAAAATTTTGAAAAGGAATTGAAAATTTTACGAATATTTTTTCATTGAAATAGTTACAAGACAGGTAAACATCAAGAATAACAAGTATTTTTTTTTCCAATTAAATTCATAAAAGAGTTATCTATTAATGGTAATTTATGCTAGATTTTTCAAAAATAAAAATATTTAGAGATAAACACATCAAAACCTGGCTTTTAAACGATCGGATCAGGGTCGATTTAAAGTTGTTTACGCCTCAAATGAAAGAGACATAAAAATAACTGCAAAAAGTCACAGCTTAAATTTGCTGTGCTTTTATTTTATGCGTCCAACTTGTCAGAAACGGATTTAAGTGACTTAAATTACGTCTCAAAAGAGCCTCTAATTTTGTCTTGAGCCCAACCGGTTTCTTTCAAGTGATCTTATGGAAATAAAAATGAATAAATAATGTTGAAGTATTAAAAGAAATGTGCAGGTGTGTGCTTTTTCTTTAAGTAAAGTGCCAAGAACTTGTGTACGTCCGATTTTTTTTTAAATAAGGTAAGAAAACTCATTTGTCAGCAAAAAACACTTAATGGAGTTTTGGTTTTTTAATTTATAAAAATATAAATATTAAATTTTGCAGGTATGACAAATTTGTAGTGCTTTTAACTTTATGCTTCTTCCGGCAAGTTGGCTATTTGCCTATGAAAAATTAATATGTCATATTGCTAATACTTCTCTGATATAAAGAAAGTTTTTCCAATTGAAAATGAAAAAAACATATTGAGTGCTTTACTACATAATTATTATTACTTTATTATTGTCATTGTATCTAATAATTTTATCATTTTTTTTAGTATTCCTTCATATAAAAGCAGATAATTACTAACAACATTATTAAAGCCTTATTTATTAATTTTTGAGAGTTCGATTATAAAATAAATCCTCTTCTTCTTCAATGGTGCAACAGCCCTTGGTGGGCAAATGCTATCTGCTAGCAGATTCCAAGACAGGAGATCTTTTACGGGGTAGGTTGATCTTAGAAAGAATCATAGGTTTAGATTTCGGAAAGGCATTTGTCTCTCTGCAAAGGAAGTAGGGATGACCGTCTGATCCAGACTTCTGGCATTCTTCGCCAAAGAATCTGCAATTTCTCAAATTCCAAATCCACATGAGTAGGGATCCATTGTAGGATACACATTGTGCAGGGGAAGCCTGTAACCCCTATAGGGCACGTCCCCGGGTGGTGGATTATGGAATGCTCCATCGGTTTATCCGTTGGGTGGTAGGAGGAAAATAAAATACCTCCCGCTCACCGGCAAGTCCAACCTCTCGGGTTCTCCTCATGAGGAATCAAGGAATCGTGAGTGCGAATAAAAATGATTTTGATTTATATCAATGACTGTATGATGAGGACGGTAGCTTTATAAATTTAGTTTAACTAAATGCTTTCAGATTGATTCTTAATTCATGGAACAATCTTTAAAGATAACTTATATTTTTCTACATGAACATATAGTGGCATATGATGAGCTAATTAAACAAAAAAAGAAAAACATTAATTTTTTTTTTTTAAGAACTTATTTTCAATTATATTTTTCTAGAAATTTATCAAAAATATCTTCGAAAATAGTGATAAATGTCTTTAGGTGTTAAGGCATAAGCATAAGATACCTGAAACAGTTTTAAACAAGCAAATAGTTGCACCAGAAATCAAAATTCGTTTGAGAATTCAAAATCAAATGATGTTGTCAATTGCAATATCGTAAACGAGGACCTTCATATGTCTTCATAAGATATGACGAAAAATAATCTGGGCAGTAGTCTTGGCTAACAAGTTGACATACTGGTAATTTCACACAATAACGTAAATATGCAGGTATCGCATCTGGATTTCTAACGATAAACAATAGGAAAAGCTTGTTTCAGAATAAAAAAGTTAGTTAATGTGTGTCCTTCCTGCATAATTCTCTCTTTTGAGTCTAATCACGTCGCTTTCTGAATAAGTAATTACTTGATTTCTAACAAAACCTAATAAAATCTATAAAATCTAAAGACTTCAAATATCAATTCACAATTTCCTCAATTATTCAATAAAAGTTATTAATGCAACAATTCACTCAAAAAGGTATTTACACTTTGGTCATTAAAGGTATTTGATTAACTCTAAAAGCAAGACTTGTAGTGTGCAGATTTGGGCAACCAGATAGTAATTGGGTGGGGTTGGCTTGAGATACCTTAGGCACAGGTTGGAGAACTCACAGTCTATATACGCACAAACACCCCACATATGCAATTAGAGACATTACATTATTTAACACATTTAAAGACATATAATTATAGAATCGGGGAAGGACTCCACATCTGAGCCGAAAACCCAGCACTCGGCTACGCGCACGATGCGCGAAATGTACTTCTTCGCTGCGTGAGAGCCTGTAGGCCAACTGATCATGTCTCCTGAACGTCGCAGGTTATAAGAGAAAGTGCCAGTGAATAGGAAAGTAATGAATGGCATGAATAGGAAGGTAATGAATGGAATGAGTCTGAATGACAAAAGTATCTAGCGCTCTGGCGCTCGATGCCATGGGTTCGAGTCCTGGCCGTGCCATGAATATTTGTAGAAGATCGGAATCCACATTAACAGTAGGTCCCGGCCTCATATGACTGTAGAACGTCACGGAGCCCAGTCAGACTTCTCACCCACATCATACCCAAACTGTATAGGGTCAACTCAGCTTTAGGCACAGTGATGTAGTTTGGTGTAGTAGTAGTAGTGGTTGTGGTCATGGTTAGAAGAAGCAGGGTTACGTACTCAGTTTGTGTGTAATACATTTTTAAAGGCTAATAGGAATTTTAAGTTCTTACTTTGACATCTTCTCATAATTCACTAGAAATAATTTAACTGGCATCACTAGCAAAATGATTATATATATATATATATATAAAATATATTATACATTATATATATATATGTGTGTGTGTGTGTGTAGATATATATATATATATATATAATTATTTTAAATATGAAACGAAATTTAAACTTTTAAATTTAATAAAAAGAAAATGTTGTAATGAAAAAAATTAGATAGTTTGGTTCCATTATTTTAATCTCCTGTCCAGCATTAGATTGCATTAATCAATTTAGTATTTTATACCCAGTTGTTATTGAAACAGAAACCATTACAAGCTATTTAAAACAGTAACCATGCTAATTTTTATACCATCCTTCAGAAGATTATTTCCATCTTCTAAATCTGAAATCTAACGATTTCTGATTTAATAATTTTATAATCAGTTTATAATTTTTATTTTTTAATTATATCAGTTTATAATTTCTATTTTATAATTATATAATTATATAATTTTTATTTTATAGTTATATCATTTTATGATTTTATTTTTAACAATTTAAACATTGACATAAATTTTTTAGTTCATCTTCGATAACAATCTTCAATATAATCCATTGAAAACGTGTGATTCTGTTCAATTACATTATGGCAAATACATAGTCATTCTAAAAGATTTCACCATGGATAATTTGGAAAAGCAAGTCCTTTACGTCAAAGCCGCAATTATTCAATGAGATTAAGTCACTCTTTTTTAATTCGCAAAAGAAATAAGTGTTAAAGAATGCTCCTAAATATTAACGTATCCTATTTTTAAACACATTCGTTATAAAACAAAGTACACTGCAGAGCATGTCATGAGCACGAGATTAGTAAGCCTCCTACACGTAATTCCTTTGTTGAGCAGGAACTCTCTAGCATGTTTTGCACCTGTGTATACCGATAGCATTTAGATACATCTGTAAGTAACGGAGTTTTGGGATGAAATCCTTATTTGAACAGTTGCTCGAGCTTGAAGCCGCTTTTGAAATAGTTGGCAGTGTGCGCCGTCCGAAGCTTAACTATGGTTAGCCTTCTTGATTCTTCTTTTTTGCGGAATGTTAAAATGCACTTGTCTTCTACCACTTAATTGGCAGTTTGGCGTTTTGGTGGATGATTTGTATTTATTTTAATATTTCTTTGCAGGTTGGAAGAGGTGGCATGCCCATGTTTAAATCCAAGTCTTTGATCAGGTTGCACGACGTGGGGTAAGTTGAAGTTTGTATTTCTCTTTAAAAATAAAAAATTTAAGATGGGATAAGATTTGCATTGAAAATACAAAAACCAAATCGGGAGTTGAATTGAATTTTTTAAATATATGTAAAGCTGATTAAAAATTAATCTTTTCAATAAACTATGAGTTGATGCCATTTAATTGAAATAATAATTAAATGCATTGAAAAATATAATTAAATGTAATGATATAAATTTATTCGATAATTATGCATAAATTACTTTGGTAAAAAAAAAAAAGTCTTGTCGTATATGTCTTCAAGAAAATATGTATAGTTGATAAAAAAAACTAAATAATCTTTTCAATAAACTATGAGTTCATGTCATTAAATTGAAATAATAATTATATGTTCTGAAAATGATGGAATTTAGTGTAATGATCTAAATTTATTGATAATTATTGACTAAAATCCCTTTGGATAAAAAAATAAGTCGTGTCATGTCATCAAAAATATATAAAGCTGATAAAAAACTAAATGATCTTTTTTCAATTTTGAGTTGATACATTTAATTGAAATAATAATTAAATGCACTGAAAAATGACATAATTAAATTCAATGGTATAAATTTATTGGATAAATATTACCTGAAATACCTTTGGTAAAAACAAAAAAGCCTTGTCAATGTCATCAAAAATATGTAAAGCTGATATGAAAAACAAATAATCTTTTTCAATACACTATGAGTTCATGCGGTTTAGTTTGAATAATAATTACCTGCACTGAAATATAATGTTATTAAATGTAATAATATAAATTTATTGGTTAATTATTACCTGAAATGTTTTTTGATAAAAAAAAATCTTGTCATTTTCAATTGACTTGGTTCACAAACAATGTTGACATTAAACAAAAAATAACAATAAACCAGTTAAAAGTTAATTTTTTCCGGTAACATAATAAAAGTAGCATATACTTTTTGCTTTATAATTTTTTTAACATTAAATAAAATTTAAATCTGAATCCAAATAGGGTGTCTTTAATTTTAATTGTGGTTTTATAATTGTTTTAGTTCTAATGGTCAGTTGTTTAAAATTTCAAATTCAAATACTAATTTTATTTTTGATTTGTGTAGTGAATAAAGTAAATTTGCATTGCTCGATTTTTTTTGAGCTCGATAGAAAACTAAATAATCTTTTTCAATAAACAGGTCATGCCATTTAATTGAAATAATCATTATCTCTCTGAAAAAATGATGTAATTAGATGTAATGATATAAATATATTGGATAATTATTATCTGAAATCTCTTTGGTAAAAAAATATGTTGTTGACATATGTTGTATGTGTTGTTGTCATATGTCATATGTTGACTTGGTTCACAAACAATCTTGATATTAAAAAGAAATAACAATAAATGTCTAAATCTTTTTCACCCTTTAACATAATAAAAATAACGTCTACTTTTTTTGCATCAGAAACATAATGTTTTAAAAAATAACATCTTATAAAATAACATTTTTTTGCATCATATTTTTTTTTTTTTTATTATGTTAATTGAAAAAAAGTAACTTTATAAAATAGCATCTACTTTTTTGCATCGTAGTTTTTATTATGTTATGTTTTATTATGTTAATTGAAAAGTAACTTTATAAAATAACTTTCTTGCATCATAGTTTCTTTATTATGTTATTACGGTAATTGAAAAAAATAACTTTATAAAATAGCATCTACATTTTTGCATCATAGTTTTTTTTATTATGGCATGTTTTATTATGTTAATTGAAAAAAAAGAGCTTTATGAAATAACATCTACTTTTTTATTCAACAATTTTTACTACTAAATAAAATTTAAATCTCAATCAAAACATAATGTCTTTTGTTTTAATTATAGTTTATGAATTTTTTGATTCAAATGGTCAATTGTTTAAAAATTCAAATTCAAATGTTGATTTTATTTTGATTTGTATAACAAATGAAGTTAAAATATATTGAATATTCTCTCTATTTTTTATTATCATTGCTATTTAATAAATTGAATACTAAACGCATAAAATATTTTCATTTTCAGTAAAACAATTCAATAGTTTTACGAAAAATTAATAAACGTTAATCTACGTATACGTGTTTATCGTATGAAATTTCTGATTTTCTTTTCATTTTTTTATAGTTTTTGAATTCTTCCAGTTAAAAAAGTGAATAAAAGCAAACAAAATATCAAATCTTTTTATTTGCTTGAAGAAAGTGATATTTGAAGTATTTAAATGCTCAACTGGCATTGCTGCTTTGTCGACTTAGACATTAAACTAAAAAAAAGATACACCGAGAAAAATATATTTCATTTCTTATTAAACTGGTATAACTTTTGGCACCGTTCTTTTCTGTTATTAATACATAAAAAATAATGCCAAATTCAAAACGAAGTAATTTTCCTAATACTTATAGACGAACGTAATTTACGTTTGTAAGCATTTTAAAACATATTTATTTACGAATAACGTTATAGTTTGAGGTATCACATAATGTCGTAAATGTGAATCGAAAGGTTGAAACCATAATTAATGTTCTGGTTTTAATTAAAATTAAAATTTTATTTCATAAACGCTCTACTTCTAGAATAAATATTTGGAATATACAAATGCAACTATTTTTCCGAATACTTACTTACTAAAGAAAGAAATTTATGCTTGTAAGCATTTTTATACATATTTATTTTATAGTTTGATGTACCACAAAATGTTGTGAATATGATTCAAAAAATTGAAAACGTAATTAATGTTCTGGTTTTAATTACAATTTAAACCCTTTATTTCATGAACACTCTTATTTCTGAATAATTACTTTGGAATAAAAAATGCAATTACTTTTCAAACTTCTTAATTACTAACGAACGAAATTTGTGTTCGTAAGCATTTTTAAAAATATTTATTTCAAAGTTTCGTTATAGTTTGGTGTACCACAAAATGTCGTGAATATGAATCGAAAGGTTGAAACCGTAATTGTTGTCATTGTTTTAATTATAATTTAAATTTTATTTCCGGAACGCTCTTACTTTTTGGAGTAAATATTTGAAATATAAAAATACCAATATTTTTCCAAATACTTACTAATGAATGAAATTTATCTTTGCAAGCATTTTTAAACATGTTTATTGCACAATTACGTTTTAGTTTGATGTACAAAAAACATCGTAAATATGAAGGAAAGGTTGAAACAGTAATTAATGTTTTTATTAGTTACAATTTAAATTTAATTTCATAAACTTTGTTATTTTTTAATAAATGTTTTGAATAATTACTTTGAAATATACAAATGCAAATATTTTCCAAAATACTTACTAATGAATGAAATTTATCTTTGCAAGCATTTTTAAACATGTTTATTGCACAATTACGTTTTAGTTTGATGTGCAAAAAACATCGTAAATATGAAGAAAAGGTTGAAACAGTAATTAATGTTTTTATTAGTTGCAATTTAAATTTAATTTCATAAACTTTGTTATTTTTAAATAAATGTTTTGAATAATTACTTTGAATATACAAATGCAAATATTTTTCAAATACTTACTAATGAACGAAATTCATGTTTATAAGCGTTTTTAAACATATTTATTTAAAAGTTGCGTTATAGTATATGGATGTACCACAAAATATTGGGAATATGAATAGAAGGATTGAAATAGTAATTAATGTTCTTGTTTTAATTAAAATTAAAATTTTGTTTCCTGAATGCTGTTACCTTTGGAATCTCAGTGGAATATCACTTTAACACAAATTAGATTAAATGAAGCATAATTTAGTATATATAAAGTGTTTTGAAATTCATTGAAATTATGAAAAACAATTTTAACGAAGATACCTTCGAAGGTTTTTTTGAAAATTGAATCTTTTAAACGCTTCTCATTATATTATTATGTGTTTATTATTGAAATTATTTCATAAAAACTTAAATGTTCAAGCCAGTCAAACTATTATTTAATTAACATTTTCCAAAAAAATAGTAAAATAAAGCTAGAAGAAGAGTAACTTTAAAATAAAGAGGAATTTAAGTTACCAAAAACATATCAAGTTTTTTTTTTTTTTCAGTTAAATTTTCAAATAGAAATTATAAATGTAAATATATAATAACATAGAAGCATTTAAAAATATGCATTTCATTAGTTTTGTTTTTACATGAAAAATTGGATAAAAAAAAATACTTGTTTTGTAATACTTGTAAGTTTGTTTAAAAATACATAAATATTTTTTATAAATAAACATAGAGGGCATAACTTTTATCATAGAAATTCATCGTATATTGAGAAGTAAATGAGTTCCGGAGGTGTCAGAGATATTTGTAGTGGTTCGTAATCCCTTTTATACTGTAGGTCCCGGTCTAGTATTTTACTAATACTACTACTACACTACACCACACCATTGTGCCTAGAGCTCAGTTGCCCTATACAGTTTGGGAACGAAGTGGGTGAGAAGTCGTGACTGACCTCTGTGACATTCTACAGTCATATGATACAGGGACCTACCGTGGGCCAGAGCGCTAGCCACTCGGCCATCAGGAGCCCATGCCTAATATGACTGTAGAGCGTTGGGCGTAGGGCTGACAACCTTACCCCGTAAAAAAGAACATCTCCTGTTTCAGAGTCTGCCAGTAGGAAAACGGCCATAGTCCAACATATAATGTAGTACTGGAGTTAGTTTTTTATTGAAAAGTAAATATTTTAACGAACAAATTAAATTTTTTTAAAAATTATTAATGAAAACGTAGAATTAATAATAAATAATATAAATTATCCTCTACAAACTTTATTTTCCACCAAATTAATTTATAGAACTAAATAGAAGCAAACAAACTATCTTAATTGAAGTATCGTAACTAATTTATAATAATTTAAAAAGAGATATAAACATTAATTATCTAAAGTATGCATAGTTTCTCTAGATAATTTAATAATCTTACAAATTCCATATTTTTATATTAAAGATAATAATAAATTTTAATTCTCTAAGTAGAAATAAATAAATTTTAGCACTTGAACTATGATTTTCAATCAGACTCGTTATGTGAATAATAAATGAGATTTGTTTTAATATCATAAAGTTGGTAATCTCTTATGACATTAAATAATAATTAGATATAGATATAGTTATACGTTGATAATTAGTTTTCCGATTCTTATTTATTCATTAACTAAAACAGAATTTTGAGACGGCATAAAGTTGTTGTTTTTTTTTTTCCTTTTGCCATTACTAATATACTACTATAAATATAATATGATAACTTAAAAGATTTAAATTTTATTTTTCTGTTTCTAAATAAAACTTTGACAAAATTGCATTTTTTAACTCATTAACAAAAGCAATATTAATAATTGATTTTTGGAAATATGTATCAAGTTTCTTAACTCACCAATAAATGATAGTGGGAATTAAATAAACATCCAAAATGCTAAAATTCAAAATGGCAATTTAAGTTTTATGTTGTCGTTCTAATGCAGTTGCCAATACAGGGACAGTTAATATTTATGCCATAAGCAAAGGCTGCACTTCTGTTACTCATTTAGCACCACCAGGGAGGGGCGTTTAACTTGAAGATATGCTAAGGACGTGAGTAACACTACCCCTGCAATGCTCTACGATCCTATTAGACCGGGACCTACGGTTTAAAGTGGATTTCGAACCACTACACACATCCACGGCACCTCCGGGACTCAAACCCAAAACCTGTGGTACAGAGTGCCAGAGCCACTCGCCCATCAGGCCCAATTTAAGTTTTTTACAATGTTCAATTCAGGCATTTTACATTTAAAGTTTTGTTCCAACCACTGTGAATTAGAGCACTGATTTTGGTTGGCTGTTTTTGTTTTGAAGTTACTGACCCCAAAATAAAAATCCCAGTCAATTTATTTAAGACTACAAAAATAACAGTCTTGCATACATTTCGGATGCATGTTCGCTGTTATCAAATTGCCTGCATCGATATTTTACAGGTCTCTGGCTCTCGATATCATAAGTATCGGGTTCAAATCCCGGCTTGCCCATGGATGTTTGTAGTGGTTCGGAATCCATGTATTTAGTGTAGCAGGAATTCCATGTATGTAAGCAGTGTATATAGTGTAGATATATAAAGGGCCTGAATGGCCGAGTGTCTGCCGACAGGTTTCGTTTTAGACAGTTCGAGTCCCGGTGGTGCCATGGATGGTTTTAGTGGTTCGGAATCCACTTTAAATCGTAGATCCCGGTCTAATAGGATCGTAGAGCGTTGCGGGGGCATTGTTACTCCGCGTCCGTGGCCTACCAACAAGTTACACACGCCCCCTGGGTAATGCAAAGTGAGTAATGTCTGTGCAGCACTGCCTTTAAGGCATCAAAAACAATTATTTAAGTGGTTGCCAGCTGCATTAGAACAAAAAAAAAATTTTACAGAATGTTCTTCACATAAGCATACATTAGAGCCAATTACCCTTATAGTGTAGTGTTTTCCTTTGATGTGCCCTGAATACGGCTGAATGCTACAAATTTTTTTATTAGAGACAAATAGCATCAAGATAATATGCCTAACATTGAAAGAAATCAATTATATTTTTTAATGCATTTGAAGCTCTATTTAATTTATTTTAAATTAAATTTTAACAAAACTCATAGGTAAAAGGTAAATTAAAAATTTTAAAAATACATTAATTATTATTTATTCATATATGACGTATTAAATATAAAACCAAATAACACTCAAAGTCATTGGTGAATGACTTCGGACTGTTATAGCGTATCTTTTATTAATTAAATAGGCTATAGAAAGTTTGTTGTTGATCAGTGAATGTATCAATATCAATGAATCAATGAATGCACGAATATATCAATCAATGAATACATTAATATCAAATATAAAACTGGTTTTAATTTAACACACGATCCAATAAAGTTACAGAAAATCTACAACCCTATTCTAATTTTTTGCTTTCAATTCCATATTACTTCTTTACTTTTTAGCACTAACATTAAAATTTATGAAGCAGAAAAACTCTAAATACATTGCTTGCAATTTTATTAAATATGTATTCATCAATTATTACTCGTCCCAAAAGTGTTTCTGTTAATAAAAATTAATGTTACAGATTTTAAGATGATGTAAATAAAATGTAAGCAGTTCAAAATAATTTCTTTTTGGGTAAAAGAACTTTTAAAGAAGATTTATTGTATTTTCGTAACATCGTAAGTGGGCAAAAATAAAATTATTAATTGAAAAAAATAATTTTCACCGTACAGCACTTTAAAGGACAAAATATTAAGACCATTTGATATTTTTCTATCATTAAAAACACTTTTAGGGGGAAAAATCCATTTTCATCATTTATCATGATAGTAAGTATTTTAAACCGAAATGTAAAAAGATCTTTTGAGAAATATCTATTAGTGTTTTCTTTTTTTTTTTTTTTATTTATTTTTTATATTGGTATAAAATTTGTTGAATTAATTCTACAAAAAGTAGAAAAAATTTAAAAAAGCGATGTATTGCTGATAGCTTATACAATAATTGCCAACTACAAAACTGAGTCATTATTAACATACGAATATACAGAAAAATAACTGATATGATTTTAAAACTACCAGTTAAGTGTTAAATCCAATGTTATTTCTTCGTGTTATAAATAATGCGTAACTTGACGAGAGTATCATTCTCATTGGTTGCATGAATTACAGTCACTGTTATGATAAATGAATAAACTTTATGTAGAAATGTTGCAGTATTGGAACGAGATACCCCCCCCTTAAAAAAATTTTGTGCATTCGAAAATTTTTAATATTCATATTGTTTCAATTATACTCTTAGTGCGAATTACGGGTTATTTGTTATTGATAATAGTGGGGAAAATATAAAATTTACAAGTAAAAGGGTGTGTTTTACAAAAGTGTTTTTTTACCTATAAAATATAAGGATATTGTTTTGGGGGTGTCGGGTATTTCGTTTCCTTGGCCACTTTTAATTTTGAAAAATACAACTTTCAAAGTTTTTTTTTTTTAATTTCTTTCACGAGCTATTCTTAATGGTTTATTTAAATTTCAGTCACGAATTAATAATTATATAATTAAATAATGTAAAAATTTTCAACAAAATCATCTGGTGAAAGTAAAAGGCAATTTTATTTCAAAGAGAAAATTTGGAATTCTTTAGTTTTCTATCTTTTAAGATTGCTGTGATGCATTTTGTTCTTAAATTAAATTTTAAATATTGGCGTATTTAAAAGTGATGTATATCGTCAATAGGCCATTTTGTTGTTGTTTAGCAGGTTTCACTTGTACATATATATTTTTGTACCTTTATGTTCAACCAAAGTTTATATAATTATCTGAAATATGCGTGAGAGAACGCAGCATTTTAAGGCATTTTTAATGGGAATCTTTTCAAATACTTTTAGAAAATTATTAAAGTGACATTTCTTTTGCTTGACGTTCATTTACATTCTTTTCTTTTTTTTTTTTTTTTTTCGTTACCGGTGGGGTGACTGACTCGTTTCTATTCCGCTCTTCGAATGTGAAGGCGGCCCGTTGACCAACTGGTTAGCGCTCTGGCCGTTGGTACCACAGGCTTCAGGTTCGAATCCTGACGGTTTCATGGGTGTTTGTTGGTGGTTCGGAATCCACGCTAAACTGTAGGTCTCGGTCTGTTTAGCCTAAAGTGTGAACAAGATGACCGTAGAGCGACAAACCAAACTAAACCTTCGAATGTGAAGGGATGCCAAGAAAAAAGTTTGCTGAAGAAACAAAGAATTCAATCGTCTCAGAAGTCCGATTGTATTTATCCATTTTGAGAAAATAATTACAATCGGTGGCGAGACCGATTGTTCAATGATAGGGGTTTAAGAAACTTTGGCTGGAGATTGTAAAATATTATAATTGTATTTATACGTAAATAAGCAGAGTATATAGTGTAGATATATAAGGGGCCTGAATGGCCGAATGTCTGCCGACAGGTTTCGAGTTCGAGTCCCGGTGGTACCATGGATGTTTTTAGTGATTCGGAATTCACATTAAGCTGTTGGTCCCTGCCTCATATGACATTAGAGCGCCACGTACTTCTTCTCACCCCATCATTTCCAAACTGTATAGGAGCAACTCGTCTCTAGGCACAGAGATATGATGCGGTATGGTGTAGTAGTAGTGTAGATAGTATAAATAAATAATAAGTAAATAAATAGTGTATAAATAGAGACGTAATAAAAATAGAGCTCCATCGGGATTGCCAGTTTGGGACAAAGGTGATTTTTATAATCGGCGCTCTGTAAAAAGAATGGCATGATGGTTGGTCACTTTCATGCTCACTGTACCATAAATTTGTACAGAAATGGTCACTCCCTTTATTTGTTGCGTTACAGAAGTAAAATGAGCTTATATTCCGCAGTTGAATAGACTGCACTCATATAGAATTAATTTTGGTACTTATTTTTGGGTTTTATAATTTAATACAAATGATGATAGCTTGACGATTTTTGTCAACAGTTTTGCTTATTGCTACTCTAAGTCGTTGGAGCAAAGGGAGAAAAAGGTGCATTATCATACGAAGATATTGAAAAGAATTGGTTCCTTTTCTTAACTCTAAATAAATGTCCATTTAATCTTGATAAATATTTAACTTTTATATTCTATTAATAATTTAATAAGAAAAAAATTCTTGGCAGAAGAGATTCGTTTGGTTTGTCGCTACACGGCTATTTTGTGCACACTTTGCGTTAATTAGACCGGTACCAACAGTTAACTTGGATTCCAAAACACTCACAATCCACGCCCCCACCAGGATTCAAGCCAGAAGCCTGTCGTACCAAAGGCAAGTGTGCTAGCCAAATGGCGTACCAGACTGTTTGGCAGAAGAGAAGAGGAATTCAATTGAAGCAGAGGTCAGATATTATTTATCCTTTTTAAGAAAATGATTACGATCGGTGACGAGACGGATTGTTCAATGATAGGGCTTTTAAGAAAGGGTCACTGTAGAATTTTTAAGTATTATAATTGTCATCATCATCATCAGCAGCAGCAGCAGCAGTGATCCCTGATGGGCCAAGTCCGTCTGTCTACTCACAGATTTCGAGATAGGAGATGTTTTCTTTTTTTACTGGGTAGGGTTGTCAGCCCAACGCTCTCCAGTCATATTTGGATTCGAACCACTACAAACAGCTACAATCTATGACACAGACGGAAATCCAACCAGAAACCTGTGGCACCAAGCGCCAGAGCGATAGTCACTCGGTCATCAGGCTCCACATTTATATCTAAATAAACAAAAATTGTATGTTACATAATGTATTTGATCATGTGAACTTCAGAGGACAGGATAATGCAATGTAGCAGGATCACAGAGAAAGCCACGCTAAATACCGCCGTGAAACTACAACATTATTAAGACGTGACACATGCATTTGTGCGAGACACACGTTTCTGCAATACCATCTCATGTTTAAAGGGGGAGAATTTACGTTGGCCATCTCACTGGATGCCGTCACGATGTACGGGGAAACACGATAATAAATAAAGCCATTAAGGAGAAATAAACAACAATCGCATGAAAACCGCCGCCTCACACCACTTTATTCCTGGGTAGTTGTTTTTTTCTTCCACGAAAAAAAGTAAATAAATAAAGCGCGTGTGTTTTTTACGGCCCCGTGTCGCACAGCTGAGCTCGGTTCCGCAACGCTGACGGAGTCCAGCCTGCGGGTCGAGTTCGTACGAGCGTGAGTAAACAAGCCGTGTGAGAAAGTGACAGGAATTCCGAAACCGAGTGGCTCTTCTTTCTGCAAAGCTGTACAATGAGAGACTCTTTGGTTCGCACTGGAAGGGAGAGCGCTTTGAATTATATGCATGGGAAAACGTGATTCAGAGACACGGGTTGTCGGACGAGGGAAAAAAAAAGGTACTTCTCATGCCCTTTTCCAGTCGTTTTGCATCTTTATTTGACGTGAATTCGTTACAGTCTCAAACGCAAACTGCGTTGATTTATATGTCGTAACGAGATATATTAATAATGCTATCAAATAGTCCTTTTCCACAGCTAATGTGATTGATGTTTGTTAGTTTGTGTTAAATTATAGATGAGATTCGCTGGAACATTTGTATCCGAATTTTGTTCATTTATTTTCCTTAAAGGAATTATTTTTTTTTATTGTTGAAATAGATGTAAAGTCTCTATTGCTGAGGCTATATAGAGGGGAATTTTTGGGATTAACATATTTATGTGTTTCTTCAAGTTGTTTTTTGTTCGGCATCTGCGAACATTATGTTTCATTTACATATAGCACGCAGAGCCAACAGACAGGTAAGGTAGAGGGTATTGTTTGACTGTACTACTACTATAACTACTACTACACCACAACGTATCACTATGCCTAGAACTGAGTTGCGCCTATACAGCTTAGAAATGATGTGGGTGAGAAGTCTGAGTGGGCTCCGTGACAATCATATGACACCGGGACCTAGGTTTAAAGTGGGACTATTTCGAACAGCTACATACATCCATGACACCGCCGGGACTCGGACTGAAATCTGTGGCACCAAACGCCACACCACTAACCACTCGACCATCAAGTTCCCACCATGGATTGTAAAATCATATTTGTATGAATTGTAAAATCCTAATTCACCAGGGATTTTAAAATAAGCACCATGGATTGTAAAAATCACCGTGGATACTAAAATCATATTCGCCTAGATTGTATGCATTATAAAATTATAATTAAATATATTCGTATATTCATATTTATAATTAAATAAGCAATACGTGTATGTTATATAAGCACTGGATTTGATCATTTGGATATCAGAGTACAACGACAGTGGTAACAGCCAAACTAAATACCGTCGTGAAACTACAACGTTATTAAGACACGACGTATGCGTTTTGTTTGTGACTCACGTTTCTGCAATACTATCTCGTGATTAAAGGGGAATTTAAGATGCCATCTCACTCGATGCCGTCACGATGTACAGGGAAAGCACGAAAATAAATAAAGCCATTAAGGAGAAATAAACAGCATTCGCATGAAAACCGCCGTCTCTCACACCACTTTATTCCTGGGTAGTTGTTTTTTTTTTCTTCCAAGGAATAAAAAAAATAAATAAAAAGCGTGTTTTTTACGGCCCCGTGTCGCACACAGCTGAGCTCGGTTCCGCAACGCTGACGCAGTCCAGCCTGCGGGCCAGGTTCTCCTACGAGCGTGAGTAAACAAGCCGTGTGAGAAAGTGACAGGAATTCCGAAACCGAGTGGATCTTCTTTCTGCAAAGCTGTACAATGAGAGAATCCTTGGTTCGCACTGGAAAGAGAAATGATGATGGCGAGAAAACGTGATATGCACGAGGAAAACGTGATATGCATGAGAAAACGTGAATCAGAGACACGGGTTGTCGGTGGCCGAGACGGGTGACAAGAAAAAAATAAGTGCTCTCTAATGCCCTTTTCCAGCCGTTTTGCATCGTTATTTGACGTGAATTCGTCACAGTCTCAAACACTGCGTTCATTTATATGCTGTAACGAGATATATTAATATTGCCGTCAAATAGTCATTTCCAACATCTAATGTAAGTCATGTTTGTTAGTTTGTATAAATTTATTCATTTATTCTCATTAAACGAATTATTTTGCATTGTTGTTGCAGTTGGCGATACAGATACAGTAAATCTTTATTCTATAAGCAAGGCTGCATCGCTGTTACACATTTAGCACTACCCACTGGTCACGAGTAGATTGAAGTTATGCTACTGACGTGAGTAACACTATCTCCACAACGCTCTACGATCATATGGAACGTGGACCTATGTTTTAAAGTTTATTCCGAACCACTACAAACATAGATGGCACAGCCGGGATTCGGAACGGAAATCTGTGGCACCGAACGCCAGAGCGCCAGCCACTCGGCCATCAGGACCCCACAATGGGTTGTAAAATCATATTCGTATGGATTGTAAAATCATAATTCTCCACGGATTGTAAAAACCATAACTATCCCTGGATTGTACACAATCATCATCATGGATTGTAAGATAATATTTGTATGGATTGTAAGGATGCAAAATCGTAATTCACCATGGATTGTAAAATTATATTCGTATGGATTGCATGGATAGTAAAATCATAATTCATCATGTATTGTAAAATTATCACCGTGGATTGTAAAATCATATTCGTATTTATATCTAAATAAATAAAAAGTGCTTGTTATGTAAACCCTGGATTTGATCATGTGAACATCTAAGGGCAGGACAGTAGAATAGCCAAGCTAAATAGCGTAGTGAAACTACAACGTTATTAACACACGACGTATGCGTTTGTTTTGAGACACACGTTTCTGCAACACTATCTCGTGATTAAAGGGGAGAATTTACGATGCCATCTCGCTTGATGCCGTCACGATGTGCAGGGAAAACACAATAATAAATAAAGCCATTAAGGAGAAATAAACAACAATCGCATGAAAACCGCCGCCTCTCGCACCACTTTATTCCTGGTAGTTGTTTTGTAATTATAATTTTACAAATCATACAATCCATACGAATATGAATTCACAATCCACGGTTAATTATAATTTTACAAATCATAAAATCCATACGAATATAATTTTTACGAATTTAAATAGAATATTTTTACGAATATGAATTATAATTAAAATTATAATTCATATTCGTATGGATTGTAAAAAAATCATAATTCTCCATGTATTGTAAAATAATCACCATGGATCGAAACATAATATTCGTATGGATTATAAAAACGTAATTCACCATGGATTGTAAAATTTTATTCGTATGGATTGCAAGGATTTTAAAATTATAATTCATCATGGATTGTAAAATTATCACCGTGTATTGTAAAATTATCATCATGGATTGTAAAAATCATATTCGTATTTATGCCTAAATAAACAAAAAGTTTATGTTATATAAACCCTAGATTTGATCATGTCAACGTCAGAGTACAGGACAGTGGAATAGCCAAGCTAAATACCCTCGTGAAACTACAAAGTTATTAAGACACGACGTATGCGTTTGTTTGAGACACACGTTTCTGCAATACTGTCTCGTGATTAAAGGGCAGAATTTACGATGCCATCTCACTCGATGCCGTCACGATGTACGGGGAAGCACGAAAATAAATAAATAAATAAAGCCATTAAGGAGAAATAAACAGCATTCGCATGAAAACCGCCGCCTCTCACACCACTTTATTCCTGGGTAGATCTTTTTTCTTCCAAGGAAAAAAAAGTAAATAAATAAAGCGTGTGTTTTTTACGGCCCCGTGTCGCACAGCTGAGCTCGGTTCCGCAACGCTGATGGAGTCCTGGCTGCGAGCCAGGTTCTCGTACGAGCGTGAGTAAACAAGCCGTGTGAGAAAGTGACAGGAATTCCGAAACCGAGCAGCTCTTCTTTCTGCAAAGCTGTGCAATGAGTGACTTCGCATTGAGACCGCTTTGAATTACATGCATGGGAAAACGTGATTCAGAGACACGGGTTGTCGGACGAGGGAAAAAAGAAGTACTTTCTCATGCCCTTTTCCAGTCGTTTTGCATCATTATTTGGCATGAATTCGTCACAGTCCGAAACACAAGCTACGTTCATTTATATGCCGTAACAAGATATATATTAATGTTGCCGTCAATTAGACGTTTTCAACAGCTAGTGTAAGTCATGTTTGTTAGTTTGTATTAAATTAGAGATGAGATTTCGCTGGCATATTTGTATCAGAAATTTGTTCATTTATTTTAATTAAACGAATTGTTTCTCATTGTTGTTCTAATGCAGTTGGCAATACAGATACAGTAAATCTTTATTCTATAAGCAAGGCTGCACCGCTGTTACACATTTAGCACTACCCAGTGGTCACGAGTAGATTGAAGTTATGCTACTGACGTGAGTAACACTATCTCCACAACGCTCTACGATCATATGGAACGTGGACTTATGTTTTAAAGTTTATTCCGAACCACTACAAACATAGATGGCACAGCCGGGATTCGGAACGGAAATCTGTGGCACCGAACGCCAGAGCGCCAGCCACTCGGCCATCAGGAACCCACAATGGGTTGTAAAATCATATTCGTATGGATTATAAAAGCATAATTCTCCATGGATTGTAAAAACCATAATTATCCATGGATTGTAAAATAATCACCATGGATTGTAAAATAATCACCATGGATGGTAAAATAATCACCATGGAATGTAAAATAATATTCTAATGGATTGTATGGATTGCAAAATCGTAATTCACCATGAATTGTAAAATTATATTCGTATTGATTGCATGTATTGTAAAATTATATTCGTATGGATTGCATGGATTGTAAAATCATAATTCATTATGGATTGTAAAATTATCACCGTGGATTGTAAAATAATCACCATGGATTGTAAAATAATCACCATGGATTGTAAAATAATCACCATGGAATGTAAAATAATATTCTAATGGATTGTATGGATTGCAAAATCGTAATTCACCATGAATTGTAAAAATTATATTGTATTGATTGCATGTATTGTAAAATTATATTCGTATGGATTGCATGGATTGTAAAATCATAATTCATTATGGATTGTAAAATTATCACCGTGGATTGTAAAATTATCACCATGGATTGTAAAATTATATTCGTATTTATCTAAATAATATTGTATATATCTAAATAAATAAAAGTGCATGTTATATAAACCTTGGATTTGATCATATGAACTTCTAAGGGCAGGACAGTAAAATAGCTAAGCTAAATAGCGTAGTGAAACTACAATGTTATTAAGACACAACGTATGCGTTTGTTTGAGACTCACGTTTCTGCAATACTATCTCGTGATTAGGGGGAATTCACAATGCCATCTCCCTCGATGCCGTCACGATGTACAGAGAAGCACGAAAATAAATATAGCGATTAAGGAGAAATAAACAATAATCGCATGAAAACAGCCTCCCTCTCACACCACTTTATTCCTGGGTAGTTGTTTTTTTTTCTTCCACAACAAAAGTAAATAAATAAAGTGTGTGTTTTTTACGGCCCCGTGTCGCACAGCTGAGCTCGGTTCCGCAACGCTGGCGCAGTCTTGGCTGCGAACCAGGTTCTCCTACGAGCGCGAGTAAGCGACAGGAATAACAAGGAGAGTTACAGGAATTCCGAAACCCAGTGGCTCTTTCTTTCTGCAAAGCTGTACAATGAGAGACTCCTTGGTTCGCACTGGGAGAGCGCTTTGAATTATATGCATGGGAAAACGTGATTCAGAGACACGGGTTGCCGGACGAGGGAAAAAGAAGTACTTTCTCATGCCCTTTTCCAGTCGTTTTGCATCTTTATTTGACGTGAATTCGTCACTGTCTCAAACACAAACTGCGTTCATTTATATGCTGTAACAAGATATATTAATATTACCGTCAATTAGACGTTCTCAACAGCTAATGGAACTAAGTCATGTTTGTTAGCTTGTGTAAAATTAAAGATGTGATTTCGCCGGCGCATTTGTAGTAGAAATGTGTTCATTTATTTTCATTACATGAAATATTTTTGTATTGTTGAAATATATGTGTAGTGCATCTATTGCTGAGGTTATACAGATTATTTAATTCGAGGAGGGTTGGTGAAAAAAAAAACGATTGTTATTAAGGGGCCTGATGAACGAATGGCTAACGCTCTGGCGTTCGGCACCACAGGTATCGAGGTTAAAATCCCGGCTTTGCCCATGTGTGTTGTAGTGGTTCGGAATCCAGTTTAAACCGTAGGTCCCGGTCCTAATAGGATCATAGAGCGCTGCGGGGGCATTGTTACTCTGCGTTCGTGGCTTACCAACGAGTTACACGCGCCCCCTGGGTAATGCAAAGTAAGTAACATTGGTGGCCCTTATGGTGGCAACACCCTTATGGCGAAAGATCACGGTCTATTTGCCAGCTGCATTAGAAAAAAAAAAAAAAACGGTTGTTATTAAACATTGTTATTGTTGTTTGTTAACAATATTATTGCTTGTTAAACATTATCGTGTTTTTTTTTTTTTTTTTTTTTTTTTTTTTTTTTTGTTCTGCATCGGTGAACATTGTTAAATAGACAGCCATTTATTTATAATTCCATTTATAAATAGTCAGGTAAATTAAAAAGGCATTGTTTGAAGGTATGGCTTCTTTTATGGGTAAATATGAGTGAATGTGTGACTCATCCTAAGAGTCATGGAACTCGGGACGGACATCCCATAAGTACTCCACTCATAAGCGGTGGTAAGGGGGCTGGCTTCTGGTGTAATGGAGCGCCCTTAGGTAGAAGTCTGACATCGCTCCATGTCGTTGAAGAAGGAGGACTACCCCGCATGTGAGTATCGTATGGGAGAATGGCCGGAAAAAGTCCACCAGGTAGTCTGACAAACGAGGCAAGATGCTAAACATCACAAAAGCCCTCGAGTCTCCTCGCATTTGAAATAGTGTCTGCAACAATGCTGCCAGCGTATTGAATCGCTGCCCTATTGCTCATCAGCGGCGCACTCACGAATCGCTCTTTATGGTTAAATGCCAAATATATGCGTGTAGTATGGAAGAAAAGCCAGAAAATTCCCAAGAGGCAGCATGAAATCTATGCGAGACACTTATACAAATTACCAAATCATCCTGTATTTTCCATGTTTCTGAAAATAGTAATTTGCCACCAACGGATTCGAATCTGAGCTCTCACAGTAACTGTACAATGTGCTATCAGGCCACAAAGTTAACAATGTAAAAGATTAGTAATACAAATACCAAAGGAAAAAAATCAAAGTTAAAGTATCTAAAAATATTGAATTATTAATTATCAAGAGTTGGACCGTTATTGGCAATAAAAGCAAAAAACACTTTATAGATAAATTACTTCTACTTCTTCTTCATTAGCGCAACAGCCCCATAACCCTGTTTGAGCCAAAGCCGTCTGCCTACTGGCAGATTTCGAGAAGGAGATGTTTTCTCTTTACCGGGTAGCGTTGTCAGCTGTACGTCTCACAGTCAAATTAGACAGGGACCTACGGTTTAAAGTGAATTTCGAAAGACTACAAACATCCATACACACCGGGACTCGAATCCGAAACCTGTGTCACAGAGTTCTAGTCACTCGGCCTTCTGATCCATGCATAAATTTATATTTCAAAAATAATATTAAAATTATCCGTATTAAATTGTTATGCATCATAAATATTAAATTTGTTGATTAAAATTATCAAGGAGATGATAAAAATTGTATTAGTGAATAATTAAAAAAATATTTAGAATGTAATTATAAATTTTAAACAAAATTTTATGATAAAATTAATTTCAGATTTTTATGAATATTAACAAAATAGAAATTGTTTTGATTTTTATGTAATTAATATTAAGCTATCTTATTTTCTGCCAGTAAATTTTCATATAAAGAATTTATTTCTAAAAATGATTAATAATGGCTCATAGTTTAATTTAATTTTTAAGAACGCAAGAATCTTTCGAATTTGTGAGACAGTTCTTCATCAATTATTCAACGGATTCATATGAAATTAACTTAAAGGCAGAATAAAAATTTATTCCGTATTATTTTTTTTTCATTAATTAAAAACTATATGTACAAAAAGTATTAAATGAAATCTTGAACCTAGATCTCCTCTTTCTGATTGTTTCGAAGTTATCATATTGTGTGTTTTAGATTTTTCAAATAGCACTGAAATTCTTTTAATTCGTTAATATAAGCTTATAGTTATGCTTATGCTAACGACTATGCTTATGTTAATTAAGTTATATGTTTTATCTACATCAGATATACAGAAACTAGGAACACAGAAAAAAAAAAAAAACCTTGAAAATTATCTAATACTAGCAAAAAAAAAGAATCTGTGCTATGTTCTTATATAAATTTAAAAGTCTTTTAGTATTTGTTTGTGTAAAAAATGAGCAAGAAGCCAAATTGGACGGATTCAAATAGAGAGGCTTCTTAATAGGAGAAGATGTTTTCTTTTGAGTGATTTTAATTACAATTAATTTAAATTATTATTAATTAATTAAATATTAATTTAATTTTAATTTATTAAGTATTTAATTTTATTTATTTTAATGAAATTAAGTAATTAATTTTATTTTAAATTAATCTACTTTAAATTAATTTTAATTTAATTATTTTAATTTTAAATTATTTTAATGAAATTACTTAATTAATTTTAATTTAATTATTTTAATTTTAAATTATTTTAATGAAATTACTTAATTAATTTTATTTTAATGAAGAATCTACTCATGGATGGAGGCAAAGGGTGCAACTTCTGTTGTGGTGGAGCACCCGTAGGTAGAAAGAAGTCTGACTTAGCTCCGAATCCCTGAAGAAAGAGGGCAGTGCCTTCCAGGAGGATTTTAGGGGGAGTCACCCCGCATTTGCGTATCGTATGAGATAAAAACACGGAAAACTCCCATCAGGCAGTCCGACTCACGATGTAAGATGCTGAACATTGCAAGCACAGTCGAGACTCCTTGTTTTTGTAACATTGTCTACAACAAAACCGCCAGCGGAGCCAAAAATCTCAGTCCTAAAAAGCTCCCCTTTGCTCATATTATACAAATATGCAGTGTGCTTATTATTATATAGTATCATAGTATCACATTTAAATTCCATTATTAAAGTTATGTTTAAATTATTTGATATTTATGTGAAAATTCATAAACCGTTTTTAATACATAACTTTTAATCGTATCATATTTAAAAATAAAACGTGCTTGAAAGTAAAAGCTAATTTCACTGAATCGAAATAGCAGAAGAAAAACGACAACATAAGTTTATTATCATTTCTATTTTATATCCTACGCATTAACTGAAGCTAACGTATTGCTAAATATATCAATTGCTTTAGTCGAATTGACGTAAATGACGAAAGCTCATTTTAATAATAATTAATTAAAGTCATGTCTAATTAAGTTAAGTTGGGTAGATATAATTTATCTAATAATCCACAGATTTTGCTAATGAAATTAGTTATAATTTATAAAAGCGCTAAAAATAAATTTCTATTTTATGAATTTACAACGCACACACACTATTTGTTGAAAAAAATAAGCAAGGAGTAAGGGTTTCCAAAAACATTTTTTATAACAACAATTTATATCCATTTAAAAAAACGGTAATTTATACACACAATTTTTAATCTTACATATACATTTTACAAACGATATTATTCATTTATTACATTTTCTTCAAGTATAATTTTTTTTTACAGTGAATAAAAATTATTATTTATCTTTTTAATCATTTTTTGATTGATTGTTGAGAGATTCTGTAGTTGTCGGTAAAATTTTAATCTATTTCTTTTTTCATCTGGAATAGTTTAAATTTTTATTAGAAACTTAAGCGAACACAGAAAACTGCCCATTGTCCCAGAAGAGGTCAATTTGGTTTTTGTTAAACACTAAAAATTGAAATTCCGTCCACTAAGTGAAAATGTAAGATACAAAATTATTCATGGAAAAAATGTATGTATTATGCAATATAAACTTGCTGATGACAAGTAATTTAGTTGCATTCTTTCATAAATTCCTGTTAAATTATATTTTTAAGAAACAACGTAAAATGTTTTTAAATGTGCATTAGATCAATAATTACATCTTATTGATGTTCACTAATTACCAGATAGAAACAACCATGATTTACTAACAAGGAAAAATCCTCGATTTGATTGGTTAGGATGTCAGCTCTTCATAGTCGTAGGAGCTACTTTGAGAGAAAAACAGAAGAATTTAAAAAATTATTCTTTCTATTGAACGATGGATACTCTCCAACTTTTTTCAATATTTTTATGTTCCTTAATTTCCTTTTTTTTTTCTTTTCTTTTTCCCATTTTTGAAAGTTATACTATTCAAGTGAGCTATCCAATTGTTGAAATTTTTGTTCAGATAGAATATTCGATACTTATTCAAACTAATTTTTATGTTCCTAATGGAGTGTTTTATTTCGACTACTATAATCAGACTCCGAGCAACGTCTGATACGGCAAAATGATCTACAAGCACTGGCTCTCAGTGCGAGTTTCTTAGTTCTGCAGTGGAACACAGGTGGGTTGGCCCAAAACAAGAGAGAGTAAAAAATTGAAAGACCCATAAAAAACAGGCTTTTGAGTTAATCAAACTAAGAAGTTAGAAACAGTCATAAGAATGATATTATCCTATTCATGATATATATGAATGGCTCTAGAAAAAATCGGTGTCGATATCAATCATTATAATTTTTAACTAGCGGCATTCCTAAATGCTGAGTTAGTTTAAAAATGTTATCTGAACATGTTCTGTGGCCATCCCCTTCTTTGGGGATGTTGCAGCTAGAAACAGTCACAAGCCCTGATATGATCCAATTCATGATATCGCTGAATGGTTTAGAGCTATTCATTTATTTTACGGCCCGCTGGCCAAATTCGGCTAAAGCCAGTGATTTTTTAATTTTTAAACTATTAATTTATTTTTTACTTTTTAGTTTGATTGTTTTTAAATATAATTTTAAAAAAACACAGAATGATAATAACTATAGTTTTATTTAATGTAATTGCCAGGTAAAGTAAAACAAAGGTATCGCATATGTATGTATATCGATGTTTGGAATGTATATATCCTGAATCAAACATTTGATTTTTATCCTGAAAATCCCCAGGAACGGAAGAAGCTTTTGAAAATGCCTGTAAATGAAACCGCGCGGTATCCACATGTAAAAAATATTAATGAAATTTGTGTAATACATATGATTTTTCAGGTGACAATAACATTGTAGTAAAAGAACCATAGATGAGGCTTTGAGAATGTTGCTCGCTCAGAACGTCATACTCGGCGACTGGTCTAGAAATTATAGATAATGGCAGAAAAATTAAAACGGTTTGGACACGAACTCTGAACATGTTCTTACTGGAGTAAACAGTATGGCCCAGTAAGGCTGGAAAGTTTGGATATCGCTGAATGGTTTAGAGAAAAGTCAGTAGCATTTCTAAGGCTTTTTCCTGGTCACGATTGTCTCCGCAAGCACCTTCACAGACTTAAACTGGCTCCTGACCCTCTCTGTCCTCTATGTGATATAATCAGGAAGAAATGGATAAGTCTCTCTTCCTGTTCTGCACCGCCTCCTGTTTCTTTAGGGAAGGGTTTATTGTATTGACAAATTTAAGTGGATGGAATAACTGATGTCATTTGTTTCTATCTTGTTCTTTTAATTTATTTTTTTTATGAAATACGTTGTCCTGTAAACTTGCCATTGGAAATAAAAAAAACTATAATCATGAACAATGCTCCGAAATTCAAACAATTTATATTATTAAAGCTCGCTGCTCGATAGAATCGCGAACTAGTATTCCAAAGATTGAGACTTCTACCCTCCGTGGATTTTCTTTTAATTTTTTTTTTTTTACATTATACTCGGTATCAGTACACACAACAATGTGAAATGTATCAATAAGTATTTTTTTTATTAAAAACACGATTTTATACATTTTATTTCTCATTTTTACATCTCTTTTATTTTATTTTATCATGTGCAGCTCCTTGCTAAGCATTAATTATTCACTGTTACCCTAATTTTTGTATCTTATATGCAAGTGTTTACGGAGAAATATTCATGATTATAGCAATCGAAATAAACACTACAAAATAAAGAACAGAAAATTTTAGTTGGAATAAGTACAGATTATTTTATCTGAGCAGAAAATTCAATTATAATTCTCTTCGGAATAGCGCACATGCCAAGAATAGCATAACTTTCAAACAAAATTTAAAAGAATGGGAAAAGGAAAAAAATGAATTAAAGAACATAAAAATGTCGAAGGAAAAAGTTGGTAAGTATGCATCGTTCAATTGAAAGAATAATTTTCATAAATTGTCTATATGACATAGTACTATTGTCTATATCACAGTCGATGTACTATTGTCTGTATGTCTATAAAACAATTGATATACTATTGTCTGTATGTCTATATAACAATTGATATACTATTGTCTATATCATAATCCATATCACATTCAATGAACTATTGTCTTTATCATGGTCCATATCACAGTTGATGTATTAATAAACAATAGTACATATCACACTCGATTTACTATTGTCTATATCAGGGGTGGCCAACCCAAATGATCTTGCGGGCCACTTTGGAAATGCATCCTAACTCCATGAGCCGCTTATAAAATCATATATCTCCCTATTAGATTTAGACTCACTAAAGACATGTTTTGGAGTGAAAATTTGAAACATAATGAGTTATTATTGCACAAAATAAAAAATATTAATAGATTTTATAACTAAACGAACATTGTAAAGAAATATACAAACACTAAAAATAAAATATATAAATATAAACAAAATAAAAAAAATGAAATCATTAAAAAATATTTATTTTACTAAGTGGGTTTTTCTTCTCCAATCTTTCAGTTATCTTTTGCAAATCGATCTCAATTTGGGTATTGGCACATCGTAATGGGTGTTGCAGGTTAACGTCCGTTATGTTTGGACGTGTTTGTGTTGGGTCCATTTCATTTTCGAAAAAACGATTCGCAGGTGTAAATTGAACCCAAAGCGCTGACAATTTTTAGCGCCAGATTTCTCAAATTGTAAAATTTCTCTTTTGAGACGTAAATGTTGTAAAAATCTATTTTTAAATAATTATGATGTTTCAAAAATAATTTTTAATTCAATATTGCATTGTAACCCAACCAGTTCCATTTCGAGATATTCTGGGGCTGACTCGATTTCAACATGAAAGAGAGATGAGTACATTTCAAAAAATTTTGTTTTATTTGTCTTACTCTAAATTACTGAATCGGCTTTCAAAAGCAGATGTTTTCACTATTTTGGCAATTATAAAAATATATTTTGGGAAAATGAGATAAATCTCACGGGGCGGGGAAAATGTTCAAGGCAGGCCGCTGGATGGTCACCCTTGGTCTATATCATCAATGTACTATTGTCTATATCGCAGTCGATGCACTATTGTCTATATCACAATCGATGATTGTATATATCCCAGTCTATGTAAATTGTCTATGTCACAATCGATCAAAAAAAAATTTTAATTCGTAAATTCTGCATTCGTAAAGTTCTATATACCATGAAATATAATGATTCTCTTTTACTATAGATATCAACTTGGCTCTTACATTTACTTTTTTTTATAATCTTCTAAATTAAATATAATCCTGTTTAAATGATAGTTATCATGAATTCAAAACTTTGACGTTGAATATAACATATATATTATTTTTCCTGCAATCTCAAAAATAAATTTTCATATTTATCGTATTTCCTATTTTTTCTATTTCCTATTTATCGTATTAACATTCGGTGACAATAAAAGGTAATACTTTAAAACAAAAAATACTTATTTTACAAAATAGACTAAGATTTATTAGTTTTTGTTCAAAATTAACGTTAAAATAATTTTCGTTTTCAATTTAAAAATGGAAAAACACATTTCAAAATTGAATTAAAAAATAAGCATACGCTGTACAATTTTTTAAAAAATATTTCGTGCATACATGCATTTATTTTACATAATTAAAAATATTGTATGAAGATTAATTTATACAAAATTGCATGAAAATCTTAAAAATCACTTCCATTCAAAATTGTATTATAATTGACTTGTTAAGCGTAATTTTAGAATTAAACATGTTTTTGTAATCAAATAACAATAAATAACTATAATATGTAATAAATGTATGCATCAACTGAAATCTTTATGGCCAGCATAGTTTAATCACTTATATGACGGTAAGGAATAAAAAAAGAAAGAAGAAATAGAACGTAAATCGAAACACAGCATTCATTGTTATTTTATTAATCAAGTTCTTATATTTATGCTTGCAATAATTATAAGTACTTCTTTTAGTATTTAAATATTTGCTATACTACAGTGTATGTGCTCTGAGTGGATGGAATTGATGAAAAAGCTCTTTCTATTAGTAACACGAAAATATTACAAATTTATTTTCAAAACACAGCTCAATGACCGAGAATTTAGAATAAATTAAGCGTTTTCATGCCACAAAAATTGAAACAACTATTAAAACAATTGTACATTAATGAAATGTTGGTTATTATGTAAATTAAATTAATTTTACGTATTTTAAATCTTTTTTTTTTTTTAAATACATCATAAATATAACTAAAATAGATTGTATATGATACATAAATCATAGGAATTTGGGTACTTACGTATTAACGGTACCTTGGCGACAGACTTGCCGGTTTTAAGTGTCACCAATCTTTATTATTTGGAATAAAAATATTTTGAAAGCGTTTTGATTTTAAATGAAGTGTTTCATAAATATTTTATTACTTGGAACACAAATTTTAAGTGTAGACTTGGCGCGTGTTCTCTTTATTGGCGCAACTGTCGCCAAGGTACCATTAATACGTAAGTACCACACACTTACTTATGTACGTACACACACACACGCACACACACACATATATATACACATACACACACACATGTACATATACACACAATCCCACACACTTAGTTACGTACCTATGTACATATGCATGCATACATAAATACATACACACATACACATATATACACATACACACACAATCCCACACACTTAGTTACGTACCTATGTACACATGCATGCTTACATAAATACATACACACATACACATATATACACATACATACACACACATACACATACATACACACACATACACATACACATACATACACACACATACACTACATACACACACATACACACACACACACACACACACACATTATATAAATATACAAAACTTTAAAAACAGCATTCTTTAAAGATAAGATTTTTATAATAATAGCTTCTAGTTAAGAAAATATACTGAAAAAGTTCTTTAATGCTAAAGTATTTCAAAACATTTTTACAAAAGAACAGTATTTGAATTACATAGAAACTGAAATAGCTTAAGCCTTGAAACAGGGTGTTTTTACATTCATTTTAGAATATAGAACATTTAATAATTTATTTTTAACAGAAATCTATCTAAATCAAAAGCTTTACATCTTAAAGGCTATATACAAAATTGAATATATTTAATCTATTTATAATTTATAAAAAAAATTTATTTTAAAATTTTATTTTTTGTTGGTCTTTGACAGAAAAATTACATTGCTTGTAAAATTTTTTTTGTCTTTTGTAAACTTTTTAAATTAGTACATTCTTTATGTTTAAATTAAATTTTTGGAATAATGTCTTCTAATTAGAAAAAGAAACTGAAAAATCCTTTAGGACTACAGTATTCCAAAACATTCTTTGCAAAAGAACAGTATTTGAATGAAATAGTAGCTGAAATGATTAAAACAGAACGTTTTATATTCATTTTAGAACGTGGAACATTGAATAATTTTTAAAATGAAAATAATTCAAAATACTTACATCTTAAAGGCTATATATAAAATCGAATGTATTTGATTTATTTATGATTTTTAAAAAATTATTTTAAAGTTTTATTTAAGTGTTTGAAAGGAAAAAATATCTTTTGTAAAATGATTAATTCCTGTAATTTAAGTTCTTAAATATATTTAAATAAATTTTGGACAAAAGCTAACTTCAACGTAGAACAAGTATTTTTTACGTCAAAATAATTTTGGAGTAATACCTACTAATTAAGAAAAAAAGAAACGGAAAAAGTTCTTTATAACTAGAGTATTCCAAAACATTTTTTACAAAAGAACAGTAGTTGAATGAAATATCAGCTGAAATGATTCAAGTCTTGAAACAGAATGTTTTACATTCATTTTAGAATATAGAACATTGAATAATTTTTTTTTAATGAAATCTAAATTAAAAGCTTTACATCTTAGGCTTCATACAAAATCGAATCTATTTAATCTATTTATGATTTTAAAAACATTTATTTTAATATTTTATTTTCGTTGGTCTTACATAGAAAAACATCGTTTGTAAAATATTGGATCCTTGTAATTTAAATTTTTAAATAAAGTTAAATAAATTTTGGAATAAAGATAAACTTAGAAGTAAAACAAAAACATTAAAGTTTTATGCTTTTAAATACATTGGTTGTGAGTATAATTTAAAAGATTATTGAATACAAGGAAATGATATTCTGGAGATATTGCAAGGCATTCATAATTATTTAGATATTTTTATATGACAGTACTACATAATTTTTTTTATTCAAAAAAAAACAATTTAAAACATTACTAAAAGTAAACGTAACTGTACTTTAAAATTTTTTTTCTGGTAACTGACCCAAACGAACTACTTTTATTTGACTTATAAAAATCAGTTTTAGAATTACCTGTATTTGGATGAGTGTGTTGTCGATTCTTCAGCCATATTATGAAGTGGGTGGTCCTTTACAGGGGGAAAAATAGATTCGATGCAACAGTAGTTCGATTAACGATCAATAGTTTTCGCAATGGTATCTTCCGGACGGCCGGTTTAACTTCATAAACTTCTAACAAATTTTTTGTTCCGAAAAAGTCATTTCACAATCCCACACAACAACCTTACTTTCTTCAGAACAAATTCTAAGAGCGCCAAAAAAAAAACACGCTTCGTTGCCAAGCCTGGCAAACGAAATTAAACCAATAAAATATTTATTGCGATCGCTCGAAATTATCGTCTGGCACCAAGTTTTGTTCTTATCGGAACACGAATAGTTGCAAAGTCGCTTGCAGTTTTGCTGAATGTACTTTTCAGAATGGAGACTCGTGGTCGAGCTTTGAAACGTTCTGCACAAGCGTTGAAAATAGTCAATAAGATGGTGGTGACGTCACATTTAGAAATCAATACAGGGGACCGGCATTTTGGCGAAAGGTAAGCGGTTCTTTTAAGAGTTACAGGACTGCGCATGACACATGACAATTTAATTCCATGCAAGTTTGCGAATTCCTTTTGTGGAATTCGCAAACTCACTTATCATTGCCCTGCTTACTGGGTTCTGATTAAGTGCTTTTATTCGAAATTGGCTCAAAGAATGCTTGCTCTTCCTAATTTCCAAATTGATTTGTTCTTCTTTTTTATGGCAGCAATTATCCAAAAATGTGTATGATGGAGTGAGATAAATATTAAGCACGTGTGTTTTTTAGTGAAAAGTAAATATTAGAGTAGAATAAATATCGAATAATTATTTTGTCTCTTGAAAATGAGCCGTTTTGACTGCCATTTTAAAAGATGCTTGGGAATTTATTTGAGTTGTTTATTTGTAAAGTTTAGTGATTTTGATAAACTAAAAATAATTCTTACTTTTTAATATAAATATTATAAGAATTTAAATAAGAAAAGTATTTGGTTGATAGTACAAATTAATGACAAAACAGGATATTCTTATAAATTCTACTTTAATTGTTAATTATATAAATAAATGTAGAACTTGTATTAGTTTAAATAAAAATTCTATTTTTTTTTTTAAATTCAAAATAGCATTTGAAAATGAGCCGTTTTGATGGCCATTTTAAGTGGTGCTTAGAAATTTATTTGAGATGTTTATTTGTAAAGTTTAGTGATTTTCATTTGCTAAAAATAATTCTTACATCAATTTAGATGTTACAATAATTTAAAAAGAAAAATTAATGATAATAAAAATTAATGCCAAAAACAAGATATTCTTATAAATTCTTTGTTAATTGTGAACTATATTAATAAACATAGTACTCATGTATTTAAATAAAAATTATATTTTTTTAAATACAAAATATCTATTTTAATGGTCTGTTGTAGTCAAAACTATTTTAATGGTCTCTTGAAGATGAGTCGTTTCTGCCATTTTAAGGGTTACTTGGAAATTTATTGGAGTTGTTTATTTGTAAAGTTTAGTGATTTTTCATTTACTAAAAAATAATAAGAATCATTTTAAAGTTTATTTTATTATTATTTATAAGTTTTATTTTTTATTATTTCTAATTATAAGAAGAATTATTTTAAATATTACAAGAATTTAAAAGAAAAATATTTGACTGATAGTAAAAATGCCAAAATGGATGTTCTTATAAATTCTATGTTAATTGTGAACTATATTAATAAACATAGTACTCATGTATTTAAATAAAAATTCTTTTTTTTAAATACAAAATATCTATTTTAGTGGTCTGTTAATATCTATTTTAATTGTTAAATATATTAATAAATGTAGTACTCGTATTAGTTTAAATAAAAATTCTATGGTCTTTTTTTTTTTAAAATACAAAATATCTATTTTAATGATCCCTTGCAGTCGAATCTATTTTAATGGTCTCTAATTTTTGTGGTCTCTTGAAAGTGAACTGTTTTGACTGCCATTTTAAGAGGTGATTTGGAATTTATTTGAATTGCTTATTTGTAAAGTTTAGTGATTTTCATTTACTACAAATAATTCTACATTAATTTAAAAAGAAAAGTATTTAGCTGATAGTAAAAATAATCCAAAAATAGGATATTCTTACAAATTCTATGTTAAGTGTTAACTAAATAAACGCAGAATTCGTATTAGTTTAAATAAAAAGTAATATTTTTTAAACAACAAAATATCTATTTTAATGATAATTTTAATTAAAAATTTTAATATAAAACCTGGCAAATTTTGTTTTATAACAATAAAATATCTATAAATTCAGTGTTTTATAATTGACGATCGTTTTAATTCTTTATTTGAATCAGGGAAAATAGAACTGTAAAAACTCTTTATTTATAGAAATTGTAATTAAAAATTAATATTATAAATACTACAAACTAGTATTATAAATATTACAAATTATTATTACAAATACTATAAACAAGTATTATAAATATTAAAAATTAGTGTAACAAATACTATAAACTAATATTACAAATATTACAAATTAGTTTAACAATTGAATATTACAAATCGAAGAAAAAAATTATTTAGACAAGTTTGCTAAACTTTTAAAAAAAGGTATAAGTAGCATTTTGTTTATTTGTCAAAAACACAATTGAAATTTCGTTTGTAAGAAAGAATTTCTTCAATTTTCTGTAATTAATTTTTAAAGGCTTTTTTTTTACCGTCAAAACTTTTATGTATTATATTTTCACAATTATTTTAACATTCCAAATTACATGAAATGAAAATTGTAGAAAAATTTGAAAAAAAGGAACTTTCTAATTTCTCTGTCTGTAAAATTTTTTAAAACTCTAAAAGTTTTATTGTTTTTTTTTAGAAAATTTTACAAATTTTATTACAAATATTAACCATTTTTGTGGAGATTGAGTTTGTATATGTATATTCTATTGTTTATTTGGAGAATTATCAAAATATAAATAATTCATTTTCAACTACATTTTTAAACGCTTTGTCGAAAATATCATTTAGTATACTCCTATTTAAATTAAATTTAGAAATGCTTGTATTATCTATTCATTTAGATGTTTTTTTCAAAGTGTTTTTAAAATATATGCATTTTTTTTGGTAATAAGTTTCTTTTTTGCTTTTCCATTTCTTATATATTTACTCTTTATATTTTCGCAATAAAATAAAAAGAGTGCTTTAAGATAGTCATAACATACCATCTGTTTTTACAGAAATAAAAAATAATAAAACAATTACTAAAAATATTAGAATATTCCCAAAACTTTTCTTTGAAAAATTAGTACCTTGCTAAATAAAGTTTTTTAACCGCCGATGGGGTTTTCAATAAAGTTAAGTATGAATAACAAAATGGTTTTATTACTATCCATATTACTTTTCCAATTTACAATGCAATCAATATTACTTTCACAATTTACAATACAATTAATATTACTCTTCTAATTTACAATACAATTAATATTACTCTTCTAATTTACAATGCAATTAATATTAGTTTTCCAGTTAACAATACAGTCAATATTACATTTCAGATTTACAATGCAGTCAATATTACTTTTTCCAATTAACAATACAGTCAATATTACATTTCAGATTTACAATACAATCAATATTACTTTCACAATTTACTATACAATCAATATTACTCTTCTAATTTACAATACAGTCAATATTACAATAAGTCAACATAACCAAAAAAGAGCATTAAGATATTTATCATATTGGTTAGCGAGTTTTCCTATACCATCTGAATAATAAATTGCCTGCCTGCGTCGTGAAGCAGTTCTTTGACGAAACATTGTTTTCCCAGATTTCTCTTCAGCTCTTGAAAGATGTAAAAGTAACTTGGTACCAGGTCTGGCTTGTACTACAAGTAATCGAACACTTTCTATTGAAATAGTGTATGAAGTGCCATCGGAGATTGAAAAAAATTCCCTCATATTCCAATTTTTTTAGATTGTTGTATGGTTTGGTTAGGTTAGTCGCTCACTTTGTGCCACCTGTCGTCCTTTTGTGCCACTTTAGGCTAATTTGACCGGGACCTACAGTTTAACAGGCGTTCCGAACCATCAATAAACATCCATGCCACAGCCAGGATTCGAACCTGAAGTACCAAAGACCAGAGAACTAACCAATTGATCATCATGGCGGATTGTCGTATGGATCCTAAGAGACCTGGTAGATGGCACTTTGGCTTTCTCCATAGATTGAAGGCTACCTGATAGCGCTCTGACCTTCGGTACCACAGGCTGGCGGTGGTATGGATGTTTGTGAGTGGTTCGGAATCCATGCAGGTCCTGGTCTAATTAGCCCAAAGTGGGCACAAAATGACAGTAGAGTGACAAACCAAACCTTAGATTGAAGGAGCTTAGTTCAAAACGCTACTGAACCCAGATATAAGTGCCTACTCCGTTCATGAGTTCATAAACGAGCTGCAAATGTGAAGCAACTGCTTATGAAAAGAAATAAAATATTTAGCTCTTTGGAAAAGCATAGGGCCACACAAACTTGTGAAGGTCGCGGCTAATAATAATTTAGAGGGGGAAAATTTTCTCGTATATGTATTATTTCTTTACTTTACAATACAATAATAAATAAACAATATAATATATTAATAATAAATAAAAATATATTACTTTAATTTAATAAATGTTATAGTTTTTTGGTTTGATTTTTGTAGCACATACAGGTGATTCAAAACTTATACGACTAATTTTCAGGGTTATATTAAAACATTCTTTTTGTGTAGGAATGTAGAGTCGGAAAGGATGCGTTGAGACCAGAACACAAAAAAAATGAGACACGAAAGATAAAACATTGTTTATTTTCAATATCTTTCTAAAGTGTGTTTTTAATTCAATGTTAATAATAAATTATCAACATTGCGAGTTCTAACAATAATACAGGCTTGGCAGCGTCGAAGGAGTTATTGGCGAACAATTCCAGAAAAGGCAGGCATTTCGTCCAGTCTTAAATCCTCAATGGATAGTCTAGCAATGAGGTCTTTAATTAAGTCAAATGGGGTCTTAAATGAAAACACAGATGCAAACATATAGAGTAAGAATAAAATAGAATTAGCATCGAGGTTGCCAGCCAAAAGATTTGAAATTCGTCACGTGACAGGTGTCCATTGAGGCACTGTGCCCCGCTGTTGCGAAACATTCATTTGAAAGTATGTTCGTTCCTCAACGCTTCCTTCCGACCGTACATTCTTATACAAAAAATGTATGTTAAATGCATAAAATGTTGCTAAAATAAGCTGCTCCATCCCTATATGTTTGTTCCAATGCCATTGAATCATCCTATATATATATATATATATATATATTATATATTCTAATGCAGCTGGCAATACAGAGACAGTTCATCTTTATGCCATAAGCAAGGGCTGCACCGCTGTTACTAACACTACCCAGGAGGCATGTATAGCTTGAAGGTAGGCTACGCACGCGAGTAACACTACCCCCGCACCGTTCTACGATCCTATTAGACCAGGACCTATGCTTTAAAGTGGATTCCTAACCACTACAAACATCCATGGCACCGCCGGGACCCGAACCCCAAACATGTGGTACCGAGCGCTAGAATGTTAGTTAATCGGCCATCAGGTCTCCATATATATATATTTGCATATACACACGCATAAAAGTACAAGTAACCGAGTACCATTTTAAAATATGTGCAATGTAGCGTTGCTATCGCCGTTCTGCACCTGCGCATTACATATCTTTATTTATCGCCCTGCCACAGAGACCATTTTGGAGGCATTCACTCGCATCAACATTTATTTATACGTGCTTCAAATGCCTCGGGCGATAGAAAATAATCGCCGATGGAGAGGTACGAGATACTATTCGGTTTCTTAAATGCACGAGGCGTGAAATTGGCCAGAAATTTATTGGCAGATTATTGAAGTGTAAAGGAGAAAACGTTATGAACCATGGAATGGTTAAGAAAATGGTGTAGAGAGTTTAAAGATGGCCGCAGAGACGTGCACGATGTAGAGAGATCGTTCGTCACTGGATGCGAAACAACTGAGAAAGAATTCTAGAGAATCGACGCTGTACGATTTCGATATTATCAAATGATTTTTTTTAAGTTTCAGTTATTCGAAATTGTGGCTGAACGCTTAAAGTGTCGGAAACTTTTCTCACAGTGGATTCAAAAATTGCTGACTAAAATTGCAGGAAACTAATCGTTTAGCCAATGTTTAGACTTTCCCTGACAGGTACAATGTCGTAGTGTATAAGTGTTAAAGCCAAATGTTGGCCGATTGCGAAGGGTCTCACACGTTGCACCGAAATTAAAACTATAGATGAGGGCATTCAACTTCCCCCAAAAGAGTGTTTGGTTTGATTTGTCGCTCTACGGTCATTTTGTGCACACTTTGGGATAATTAGACAGGGACGTACAGTTTAAAGTGGATTCCGAATCACTCACAAACATCCATGCCACCGCCAGGATTCATACCTGAAGGCTGTGGCACCAAAGGCCAGAGAACTATTTGATTGGCCATTAGGCCGTCCCCAAGAAAGTGAGGTTCAAACAAATCAATTGGAGCCTTAGGGTTAACTATTTCATATAGTATTTTAGCATTTGGTTGATTTTTGCAGTATATATATATATTGTCTATCATTGATGCATGCCCTGAACAGCCACCGATGACCGAATAAGGTAGAGCATAATATTGCCTTCGGGAAGTACTTTTTAGGATTAATTACCCCACATTTGTGTTTCACGAGAAAGAAAACATAAAAAACTCTCGTAAGAAAAGATAAAATTGTAAGAAAATATAAAAACAAATAGGCTTACTTAGGAAAAAAAAAAGATGCGGTTTTGGTTTAATAATGTATTAAAATTATTAAACCAAAACCACATCTTTTTTTTTTTCCTTCAGTACTAATTTAATATGAATCATACTTTTGCCAGTAAATATCATCGAAAAAAATTAGGTAGATAGCAATTCTGAATCTTGGAAACCAGGTTATTGGACCTAATACAGGATACTATTACAGGGTATTTAATTTTTTTAACAATTTAAAGCTAGAACGTGCAGTATGTTTTACAAAATCTGATAAATCTTTCACAAAAAATGCATATAATTTCATTTTTTTAATGTTATTGACATATGATGGTAGGTCACTCGAAAAGGAGTGGAGGGTTGTCGATGCTATGAAAAATATCGTCTGTCAACATCACGTGGTGTTTTTGTCTTCCCAAGCAGGCAATAACATCTCCTCTTCCTTAAATCCATTACGGGCAGTTAAGTAGCTTACGTAAGGCAAGCAGCAAATTGCTTTGAAGGTCGTGTTTAAGGGTATTACAAACTGTCTCGCTTTCTTTTTCTGTTACGAATAGACAAAAATTGAATAAAATTGGGAAATTTTATTATATAACTCTTGTGACTAAATTAAATATAAATGTGAGAACAAAGAATCGAGATCCTATTTTTTTTCAAGTATTTAGAATCGTGTTTAGATATTTTTTTTTTTTTTCGTGATTCTTGATGGAAATAAAATTTTCAAGGGCACGAAGGAAAATAGAAAAATATCGGTAAAACGGAAAATATGAGTTTCTTTTATTTGAAAAAGGTTATCACTGTCACCTCGCGTTTGCTTACGATCTCTATGGCAAAGCAATTTCCATGTCTGCCACGAGTTGTGTAAAAAAGAGTGATAAAAATCAGTTTCAGTATTTGGAATATTTATTTTCAGTGGAGAGAGAGTTATCTAATGTTTCCCTTTTTCTGGAGAATATTATTACAAATCAGAGATCGTAGATCGAGTTTAAATACTAAAAACAATTAGGAATACTTGTATTAATAAAGAATACTGGAAATATAACAGTAAAGGTAATTGTCAATATAATAAATAGTAACTAATAATAAAGACTATTGGCAATATAATAATAAAGAATGACTAATAATAAAGAATATGGGAAATACAATAATAAAAATAACTAATAATAAAGAATATGAGCAATATAATAATAAAGAATAGCTAGTATTACATGATGTTGACAATAACAAAGAATAATTAATATTAAATGATGTTGCCAATATAATAATATCAAATGATGAATAGTTAATATCAAATGATGTTGCCAATAGAATAGTAAAAAATCACCAATAAAAATAATATTGTCAATATATTAATAAAGAATGGCTAATAATAAAGAATAGATAAATAATAATAAAGGATATTGACAATGTAATAAATAATAAATAATAGTTAAACAATAAAGTATATTGGCAATGCAATAATAAAGAATAGCTAACAAAAGATTAGTTGCAATATAAAAATAAAGAATATTGGCAATAGACTAACAAAGAATAGCTAACAGAAATACTGGCAATATAAAAATAAAGAGTAGTCAATTATAAAGAATATTGGAAATACAATAACAAAGAATGACTAGTAATAAAAAATATTGTCACTATAAAGAATAAAAAGAACACCTACTAATAAAGGATACTGATAATATAATAGTAAAGAATGCTGTCAATGTAATAATAAAGAAAAGTCCCCTTATGGATCAGAGACAAATATCCCAAACTTGATCGCTCTAGGGGCGGTAGTATCGCCTATTATGGGAACCCATCACCTAGCTCCATTTTTTAAAGACAAAGCCGAGGAATATAAAAATATCTGTAATATTTTCTTTTATTTGATGCTGGTTATCTCTATATTCCCTACCATTTAAATTCACGATCTCTCTTATAGTAAGTAGTTTTTACATCTCTCTCACGAATCGCATACTTAAAAAAATAAAAACAGATAAAAATCAAATTCGGTAGTTGGAATGTTTATTACAGAAAAGAAAACTCTAATTTTAACTTCTTCATGCTTTGGTTTTCAAAAGAATTAGCACTGAAATACAGTGATTATTTAATCCGAGTTCTTGAATTGATTGATTTATTATTTTTGTATCTGAATAGGATTGAAATTACCAAAAACAGAAAAAAAAAAAGAACTTCTCCTTCCTTCTGCTCAGCAGGATCATTAAAAGGACATTCTTTTTTTTTAATAGCAGTGCGACGGAGCTGGAATTCACGACACACTCCACTGATTTAATATCCTTGGGAAACAGAAATTCCAACGAAATTCTTTATTGCTTTTGACATCGTTATAGGGAATGATTAATTTTTTGTCAAAATGGACGGTGTTATGACAAAAAAAAAAAAATCATACTTTACATAAATATTTTTAAGTGATGCCATCCTCCTATAATTTCATAAATTGAGAGTTTAAAAATTTACTTGCTAATGTTGTTGATGTGAAAAGATTGAAAACTTTTTCTTTTTAATTTTCAGAGAATGTTTTTAAAAAAAGTTAAAAATAAATTTTGTAAGAATATTTATTTTTACTTTTTTAATTGGTGAAACTTACTTTTTTCCCATCAAAATGGATGGTGTTTAAAAAAAAAAAAAAAAAAACATCATTTTTTCCATAAAAATTTTAAGTGTGCAATCATCCGTATAATTTCATTAACTTAAAAGTTCGCTTTGAAATTTACTTGTTAATATTGTTGATATATAACGATTCACAACTTTTTTTGCAGTTTCAGAGGATTTGTAAGAATATTTATTTTTAACTTTTTTTTTTTAATTGATACGTACCTCTTTTTTTTTTGCAAAAAAGGAAATTCTTTATGAGAAGTTTTTAAAAGTGACTCTTTTCAGTATAGTAATGATAATTGCTGTTGTTGTTGTTCTAATGAGGCTGGCAATACAGAGATAGTTACGCCTTTTAAGATTTAGCCATAAGTAAGGACTGCACTGCTGTTACTCATTTAGCACTACCAGGGGGCACGTGGAGCTTAAAGATATGCTACGGGCGGGAGTAACACTACCCCCACAAAGCTCTACGATACTATTAAACCAAAATCTACGGTTTGAAGGGGATTCCAAACCACTACAAACATCCGTGGCACAGCCGAGACTATAACTTGAAACCCGTAGCACCGATAGCCAGACACTCTGTCACCAGGCCCCATAATAAAGAATACTGACAATATAATAATAAAGAATACTGGCAATGTAATAATAAAGAAAAACATCCTTGTGGACCAGAGACAAATATTCCCATCTTGATCGCTGTAGGATCGTAGATCTTGATCGTATCTCCTATTACGGGAACAAATCACCTGCCTTTATTTTTAAAGACATAACCAAAGGAATATAAAAACATCCGTAATAATCTTTTATTTGATGCCATCGATTTCGGGCCTGAATGGCCAGTGGCTAACTCTCTGGCGCTCGGTACCACAGGTTTCGGGTTCGAGTCCCGGCGGTGCCATGGATATGTGTAATGGTCGGAATCCACTTTAAACAGTAGGTCTCGGTCGTAGAGCGTTGCGGGGCATTGCTATTCCGCGTCCGTGGCTTATCTTCAAGTTACACGCGCCCCCTGGGTAATGCAAAATGAGTAACGTCTAAGCAGTGCTTGCCTTAAGGCATCTAAGACGTCAGTTTTAGATGTGTTTGCCAACTGCATTAGAAGAAAAAAATGCCGTCGATTTCTATACCCCCTCACATTTAAATAAGTAACACCTCTCCCCCTTCCTCCCAAATAAGTGGTTTTTACATCTCACTCACAAATCGAATACGAAAGAAAAACAAAACAAATAAAAATCAAATTCAGTAGTTGGAATGTTTATCATGCGCAGAGAAAAACACTTCTAATTTTACGTTTGCTTTTTGAAAAGAATTAGCACAGAAATACAATGGTTATTTAATACCAGTTCATGAATTGATTGATTTATTATTTTCGCATCTGAACAGGATTGAAAGTACCAAAAGAACAAAAAAGAAGAACTCCTCTTTCCCTGTGCTCCAGGATCATTAAAAGGACATTCTTTTTAACAGCAGTGCGACGGAATTCACGACACACTCCACTGATTTAATATCCTTGGGAAACAGGAATTCCAGTGAAATTCTTTATTGCTTTTGACATCGTAATAGGGAATGATTAATTTTTTGTCAAAATGGACGGTGTTATGAGAAAAATATTTTACATAAATATTTTTAAGTGATGCAATCATCCTATAATTTCATAAATTGAGAGTTTTAAAATTTACTTGCTAATGTTGTTGATGTGAAATGATTCAAAACTTTTTTTAATTTTCAGAGAATTTTAAGGAATATTTATCTTTAACTTTTTTTTTTTTTAATTGAGTGAAACGTACCTCTTTTTATTTTTTGCAAAAAAGAAAAGTTCTTTATGAAGTTTTCAAAACTGACTTTTCAGTATAGTAATAGTAATTGCTATTTTCTGCGATTTCAAAATGATTATCACGGTCGTCTGATTTTGAAAAGAAATTGTTTTTCTCTGTGATGTACTTCTGAAATAAAAATTATCTTTCATTAAAACTATTAGCAATCAATGGCAATTATTGTTTACTTCAATTTCAAAATGATAATTACAGACTTCTGATTTTGAAAAGGTTATCATTCTTCTTTTTGATGTATATATTTCGGAAATAAAACTAAACTTTCATTAAAATTATTTATTAAAGCATTTTGATTTATGTATATTTAAAAGGAAACAATAACACGTAACATTCTTAAATAGAGAGAAATTAATAGTAAAGAAATATGCCATTGGTTTTGAAAGGAATATATTGTATATGTGATGAACAAAACTACTTTCTTTTTATCATCAATGTTCTCTCTAGTAATTTTGACGGTCTGATAACCAATTGGTTAGCTCTGTGGTCTTTGGTACCACAGACTTCAAGTTCGAATCCTGATGGTGTCATAGATGTTTGTTAGCGGTTCGGGATCCACTTTAAACTGTAGGTCCCCTATCTAATTAGCCCAAAGTGTGCAAAAAATGCCCGTAGAGCTACACCAAAATACTAGTAATTTTGACTGAAGAAAATTTTGAACTTGTGCTAATTATACTATTTCCGATTTTTGTAATAGTTAAATGTCCTGCGTGTTTTGGAAACAAAGCTTACATCTAAAATAATTAAATTGCAGACCTTTCTTTTTATTAAAACATTAAAGATTAAAAATTTGTGATATAATTACATATTTTTCAAATACATGAATCAAAAAAAATTATTGAGAGCAACCTGACGTATTTTCAACCTCTAGAATTTCGAACCAGGGGAAGATGAGTTCGAAACCTAGTAATGCAAAACTGTGTCTTGGTTTATAAAGCAGAATAAAGAAGCTATTTTTAAAATATTAATAAAATCTCTCGTTTCTATTCAGGGAATGAGCACTATAAACTTGCACTCGTGAAAGCCCTTTTTTTTGGACTCAAGCAGATGGCTGAACTCCACCATGAATTCTATCGATGTAGCATATTTATTCAAAATATGTGGTATAATGTAACAACCTCCTTCTCCATTATATAACCTGTATAACGCTAAATCAGCTGCATATCTGTCTTCCTAATGGTGAATGACTTAAATCAAGTGTCTGCAATTCAAAAGCAACATTGATCAATTGAACATGAAAACTACATTGAACTATTAAACATGAAATCAACATTGAACTATTAAACATGAAATCAACATTGAACTATTAAACATGAAATCAACATTTAACTATGAAAACAACATTGAACTATTGAACATGAAAAGCAACATTGAACTATTTGAACATGAAAGCAACATTGAACTAGTGAACATGAAAGCAACATTGAACTATTGAACACGAAAGCAACATGGAATTATTGAATATGAAATCAACATTAAATTATTGAACAGGAAATCAACAACAAGAAAGCAGCATTGAACTATTGAATATAGAAAGCAACATTGAACTATTGAATATGAAAGCAACATTGAACTATTGAATATGAAAGCAACATTGAACTATTGAATATGAAAGCAACATTGAACTATTGAATATGAAAGCAACATTGAACTATTGAATATGAAAGCAACATATTGAATATGAAAATAATATTGAATATTGAAGTCAACATTGATGTTGAGTAAAGTTGAAGGAGGGATTGAGGAATAGTTCCAAAGATGCCCGACATTTCACATATACGGGCAGCCGCAATAGATAGAGGTCCACAATTGAGTTAAACGGAGTCTCATAGATGAAAAAACAGTCGCAAACAGAATAAAAAAGAATAAAACAGAGTGCGCATTGGGATTTCCAACCAGAAGACTCGAAACTCTTAACGTGACGGGTATCATTTGAGGCATTGTGCCTGTCTGTTGAAATAAATTTGTTTGAAGACGTGTTCGTTTCTCTACATGTTACTTCCAACCTACATTCATATACAAAAATGTTTTCTTTAATGAGCTGTACTACCCTAAAAGTTTATCCTATAAACGTAGAATCACCCTATATTTTCAACTTTTCACCCTATACAACAGCCCCATGGTGGGCTAAGGCCGTCTGCTACTCACAGATTTCTGGACAGGAGATGTTTTTGGTTTTATGGGGTAGGGTTATCAGCCTTACGCTCTACAGCCATGTTAGACCGTGACCTATGATTTAAAAGGGGATTCCATACCACTGCAAACATCCATGGCACCACCGGGATCGAACCCGAAACCTGTGGCACCGAGCGCCAGAGCGTTAGTCACTCGGCCATCAGATCCCACAGGTTACTTTCAGTTTATAAAAAATGGGAACTTGCATATCAATGAAACCTTTTTTTTTTAATGAAGACGACAGTTTCGACTATTTATATTTTCATTGATGAATTTTATTATGTACACACACAAAAAACTTATTGAAAAATTTAAGAATGTACCTAAACTTGAAAAGAATTTTCTCTCATCGGTTGTTCTACTCTTTGATTTGCGGGTAGAATTTTTTTTTTTATTACTACCATATATAACTCGAAAACAAAACCCAATCTTAAAATTTCTATTATTGCACCGCTAGGAAGGTATCCGCCATCCATTTGAAGTCTTGCCGACTGTCATGTTGCTCGATAGCATAAGATTTAACAATTCCATTACAATTATTTTTTAACATTGAGAAACCATCTGTAAAAAATATATTTTTATCTCTATACAGTCGTTTTCGGAGAGCAGTTTTAGAAAACAAAAACGTTTTCGTTCAGGTACATGATTAAATTTTGTTTTCTCAGCATTTCGAAAACAGAAATGTTTTTATTCAAAAAATTTTTCAGCTAAAGAAAACATTTACCTAGAAATATTGGAGGAACGGACAAAAATGCAACTAGGCAAAATGTTTTTCCGATAAACCTGCAATTACTTCGAAAAATAAATTGTACCGCATTTTATTTTAATGCAGCATTACACAAAATAATACATTTCCTAAAAGTAAGTTTGCATTATTACGGTGAATAAATTGTATAGAGATTTTATTTTGTTGCTGTGTCTAATCCTCAGTGTATTGCAATGCGGGAAGGATATCCCATATGCTATCTACTCATGGATAGAGGGAAAATTGACAGCATCTGTTTTGATGGAGCACAGGTAGAAGTCTGCCTTGGATCTGAGTCACTGAGGAAGGAGGGCAGTGCTTTCCGGGAGAACTTTTTAGGGGGAAGCTACACCGCATTTGCATATCGTATGGGAGAAATACCCGAAAAACTCTCTTCAAATAGTCCAACTAACGAGGTGCCTGAATGGCCGAGTGTCTAACACTCTGGTGCTCGGGGCCACAGGTTTCGATTTCGAGTCCTGGTGGTGCCATGGATGTTTGTAGTGGTTCGGAATCCACTTTAAGCCGTAGATCTGATCTCATATGAGTGTAGAGCGTCACGGAGCCCAGTTAGATTTCTCACCCGCATCCTTCTCAAACTGTATGAGGGTAACCCAACTCTAGGCACAGTGATGTCATCATTTGAAGCATTTTGCTTGGTCGTTGAATGAAATTTGTTTAAAGGTGTGTTCGTTTCTCAATACGCCATTTCTGACCCTACAAATGTACAACCTTTTATGAGAGCTGATGGCCAATTGGCTAGGGCTCTAGTCTATAATACCACAGGTTTCAGGTTCATTTACTTGCGGGGGCATGGGGTTTGTAAGTGGTTCAGAACCCACGTTAAACTGTATGTCCGGTCTAATAAGCCTAAAATGTGTACAAATTGACCGTAGAGCGACAGTCCAAACCAAGTACCAATCCTTACAGTTTGCTCCACGACCGTTGCATAGCCATATACTTTGCATTTATTAAACGGTCGTGGGAACTTGCATATCAGTCAATTTTTTTTAAATAAGCCAACAGTTTCGGCTATTTATTTTTCATTAATTTCATTACACAAATACATATACACAAAAAAGAAACATTAAAAGTTTTAAGAATATACCTAAACCTGAAAAAGACATTTTATTTCATCGGTTGTATTATTCTTTGGTTTGAAGGTAGAACTTTTTTATTACTACCATAAATAACTCGAAAACAAGATCCAATCTTAAAATTTCTATTATTGCACCGCTAGGAATTATCCGCCATCCATTAGAAGTCTTTCCGACTGTCAGGTTGCTCGGTAGCATAGAAGATTTAACAATTCCATTACAATTCCTTTTTAACGTTCAGAAACCATCTGTAAAAAAATATATATCTTTATCTTTATACAGTCGTTTTTCGGAGAACAGTTTTAGAAAGCAAAACGTTTTTCGTTCAGGTGCATGATTAAATTTTTGTTTTTCTCAGTATTTCGAAAACAGAAATGTTTTTATTCGAAATTTTTCCAGCTAAAGAAAACATTTGCCTAGAAATAGTGAATGGAACGGGCAAAATGCAACTGGGGCTAAATGTTTTTCCGATAAACCTGCAATTACTTTGAAAAATAAATTGTACCGCATTTTATTTTAATGCAGCGTTACACAAAATAATACATTTCCTAAAAGTAAGTTTGTATTATTACGTTGAATAAATTGTATAGCGATTTTATTTTGCCGTTGTGTCTGTGTCTAATCCTCAGTGTTCTGTAGCGAGAGAGGAACATTCCAAAAGTAGATGGAGGGAAAGGGGCAGCTTCTGTTGTGATGGAGCACCTGTAAGTAGAAGTCTGACTTGGCTCCGTGTCGCTAAAAGAAGGAGGGAAGTGCCTTACTCGCGGATTTTTAGGGGGAACTATCCCGTATTTGCGTATCGTATGGAAACACCTACCAGGTAGTCCGACTAAAGAAGCAAGAGGCTGAACATCGCAAACGCCATCGAGTCTCCTCGATTTTTGAAACGGTGTCTACAATTCGTGGATCAGTGGCAATGTGCGCCGCTGGTGAGCTTTAGGGATGAGATTCCATCCCCTGTTTGCTTTGTTGTAGTCATGTAGACACTGTTTTAAAAATGAGGAGACTCGATGGCGTTTGTGATGTTTCAGCATGTTGCCTCTTCAGTTGGACTACCTGGTGGGAGTTTTCTGGGTTATCTTCCATATATTTCCACGAGGTGGTTCCCCTAAAACGTCCTCCCGGAAGGCACTGACTACCTTCTTCAGCGACTCGAGTCAAGTCAGACTACGAGGCTCCTCGTTTTTTTGAAAAGGTGTCTACAACAAAGCCACCAACGGATGGAACCTTAGCTCTAAAGGCTCATGCCCAGAGAGGCGAGAAGATTTAAGCGACAAGATTTCACCAATCACTAGCCTCACCACGTTAGCCTGAAACCGGTTTGAAATGCACCGCTTCGAGTTGACCCACTTTCAACTCGAAGCGGAACTTCACTAGGCTATTTCTGACGTTTCGCTGTGAAGGGGTCGAAAACATTTTCCTGCCTGCCGCATGTCGCTTGTCGCCTCGGTGGGAAGAGCCTTAATCTCACCAACGGCGCACGTTGACAATGAGCCAGGAGTTGTAGACACTGTTTTAAAAAAGACGATACCGTCAGTATCTTACCTCGTTAGTCGGACTACCTGATGGTAAATCTCAGCTCTAATGCTTGAGGCCTGATGTCCGAGTGGCTGGTATCGGTACCACAGGTTTCTGTTTTCGAGTCCTGGCGGCGCCATGGATGTTTGTAATGGTTTTGAATTCACTTTAAACCGTAGGTCTCACTCTAATATGACTGTAGAGCGTTGTGGGCCGGGCTGACAATCCTACCCAGTAAAAAAGAAACCATCTCCTGTTTTGGAATCTTCCAATAGGCAGACGGTCTTGGTCCAACATGGACTGTTGTACAGAGGTGTTAGCATTATCAAATCCAAATCTAAATAGTATCAAATAGAACAAATGTGAATAGGATTAAAGAAAACAAATCTGAATAGGACTCAATAGAATAAATCTGAATGAAATCGAAAAGAACAAATCTGAATAGGACGTTGTTTTGAATTAAATTGATTGCTGAAGCCAATTTAAAAGCAACACAAAAAATCGACAACTATATCATGTTAAAACAGTCATTATTCTGATGAAACCGACCGTTCTATTCGTGTAAACGAACTGACGAATTGCATGCATAGATGCACACAAAATAAACAGTGTAACTCCGCCTATTTCCATAGCAAAAGAAATTTACCAAATTTGCTGCCTCGATTCTCATGAAAGAAGTTTAACTTCAAAAAAATCTATTAATCCTCTGATCTTTTGTGCAATAAAGTAGAAAACATTAAATAAAAGGTTTTTCTTATTTTTAAATGTTCAATTTTTTGTTTTAATTTTTTTAATGCACTAAATACTTAACCATGTTCCCGGTTTTCATCAAAAATGTACAAATGAAAATCTTTCAAAATATTAATACTTATATTTTTATTATAAGTAAAACTGACATATCACGAGACGGGTCCATACATCTCTGCTATTTATAAACATTCTCTAACAAAATGTCAATACAAGTCATTCTCTTACAAGTCTTTTTTTTCCAGTAACCCTTTTTTTTTTTTTTTTATTCAGTTCCCAAATTCCCCGTTTCGTCAAAAATTAATAAAATTTCCAAAACTGGTTCAGATTTAAGAAAGCTGAATTTGAACAGACAATATTATTCTTTGCTAATGTTGGATATTTTTTTTGAAAATTGCATGTTGGTACTGTTAGACGAATTAACGTTTAGTCGAATTTATGGTTTGTTTTTGTCGCTCTACGGTCATCTTGTGCACTCAAGGGCTAAACAAACCGGGACCTAAGGTTTAACGTGGATTCCGATCCACTCATAAATTTCCATGCCACCATCAGGATTCGAACCTGAAGTCTGTGGTGCCAAAGGTACTCAGACCAATTGGCCCTCAGGCTGCTGGTCCAACATGGACTGTAGATATTAATAATTATATTTTTATTACAAGTAAAACTGACACATCACGAGACGGGTCTATACATCTCTGCTATTTATAAACATTCTCTAACAAAATTTCAATGACCCATCATCGAATAGAATAACTAATAAAAATTACGCATCTTATAATAAAAAAAACACAAAGGTGACGACACAAAAAAGAAACCATTAACATCCCTTCCGCTATTAAATTGAGTTTATTTTTTCTCTCTTTCTAGACTGTATTAATCTTTCACGACATTAATAATTGGATTTTTACAAGTAAAACTCACAATCACGAGACGGGTCTATATATCTCCGCTATTTATAAACATTCTCTAACAAAATGTCAATGACCCATCATTGAATCTAGTAATTAATTATAAAAAATCGCGCGTCTAATAAAAAAAAAACACAAAGGTGACAACACAAAAAGAAACCATTAACATCACTTCCGCTATTAAATTGACTTTATTTTTTCTCTTTCTAGACTGTTCTAAAGTTTCTTGACTACAAAAATCACTCTGAAAGCCTTCCCATGCCACTGTTGCCAAAATTCAATTTAGCAGTCCGAAATTCCTTCCTAGAAAAAGAACAGAAAAAAAAAAAGAACAGAAACGTTCGATACGATTTAATAATGAAAAGGTCTTCTTTTGCCAAGAGACCTGATATCCATGTACTTGCTAACGAATTATCACTTTGGCTGGGTTCCAGGCTATAAGGACGTCACGTGATATGAAATATTTAGATATGTGTGCGCTGTTACTGAAAATAGCAGAAGTGTTGCCACTCACTCATTTTTAATCTTACACTTTATTTAATATTTTTTTCTGTAACGTTAAAATTCCCGAATTTCCTGATTCGTTAACGATTAAAATTTTCAAAACTAGTTCAAATTTAGGAAATTTGAATAGTTTATATTATGCTTTGCTAATGTTTGATGCTTTTAGAAAATTACATGCTGGTACTGTTAGACGAATTAACGTGTAGTAGAATTGACGTGTTTATTCTTTTATATTGTCAATATTCATTATTATTAGTTATTCTTTCTTATTAACTATCTTTATTATTATATTGCCAATATTCTTTATTATGAGGCTTGATGGCCGAGGGATTAGTGCTCTAGCATTCAGTGCTACAGGGTTTGGGTTAGAGTCCCGGCGGTACCCTGGATGTTTGTAGTGGTTCGGAAGCCACTTTAAACCATAGTCATGGTCTAATATGACTGTTGAGTGTAGGCAATCCTAATGTAACAACCCTACTCCGTAAAAAAAAAAAAAAAAAATCATCTCTTGTCTCAAAATCTGCTAGTTGGCAGACGGCCTTGGCCCACCAAGGGGGCTGTTGCGGCACTGATTATGAAAATAATGCAGGTGTATTGTGCAATGACGTAGTAAACATTTAAAAATATATTTTTCTTATTTTTAAATAGCTAATTTTTAATACACCAAATCTCCTTTTCTTTAGTTCCCTATGTCATTTTCATCAAAATTTAGCTACTCGCGTATGTAGCGTATCTTCAAGCTACACGTGCACCTTGGGTAGTGCTAAATGAGTAACAGCGATGCAGCCCTTGCTTATGGCATAAAGATGAACTGTGTCTGTATTGCCAGCTGCATTAGAACAACTACAATATTTGCTTTGCTAATGTTTGATAGTTTTTAGAAAATTACACACTGGTAATAGAGAGTTTTTGGATACCGTACATTAAAAATACGGTATTTTTTAAAGTACGGTATCCAAAACTCTCTAATATTAGACGAAGTAACGTGTAGCCGAACATCACTCCTCCTGTTCATTAGCTACACACGTTGGAATTCCCCACGAGTTGTGCAGGAACGTCATCAAATAATTTAATACACCTCATCTTGAATCCTACAGAAAGACTCTATTTAGAGGTTTATCATAAATAAATATCCTCAAGATTGATACGAATCTTATTCCGGTATCTAAAGAGGTTAGACAGCCAACTCACTAGGGTTCGATGTCCCAGGCCTCGAGTTCGAATCCCTGAGGTGTCATGGATGTTTGCAATGGTTCGTAACCCACTTTAAACCGTCGGTCTCGATCTAATATGACTATAGAGCGCTGGGTTGACAACAGCACCATAAAAAGAAAGAAAACTTCTCTTTTCACGAAATCTCCCAGTAGGCAGGCAGCCTTGACCCACCATGGGGCTGTCGACCAATGAAAAAGAAGATGGTTTACTTATATTGTGGGGCCTGAGGGCCAAGTGACTAGCATTCGGTGCATAGGTTTAGGACTCGAGTCTCGTGCTGTGTCATAAATGTTTGTAATGGTTCGGTAACCACTTTAAACTTTAGGTCTTGGTCTAATATGACTGTAGAGCGTAGAACTGACAATTCTATCCAGTAAAAATGAAAGTTCTCGCGTCTCGAAATCTCCCAGTAGGCAGACAGCCTTGACCCACCATGGGGTTATTGCGCCAATGAAGAAGAATCAATAAATAATGAAAAAAAAAAAAAAAAAACGTTGTTTTTAAAAAACTGTTAGCATTGATCAATTATTTAATAAATCATAATTTTTTTAATCTTCTTTTTTAACATTTTACTATTTTGAATCGCAGCAGTGTAATAAATATGCTTTAATTAAGATTATTAAACCAGTAACGATTGTTTGAGCCATACAAAGGATATGAATCGAAATTAATTTTCATTCAAATTGATAGTTTTCCAAGAATGTCCGAGACAAAAGAAAAAAAAAGAAAAATTTCTCATTAATTTCTTATTAACACGAGAAACAGGTCTTTGAATTCCACGATATCATTAAGATAAAAAGTGAAAGTGTGAAAATGTACACTGAATTAAAAAAAGCACGTTACAATGATAATAATATAGCTTTTAATAAGACTGTAATGAGAAGTAATATGCTTCAGTGAAAGGGGACTTATCAAAAATTGCAAACTGCATAAAATGATATTTTAGATCTACATATTTTAAAATCAATTCATTGTTTCCTTTTCCATCCTTTTCTTTAAATAATATTTTTTATAAACGTTCTTTGTTTAGTATTATTGATTGGTTTAGGTCTATTTTCTGTTTGTTTATTTAATTTTAATTTTATATATATTTCCTTTAAAATTTCACGTCTTTAAAAAGTTGTCTACAGCCCAATTTGGTAAAATTCGTTATTAATACAAATAAAATTTTAATTTGCCCTACTCGTAGCTCTGTCGTTATGCGCGCGCCGCTAGTGAGCATTAGGGCTGAGGTTCCATCAGCTGGCGCCATTGTTGTAGACACTGTGTCAAAAAACAAGGAGATTCGATGACGTTTGGGATCTCCAGTATCTTGCCTCGTGAGTCGGACTACCTGATGGGAGTTTTCCGGGTGTCTCCCATAAGATACGCAAATGTGGGGTAGTTTCTCCTAAAATTCCTTCCGGAAGGCACTCCGCTGCTTCGTCAACAATCCGGATCTAAGTCAAACTTCTACCTACGGGTGCTCTATCGCAACAGAAGCTGTCCATCTTCACTCCATCCATGAGTAGACTACTCATGGGATGTCCGTCCCGCACTGCAGGACATTGAGGTTACAACAACAGGATATTTAAATTTTTTCATATAAAAGTAATTGATTTCTTCACTCATGACTAATACGAGCAAATAGCGTTCAGGAGGGCACAGGTTCGAATATGCTTGTGACATCTGTTGCAATCATTGCCATTGAGAAACGAGTAGATTCGGTAGCAGTTAGCAATATTTTTAAGCGCCCGCATAGATAGTCAACCTTCCTGGTGGCTTTTTGCCCATACGACAGGCAAACACAAGACAATTATGTGTTAAAGTTCTTCCAGAAGGCAATGTCCTCCCCTCATCATCCCTCAGCGGGTTGTTCGTGGCATATCAGTGGAACGCGAGACCTACCGATCCGCACAAAAGGACACGCAGTGTGCCATTGTGTGAATGTGTGAACAGATTTGCTGGGAGAGCGAGGAGGAGGAGGGATAAATGAAATTAATGAATGAAATAAAGGAATATGTAAATGGTCTTCTTCTTCTTCTTCGCCTATCCCCAAAGTTCAGTGGAGCTAGACTAGGTCCATGAATCCAAATACCCGAAGAAAGTCCAAGACCGTCAAGGAGATCCTGACATCTGAGCCCCAAGATGTGAGATGGTGAAGCCTGCTCAGAGGAGCACTTGGTGCAAATCTTCATGGATGGGGTAATGTGCAGCATCCGTTGTCTTACGATTAGAGCACTGGTGGTGGAAGGCTGACTCAGCTCCGATGCCTGCAGACCTCAGCTGGGCACAATGGAACGGCCTTCACGTCTTGGGTGCCCCAACCAGGAGATTACTCTCCCGACGTACTTCACCCGTTCCGCCCAGGTACACCCCCTCGCCGGCTTTGAGGCGATGTAAATGGTATAGGCAATTATTGAACAATGTTAAAGTATGTCAAAGGGCCTACGGTCTGAAGTGGCTTACCTAAAATTTACACTATAAGTCAGTTTTACTCTTCTTTTATTAACACCTAGCCCCTCGTACCTAGGACCAGGAAGAAAGGTAAAATGGAATTTCGGTGAACCTCATGCAAACCACCGACGGGTGATGGGAGGTCAGTGCCTTCCGTGAGCACTTGTAGAGGGGGACTTCACCCCTTTTGCATATGGGAGCAAACCCAGAAAAGTCCTACCAGTTAGCCAGACTATTGGTGTGAGACTTTTTAAAACAATATCACAATCGACATCCTGAATCCCTTTTTCTGGAAGCATTTGCCAACAATCATCCCACCATTAAATTCGAACCGTTAATCGCTTTAGCACGCTAGCTGAGCATATTGCCACTGGGCCATGAAGTAATATGCTGCAATGAAAGCGACTCTGTCAAAAAATACAAACTGCATAAAAGGAAAAAAGTTAGATCTATGCATTTAAACCAATTTCATTATTTTTCTATTCGATTCTTTTTTTTTTAAGAAATAAAAATTTTATAAAAAATTTTGATTAATATTATTGATTGGTTTTTCTGTTTAATTCTTCTATTTTATACTACTATTTTTTTCTTTAAAACATTGACTAAGTCACTGTAGTCATAGGCTACTCTACAGTTATAATATACTCCGTATAACTCTATGTCCATTAGTTCAATGACTTCACACGTACTAGGCACGTCAAGTTTCGGGACAGTTAATTTTTTTCTTCCTAATGCAGCTGGAAATACAGAGACAGTTAATTTTTTTATGCCATAAGCAAAGGCTGTACTGCTATTACTCATGTAGTTCTACCCGTGGGGCACGTGTAGTTTGAAGATAGGCTACGAACGCGAGTCACACTACTCCCACAACGATCTACGATCCTATTAGACCGGGATCTACGGTTTAAAGTGGATTCGAACCACTACAAACATCTGGGTCACAGCCAAGACTCGAACCCGAAACCTGTGGCACCGACAGCCAGAGCGCTTGTCACTAGCACATCAGGCTCCGTTTATGTTTAATGCTGTTTGTTTCCCAATCTTAAACGCGCTTTCAATTTGAAATTTTTCAAAAATAATATGTATGGGGTTTGAAGGGTATTGAAATGGAAACTATTCCTCACCTAAAATCTCAAAATTAGTTATTTTTTATATTGTAGAATACTGAATCACCTTCGTTTTAATCGGCTGACCTTTGTGCATTCAACTCGAAAACATCATGTTAGTATACCGTAAATGCATCTATTTTATGCTGAATATAATACATTATCCAAATCCACTTTGTTGACTAACCATCGTCTGTTATTTAATCTTGCATGTCCAACGATGACTCTCTCTGTTCTAACCCACTGTCAGCTTCACCTGGTGCTCTAATATTCACACGCACAATGTTGCTTTCTCTTTTTGATGTGTCACAAAATGTGTCACCCACCCTGTTATCTTCGTGAAGGGTGCGAGATAAGTGTGTGAGCAAACTGATCAAATATTTAAATGAAGGCTGCTGTTTCCATTTGGCATTGTTCTCCCGTACACATCGCCCTTTTTACGAAGTGTTTTGGAAATGCGGAAGGACCCTTTGTTCGCCATTGTTAAAATGGCAAGCAAAAGTGAAACTGGTTAAAGGTGTATGCCAGGGGTCGGCAACCTTTTGAGTCGGAAGAGCCAAAAATGGCAATTTACGAAATTTCAAAGTTTTTAAAGAGCCACAAAATTTTTCTTGCCAACAATAAATAACAGGTGGGCTGAAAAGTTCGTATGCTGACACATAGATGTCGCTACTAGTATTAAATCCATAAAATTTTTAGTTAGTCCTAACGTTCAAAAGACACGTGTATAAATTTGATAGCTGTTGCACTATTAGTATGTGAGTCATAGCATTTTTAGTGAAGTTATAGTATTTTTAGTGTTCATCACGTGCAGTCCACTCGGCTGACTGTCCATTGGACTCCGGTGTGAAAAGATGGAACCATGTTTCATCCATTGTCCCATTTCGCGCGTACACTTTCGCGGTAATATCCAACAGTAGTACTTTATTTCTTTGAGTGCGGTGAAAAGCGAGTACAAGTGACTGAGAGATATAATCGGTGCCTAATCCTCGTTAATCGATTCAGAACGATTTTTAAATGCTTTTTTTTTTTGATAAAATAAATATTTGCTTATGGAACTAAAGAGCCGCAGCTTCACATCCAAAGAGCCGCATGTGGCTCGCGAGCCGCAGGTAGCCGACCCCTGGTGTATGCCAACCAAATTAGATCTAGAGTTGTATTGATCAATATGTAGCAGTTGTGTAATATTTAAATTACTGCTGCATTTAAGTAGATGTTATTTTTAAATAATAAGTATTTTAACGAGGCCTGATGACCGCGTGACTGGCCATTGATAACACAGGCTTCAGGTTCCTATTATCCACTTTAAAACCGTAGGTCTCGGTCTAATATGACTGTGGAGAGTAGGGCTGTCAATCCTACCATGTAAAAAATCCTTTTCTCCTGCCTCGAAATCTGCCCATGGACAGAGACCGCCTTGTCCATCATGGGGAGGCTGTTGAGCCGCTGCTGCTGCTGCTTTCTACATGATGATGATGATGATGGGGATGCAGCAAATTCAGCATTACCCAGAGTGTGTCAGGGAGGGGACTGCTAATCTGCCTCACCTCTATTGCCACCACCATATTGAAGGAATATCTTAAGGGATGGCATCTTACAAATTCGCACCTTTCTCTCTGCTTCTATCAGCGTCTTGATGGTCAATTGGCCTACGCTCTGGCCTTTCGTACTACAGGCTTCAGGTTCGAATTCTGGCTGTGGCGTGCATATTTGTGAGTGGTTCGAATCCACTTTAAACTGTATGTCCTGGTTTAATTAACCTAAATTGTGTAAAAAATGGCCGTACATCGTCAAAACAAAAACAAACTTGGTTTCTTTATTAAACTAAACACAAACAACTTTCCTTCTAATGTATTTATAATGCTACCTCCGGCACAACAAGGCGACGTGATGGTCACTTGACTAGCACTCTGGCCTTTGGTACTACAGGCTTCAGGTTCCAATCCTGGAGGTGGCATGGATGTTTGTGAGTGGTTCGTAATTCACTTTAAATCGTAAGTCCCGGTCTAATTAGCCCAAAGTTTTCCCAAAATGACCGTAGAGCGACAAACCGAACCGGCGCAACCCGACTAATGTCATAGCGATGGACTGCACGGGTTCAGGTTCGATTTCGCTTGCTGTATTCGTTACAGTTACTGCAGACGTGTAGGATGGCGATTGTGGCAATGTATGTAAGACATCTTGCATTGGTAGTCCGGGAATTTTACCGTGTTTTCTATTAAACAGTAACAAAAGTAATCAAGTCTTCTTAAAAGTCCTCTCAAAAATGTGCGAAACCGGGCTTCTAATGGGGTACGGGGAACGGGCTTCCCTAATTTAGAAACTCAACATCCAAATCGCTGTTGCCTCTAGATAAGATAGTATCATTAGAAAGTATATAATATATTTCACATTTTTTGTATTTCACTTAGCTAATGCTGATGGAGAGGTTTTTTTAACCCTCCCCCCCCAAACGTCATCCGTGGAGATGTTCTTGCAACCTTGTGGTTGCAAAGTATTAGTACGTGCGCCCTTTCTTTACCTTTCCGCCATCATGTCCCCCTATCTAGAGTTATGTAGCCCTTACCATTTAGAAAGATGAGGGGGCACATCGATGGGCTTCGTGCATACCACGAACAGCCCACCGAAGGGTGAAAAAGAAATTCAGTGCCTTCCGAGTGCACTTTTAGGGGAAATTTCCAGCATTTACTTATTGTATGGGTGAAAACCCGAAAATTGCCACAAGACAACCAGATTATCTATGCGAGACACACTGTCACAATCATGCGTGTCGTATGAGAGAAAATCCGGAAAACTCCCACAAGGCAGCCCAACTATATAATAGCGAGATACATTGTCACACTCGATATTGAGCCTGCTCGTTTCTAAAAGGTGTCCTAATGACCACTCACCTAGTCTTCGGCACCACAGGCTTCCTGTTCGAATCCTGACGGTGCCAGGGATGTTTGTTCGTGGTTCGAATACTACACGTTACATCTGATGTCTCTGGTGCCAATCATCTAATCTTTGGCACCACAAGCTTCATGTTCGAATCCTGGAGGAGGCAGGGATGTTTGTTCGTGGTTCGGAATCCACGTTAAACTGGAGATATCGATCTAATTAGCTTAAAGTGTGCGCAAAATGACCGTAGAGAGGCAAACCAAACTTCGTTTCTAAAAGCCGTGACTAAATCCATGCTGCCATTGGATTCAAACCTCAGCCCACCTACACGCTAGCTGAGCAAATTTCCACTAAGTCACACTAGTCGGGCAATAAGTGTACCCTGTGCAACGCTGAATCTGCTAATATATCTTCCATTCTTATGGCAAATGACAACATATCAAAGCTCCCGCCATTCGGAAACTTTAACATCATTTTAAATATACATCACAGTTAAAAAGTGTTATTAGACCATATAGTTTCACAATATTAAGTTGTGGATTATTCTATTAAGAAAAATGAGAATAAAATAAAAGATAGAGAATATCACACTCAAAAAAAGCCCTGAGGCATTAAAAAATGATTTTTCGTAATTGTGGGACGGTCCCCCCAACTGCCTCATTAAAGTTTTCAATTACTGCATGTGAATGAAAGCTCCGTGTGTTCACGCTGCAGTGCTGCGAGTGAATGCCTCCGGCCTCAATGAATGCAGGCGCGAATTTCAAGAAAAGAATAAATCTCTGAAGGAAAGGGAATATTGACTTTAATATTTTAAATGATAAGGTTTTTTTTTAAGGACACCCACCACAAAAACTATTCTCACCCACTTTCTTTACTTTTCTGTCTCTCTAAAGAAACCTTGATTAATTTCTTTGTAAACGCGTGGGAGTTTTATAATTATAAATTTTGCATGACTTTCAAAGGCGAATGTTTAAAAATAGAAATGATAAGAAACTGTGTTTGAATTCTTCAAGGATTTGAAAAATTTTCACATGATAGGAAAGGTCAAATGCCTCTTAAATAAATTCAAACTAACTATCCTATTAGATTCTCTAATTTGAGTGGCTTGTTATAATGATATATAAATATTCATGACTAAATGTTTCATTTGAATACTATTTCGTGTAAAAATAAACAAAAATTAAAATTTTTAAAAGTAATAAAATAATCTCTCTCACTTATTTTTACTTTTAACATCTTAACTTTTTACTCATGAAATTATGGGTACTGCTTTTAAGAGAGGAATTTTTCGTTTCTTTGATCAATTTTTTTTTTTTTTCCTTGGCCACTTTCAATGTTTCTTATTGGTTAATTTTTTTAATTTCTTTCACGAGCTATTCTTATTGGTTAATTTCAATTTTTTTCATTAGCCTATTATTTTTGGCTTATTTCAATTTCTTTCACAAGCCTATTCTTATTGGTTTATTTCAATTTTTTTCACTAGCTATTATTGCTTTATTTATTAATTTCAATCACTAGTTATTCTTATTGGCTTATTACGATTTCTTTCATAAGCCTAGTCTTATTGGTTTATTTCAATTTCTTTCACTAGTTATTCTTATTAGTTTAATTCAATTTATTTCCCTAGCTATTCTTATTGTTTTATTTTAATTTTTTTCACGAGCTATTTTTTATTACTTTATTTCAATTTCTTTCACGAGTTAATAATAATTATCTAATTAAATAATTAAACACTGTGAAATTGTTGTGAAAGGTCGTCTGGTGAAAGCAAAAACAACTTTATTTCACAATGAAAATGATATTTTTCAAAGAAAAAAATCGCTTGGAATTCTATAGTTTTTCATTTTTTAAATTTGCTATTATGTGTTTTGTTCTTAAATTAAGTTCTAAACTGTGTGGTAACCTGTATAACGACCCAACCAATTATATTTTTTTACCTCCTTTTATCTTAAAAAGAACAGGAATTTCAAAGACTGTTGTGAAGATTTTTATCAACCAAAAAGAATATTTCATTAGAATAGTTTTATCATGAATTTCGGAATTTTTATTCCCCATTTTGAACTCTATTTTACTTCAAAAGATACTATGCGATTGTTGCTCTAATTGTTCTACTACTATTGATACAGCAATCATGTGGTATCAATATTGAATCAAAATATGTTTAAAATAGGGAAATTATATAACAATGGATCTGTAATAACGATCGGCAGAACCTTTCGTGCAAACTTCGACAGCACGTTATGCTTTATTTTACGTCATCTCAGAAGTCACGAATACCATACCAGAACAACACGCATGAATTTAAAGAGTGTTTTATTTTATTTGTTTGTATGTGGATTTTTAGGCCAGTCATCCATGTGGTTTGCGTTTCTTTTCCAAATCAAAGATGATGAGTTCGAAAGATATGGAAGACTTTCGTATATATACCCGGAAGGGGTAACTTAAACCTGTACGCCGGGATATTCTTTTGTAGGAATCGGAGATTAGTGTTGAGAATTTTCCAAACGCCATCCTTTAGTGGCATTTGTTTAAAATGTAGGCGCAATGTAGTACAAAAGCCCTCCCCTTAGTGATTACAACACTGCCATCAGAGGATTTGAATCTCAGCTCACTTGCACACTAGTTACCCAAGTTAACAGGTGGGCTGAAAAGTGCGTAGGCTGACACATAGATGGCGCTACTAGTATTAAATCCATATGACTTTTAGTTAGCCCTAACCTTCAAAAGACACGTGTATAAATTTGACAGCTGTTGCATTATTAGTATGTGAGTTATAGCATTTTTAGTGTTCATCACGTGCACTCCACTCGGCTGACTGTCGATTGGTGTGAAATGATGGAGCCCTGTTTCATCCACTGTGACATATCGACGCAAAAATTCGGGTTTATTACGATTGAACAACTCCAAACACTGCTTAGAATCATCAATTCGTTGTTGTTTTGGGTCGATTGGGAGCTCGCGCGGCACCCACTTTGAACAGAGCTTTCGCATATCCAAATATTCATTCACGATATGTCCAACATGTTCCTTTGATATCTTTAGGGTAACAGCTATCTCAATGAACTTCACTTTTACGGTTATCAGAAATTATTTTGAGGACTTTTTGATGTTTTCATCGGTAACAGCCTCTTTGGGGCGTCCACTGCGTGCATCGTCCTCGGTGCTCAATTCCCTCGTTTAAATTTAGCAAACCACTTCTCTACGGTTGATTTTCCTGGTGAAAAGTCCGAATAATGTTTATCAAGCCAAGCCTTGGCTTCAATAGTATTTGTTTTCACCAAAACCAATGCTTTATTAACACACGAAATTTCCTTTTTATCCATTTTTTCAAACTAACAAAAGTTGCTTCACTAAAAATGCTATAACTCATATACTAATAGTGCAACAGCTGTCAAATTGATACACGTGTCTTTTGAAGGTTAGGGCTAACTAAAAAGTCATATGGATTTAATACTAGTAGTGCCATCTATGTGTCAGCCTATGCACTTTTTCAGCCCACCTGTTATTACTAACTTTTATTAGTATTTGCCCGTATTAACACATATATGAGAAAACCCCGCAAAACTCCTACCAGGCAGTTTCGCTATTAATGCAAGGCGCTCATACACATTGTTACAATCGCCCTCGTGTCTCCTCATTTCTGTTATCAATGACTGCGATAGACGTCGCCAATGGAATCTAACCTGTATCCTCATGTATGCTAGCTTGACCTGATAGTTTGAAAAATTTACAGCAATAGTTTTCAAAAATTTTCAATCGAAAATCCTTTTGAGAAATGGAAACAAACAGACGTTTAACAGCCACATCCATTATATCGGGATCGTTTTATAAACATTAATTGAAAATAAATACAGGAAGAAAAAAATATAAATATCAAAAACCAATTTATGGATGTTATACGACTAATTTTAGTTAAATTGTTTAACGGTGGAGGCACAAAGAAGAGGGATGAATCCAAAATTCTTCCAAAACCATAGCGACCTGATGGTCAAATGGCTATCACTATAGCCTTTGGTAACACATTTTTCAGGTTCGATTCCTGGCGGAGGCATGGATGTTTGTGAGTGGTTCGGAATGCACTTTAAACTGTAGGTCCCTGTCTGTTTAGCCGTCGTATGCACAAGACGACCGTAGAGCAACAAACCAAACCTGTCAGTTAGCAACGCATATTACGTAGGGCATCGTTATGCTTAATGAAAAAGATTAATCACGTAAATTTCAAAGATAAAATGAAAAAATAAAATGAAGTTATTAACTACCTACAGTTAATGACTCAATTAAAAAAGAAAATCCATCCACACGATAAATTAACTAAATCTGTTTGTTGTTTCTTATCCCACTTGGCTGGCCAAGCCCACGAGTCCATACGTATTCATGATTGAAGGGGAAGGAAGCAGCTTCTGTTGTGATGGAGCACCCGTAGGTAGAAGTCTGACTTTGGCTCCGTGATGCTCTTACAGTCATAGGAGACCGGGACCTACGGCTTAAAGTGGATTCCGAACCACTACAAACATCCATGGCACCTCCGGGATTCGAACCGAAACCTGTGGCACCGAGCGCCAGACACTCGGCCATTCAGGTCCCAAACGTGTGAATGCCAACGGCACGCGGTGTTCCCAGGTGGTCACCCACCCAGGTACAGACCGCGCCCAGTGATGCTTGACTTCGGTGATCTAACGAGAACCGGTATATTCAGCATGGTATGCCGTTGGCGTCTAACTAAATCTAAAAGAAGTAAACAAGAAATCCTTAAGGTTTTTTTCCTTTTCTTGATAGATTTTAAAACCTCGTCATCGCAGGCGAGCTTCAATGCATTTTTATATACCGGGTGATTATAATTAAAGTCCAACTTGCAAAATGCTGTGAAAAAGAAACCACTCGTCATAGTGAGTTCAAATTTGAACTGAAGATACTGGAAGAAGGGAGAAACGATATGGCAGCAAAAAAGGTTCCAAAGTGTATTAATAGAGGGCGCTGTAAGTGTCATAAAGAAAGTGAATTCGGCTGCCAGTGATATTTTGAATCAAATGGCAACGTATTTGGCATGAGCTGCATATTAAACAAACTGTGGTGTTTAGGGATTGCAATATTGGACCAAAAGTTCAATACCGGTATTCGGTATTTTTAGATCTCAATACCGGCTGTAGAAATTTTAGGAAAAGAAAGAAAAACACAGGTTTTTTTTTTTTGTTTTATTTGCCAGTTTTATTAGAGAATGTAAATATCACAAAAATTTGTAACTTGCAAATTATAACAGTGTATAAAGAATAGTAAAGGAACATCTACCAAAAATGCCTCAATAATGTCAAAATGTCTGTCAGTAAAGGAACAACTTATGTAAGAATAGTAAAGAAACATCTTTTTATTTAAATCACAAAAACGTGTAAAAAATATCACTATTCAGCCTGTGGTACTATTATAAATTTTTAAATGTGATCTTAAAAACATAATGCATCTTATTGTACTATCATTAAGCCTGGAACGCAATTTTTGTGCAAAAATTGTCGGCAGTCGAAACGCTCTTTTCAGCATCTACGCTAGTGGTGGTACTGTTAGCAATGCGCGATATACTTTTTCCAAATATTTACCTCTAAATCCCTGCTCTTCAAATAAATCAATTTCTCGTCGGATTCTTTTTTTTTGGATATAGCTGATTTCTATGTTGTATTTTGGTTTTGTTGAAATTTTTTTTAGTTATTGCCAATCTCTAATTTTTGTTCAATACATAATTCTTTTTCACTATCAACATTAGTGCCATCATAATCTTCGATAACCGTACCGAATTCTTTTCTGAATGTGGGTAAACATTTTAATAAAAGTTTTACTATAAACTTGATCAAATTTGAATTGGTTAGCCTTTTTTCCAGAATTCACAGATAAGAATTAAATTTCTAGTAAATACCGAAAAAAACGGTATTTAAACTTGTGAATACCGGTATTACAAAAATTTAGCAAATGTTCAAAATGGTATTCGGTATCCTGGTATACCGGCACAATTGCAATCCCTAGTGGTGTTCAATGTGCTTGATTGCTTCGGTTTTGATGAAAAAAATTACTTCCAAATCATTCGATAGTTGTGGCACTGTGAGTGAAACGCCCATCCACCACGGAAAGATCATACCAAATTGTATAGAAAATTGGTGAAACTTTTGTGACGAGTAAACTCATTGTGACGAGTGGTTCTTTTACAGCATTTTTGAAAGTAGGACTTAAAATTATAACCACCCTGCATAAACATTATTTTCAATTTACAAAAATGATTATTTAGATTTCAGCAGTAGTTTCAGATAATTAAATATTCTCTTATTAAATGTGCAAAAATATTTATTCGAAAATTGATATTTTCTTTATATTTAGTATTCTTGGAAGCTGAAATTGTCATTTAATTAAAGAATGATGAGAAAAAAAAATGATGTTTAGAAAAAAACTTCGTTTTCATTTTGTGATATTTACTAAAACCAGCGATGCATATCTGGAATAAGTATGATGTTACATAGGTTTTCAATTAACTTTTAATCTTCTTTTATAGAAAAAAAAAAAAAGCATCCTCCTTTTATTTCCATACTTGTTTGTAGAATATAATGGAAAGATAAAAAGATATCAGATAAAATCCCACACTAGAGATTAAATCACGACCATCAATTTATTTTTAATTCCAAATAACATCGCGTTTTTGAAACAATATCACTGTTTGGAAAGTTAAACTAATTTGAAAAAGATTGGAAAAGATTTTTCCTTTATTAACTTTAAAAATTCCATTGCAGAAAAATTAAATTTCGGTATTAACTTTTCGAAGTTTATTAATCTTTTTAGTGTATTAATTTTTTATTTTATTTTTCTGTAAGAATCTGACTTATAATACTTTTTTATCTTTTGTTACTTTTTTTTTTTTTTTTTTATTCAATTTTCTCATTTCTAATCTCTTGGGGTTTTATTTTTTCTAATATTTATGTTAAATTATTTCAGATTTATAAGTTTCACTTTTTTTTCAAATATTTTTATTTTAAAAATAAATTGGTATTATCTATATTCTTAGCTGTGTACATAAAATTCTCGTAAAAATTCAATAAATATTAATATAAAATTAAAAGGGAAATTTTATATATTTAAGGTATATTTTGATGATTATAGTTGCTTTGTTTCTTTTTAACATTTCAATTTCTTCACAAAAACACATTTTTTTCCTTCAATAAAATTGTAAAAAAAAAGATAAATCAAAAATAATAATTATTTTTATTATTTATTTATTTACTATTATTTTTATTATTTATTTATTTACTATTATTTTATTATATATTTATTATTATTTTATTATTTATTTATTATTATTTTTGCTTCAAAAGATATAAAATACAATATAATTTTCTTTTAAATAACATGTTTTCTATTAAAAATTAAATATTAATGCAAAAATCAGAAGTCATTTTACGGCTTTAAGATGTTAAAAGTTGTTTTTATAGTTTATACAGATAAAAACATGCACCATTTGATTCAATAAATAAAATAAAAATCATAATTTAAATAATTTGAATTAGAATAGTGTAACTTCACCGTTGATTTAATAAGCTGGCAATATTTTCACATAACATTTTTTTATATTCAATTTTCACATTTCTAAAAAAATTCTTACCAGTTTTTTTATTTTCTAATATTTAGTTTACTTCCAAATTCTTTCAGATTTATAACTTTCACTTTTCTTTCAAATATTTTTTTAATACAAATTGGCATTATTTATATTCTTGTAAAATGCATAAATAATAACATGAAAAGATTAAAGGGAAATTTTATATATTTAAGAGATATAAACATTTCAATTTCTTCACAAAAAATACATTTTTTTCCTTAAATAAAGTTGTTAAAAATAAGAAAGGATGAATCAAAATATTTATTGTTATTATTTATTTATTTATTTTTAATTATTATATTATTATTATTTTACTTCCCTTTCATTTCAAAGATATAAAAAAATAATATAATATAATTTTCATTTTAAATAACTGCTTTTTCTGTTAAAAAATTAAATATTAATACAAAAGTGTTAATAATAATCAAATAGTGTCAATAATAATTCAAACTACTTATACTTTTAGTCGAACTCTTTATTATTTTTATTATTTTTTTATTATTTTTTTTTTTTTTTTATTTTATTTATTTATTTTTGATCAGTAATTATTTCTTTTATATAACTAAATTGGCGAGTCAGAAAATGTTTCTAGAAAATTGTCTAAATACTAAAATGGTTTTGATAATTCGCAAGTTTATATAAAATGTTTTTGGAAAAAAAAATGTTACTGAATTAACAATGGTTGTGCTTGTTACCGAACTTAAAAATTTTTATGGTTTTATGTTAATTATAATTTTTTTTGCCTAGCATAAACTAATTTTAAACATTTTTTGTTTACTTTATTTGAGTTGCATCATTTGTACTCCACCTCAGGTTTGTCACGCTCCACCTGTATCATGTTTTTTTAATGCGAAAATGTTTTAAATAAATTAGAGATTAATTAGATGTTTAGATTAGATTAATTAGATGTTTAGATTAAATTAATTAGATGTTGATTAGATTAATTAGATGTTTAGATTAAATTAATTAGTTGTTTAGATTAGATTAATTACATGTTTAGATAAATTTTATATGATGTTTTAAAAAACTGCTTCCTGATGTTTGTGCTGGTTACCGGGCATCGAATGTGTTATTTTTTGCTCTTAATTTAAATTTATTGCCTAGAATAAACTTATTTCAAATGTTTTTTGTTTACTTTATTTTCAAATGCTTTTTTTTTTTACTTTTCATCAATTATACCCCACCTCACTTCTGTCTCTCGTTTTTTACAACTCCACCTGCAATCATGTTTTTATCCCTTTATTATTTCTTAATCTATTTAGATAAGAGTTTAAGGCCTCGGCCGGGCCAATGTACTCTGTAGAAAGGAAAGACGACGATAATGAAAGAGTAAAACAGAAAGAAAAAAAAAAAAATGTGCAAGTATTTTGAAATGATTCGTAAAATGTTATCTCATTTCCTCTCAAACTTTTATATAGCAGAAGTGGAGGGGGAAAAGGGTTCTTCATTTCTTAGATATCATTTGCAACAATAAAGCTTCAATAAAATCATAGCAACGCAAAACAAATAAAAAGGAATGCGTCCGAATAAAGGGCTTTAATCCGGAATTATATCAAATTTCTGCCTGTGTTTTAGTGTTTTTTTATCTTATCTTGCACTTGTGGAATGATAAATCATTAAAATCGTGCTCCCAGTTCTCAAAATCAAGTTTGCGATACATTGTATCTTAAAAAATAGAAATTGTAAAGAATTCTAATTTATTTTTTACTAGAAATTTAAGAAATTAATTGATTAATAAAATTAATTAAATAAATAAATTTAACAAACATCAAATATATCGTTAATGGTTTCCCTTAGTGGCACAAAAATAAAATTAATTAAATAAATAAATGTAAGAAACATAAAAAATATCGTTAATGGCTTCCCTTAGTGGCACAAAAATAAGTCTCAAAGGAAATTACATCATTTAAAACAATAATTCCATGATTCCCTTATCGAAATGCCACAAGGCCTGAATCAGAAAGAATGATATAGCGTATTGAGTTTTTAAAACGAAGGATCTGAGTTTGAAACCCAATAAGCGAAGCCTAACAGTAATTATGCCGGGCATGGACAGTATAATGAATAAAATCCTATAAAGAGAAAGCAAAAAATATATTTGATACTTATAAATAAAAATGTAATGCATTTTCTTGCAATAGTGCAATTTCACGTTCCTTAGGTTTTTATAAGGACTACAATACTGAAATTTAAGTTCTCGTCTTATCTCTTTGCTTTATTTTTCTGCCTATCACTTTTCATATTGTCTAAACGTTTCCCATTTTTTTTTTTATTTCATATAATGACATCCTTTGAAGATTGTTTACCATCAACATAGGGAAAAAAATTACCCATGAAATTAGAACTCTCTGATAACATGTGGTCATATCCATTGAACCACTAAGTCTCTTTCGCAATCTTAAACTAGTTGCTGTGTTTGAAATCTTGTTACTTTGACCTAATCCTTCACCACTAGCAAATCAGAGTAGTAAAGCCAGATTTGCACCACGTTATTGTTTTGCACCTCTGGGACTGGTGTATATTGCAGTAAATTATGTGTCTAACGGAAGGAATGAGAGACAAATTTTTGAATACGTTCGTCAGTCCTTTGACCTTTAAATTGTTTTGTATATTGCAGTAAATTAGCCGAGTCCTTTGACCTGATGTCATTAGGCAGAGCACAAAGTCGCAGATGAAGCGTTACCTAAAGGTGCATCACGTAGCATCTATGTTTCACTTCATGGTTGCACCACACAGCACTTATATTTCACAAGGTAAAGAAGCACAGCACCCATATTTCAATTCAGGATGCACCACACAATCTATGTACTTCACCTCATGATGCACCACACAGCACCCATATTTCAACTAAAGGTACACTACACAGAATATATTCACCTCGGAAGAACGACGCAGCACGTATATTTCACCTCAAGATGCACCACACTGAACATATGCTTCACATCAGGGTGCGCCACACAGAACATATACTTCCTCTCAAGTTCACCACACAGCACATATACTGCACCTGAAGGTGCACCATATAGAACATATATTTCACTTCAAGATGCACCCTACAGAACATGTACTTCACTTCAAGGTGCACCCTACAGAACATATAATTGATCCAAGGGTGCGCCACACCTATACACTTCACCTCAAGGTGTACCACACAGCACATATGTACCTCAGAACGCGCGCCACACAGAATATATATTACATCTCAAGGTGCCGCCTACAGAACATATATTACATCCCAGGATGCGCCAGATAAAACATATACTTCACCTCAAGATACGCCACATAGAACATGATCTTCTCCTCACCATAGGTCCCGGTCTCCTATGACTGTAAGAGCGTCGCGGAGCCAAAGTCGGACTTCTACCTAAGGGTGCTCCATCACAACAGAAGCTGCTTCCTTCCCCTTCAATCATGAGTACATATGGGCTCGTGGGCTTTTCCAGCCAAGTGAGATAAGAAACAATAACAACTTCTCCTCAAGATGCACCACACAGCACATATGCTTCACCTAAGGATTCATCACAAAGAACATGTACTTCAGCACATGATGAGCCAAGCAGTACCCGTTATTTACCACAGAGAGCACCACACAGCACCTATTTTTCGACTGAGAGGGCACCACATAGTACACATATTCTGAAGGATGTCAAGGATTCGAGCCTCCCTACTTCTTGCATTCAAGGGAAGATCATTCCGGTCTACTGATTTACGCTGCAAGATTTTCCAGTGCAGCATCGTTAGTCGGGTTTCAAACCAATCACCACCGGTCAGAAAAACTAACAGGCTGCTTTAGTCCCACGTCTTAATTTAATCATTTTAATAAAAAAAAATTAATGATCTCACTGCCACATACATGACAGAATATTTATTTTAACATTTGCTCAAATTGATTTCCTTTTATGCTGCTCTAATTGTGTTTTTATGAAAAAGCATTTCGTTTTTATTTCCGTTTTAGTACGAATGCAGTCTTTCTTTGTATTTATTCATTTATTTCTCTGTGACTTGTGCTCTGAAAGCACATTTCACGCCTCGTTGAGTGCTGCCGTGAGCTCCAATTTGGGGAATAGTTACCCCGCCGAGTGACATTTGTCGGGCCATTCATTGGGCGGTTGTGGAAAACACATGCTCGATGCGATTTCTTATTTTAATGTTTCCTTCGGTCCTTTTGAGACTCGGTCTTTGGCCTTGTTTCCTTTAATTTGGCTCAATGCCGCGAATAAAATTAGATTTATCGTTATTCAATTCCTTCTATTAGCTCACACTCTCCATATAAATATCTTGTTCAAATTTTCAATCATTCATAAAATACTTTTTATTCATCCACTCGGGTCCAAATACATTTTTTTGAACTTGTAGTGGATGACACTGGAGGCTAATACAGTTTTTTCAAATAATAATTCAGTCATTAAATTTAATTCATTAATTTTAGTTTTTTTTTTTTTTAGATTTAAGTTGCATATATCTAGCGATAGATGGAGCCAGATAAATTTTTAAAAAAAATGAATGAAAATTATTTATAAAGGACTTTCTGCAATAGAGTGAAAAAAAAAAAAAAGTAGGAATTGACTTTAAAAAATTTTTTTTTTATATAACTTGTTTTTTATATGTATTTATCTATCGCTGTTATAACAGAAAATAAATCAATATCCAACCAATACATGTATGTTTCTTCTTTTATTAAAAAAAAATTCATAATGCATTGCATGTTGTTTTTATCAGTATAACCTCTGCATGTTATCTTTTTCGAATGATGGACACTTTGTCTTAAGTCCATTGGCCATTATGAACCACGTGAGCCAGCAATATTACTGCCATATTGTGCCATCAAGATTTCGAATGGTGGCACCTGGGAGAAAAAGTTACAGAGTCTTTCTCCTAAAGCCCAATATAAGAGCTGTAGCATTTTTACCAAGAGAAAAGATATAGCAATTCTGTTTTAGAAGAAAGGAATGTATATTCTTTAACAAGTGCATATTAACAACCTGTCACTCAAATCTGCAATCAGATAAGCAGTGTCATGGATAATGAGTCCCCGTAAAATTAGTGATTGTGTATTCGATCTACACAGCTCGAAACAATTACAGATGGAATATGGACTACGCTGTGAGTTGTTGCATCATTATTGGTTATAGACCATAGATTGGGGAAGTGTCGATTCCAATGAGAAGGGAAGGAGTTCCTAAAGACTCGCTGTCTGGTGAGTGATGCTACAGGTTTCGGGATCAAGTCCCGGCGGTGCCATGGGTATTTGTAGTGATTCGGAATTCACTTTAAAACCGTAGGTCCTGGTCTAATAGGATCGTAGAGTATTGTAGAGGTGTTACTCGCTTCCGTAGCATATCTTCAAGCTACACATGTCTCCTGGGTAGTGCTAAATGAGTAACGTCGGTGCAGCCCTTGCTTATGGGAGGGGGGCACTATACTGTTCATGTTGGACCATGGCTGTCTACCTATTAGCATATTGCGAAACAGGAGGTGTTTTCTTTTAAGGGGTAGTGTTGTCAATCCTATGCCCAACAGTCTTATTAGACCGAGACCTCCGAACCACTACAAACGTCCATGGCACCGCCTGGACTCGAACACAAACCTATGGTATTGATCGCCAGAACGCTAGTTACTCGTTAGTTAAAATCGTTAGTTAGCTAAGTTAAGTTAGCTAGTTAGTAAAGTTAGCTAGTTAGTTTAAATCGTTTAACCGTGAAATGTACATTATTCAATTCTTTCTATTAGCTCACACTTTTCCTATATATATCTAGTTCAAATTTTCAATCGTTCATAAAATACTCTTTATTCATCCACTCAAGTTCAAATACATTTTTTTTGAATTTGTAATGGATGACACTTGATGTTAATACAGTTTTTTCAAATACTAATTCAGCAATTAAATTGAATTAATTAATTTTAGTTTTTTTAGATTTAAGTTGCGTGAATCTACCAATAGATGGCGCCAGATAAATTTAAAAAAATGAATGAAAATTTTTTATAAAGGACTTTTGCAATACAGTGAAAAAAAAATAGAAATTGATTAAAAAATTTTTTTATATATTACTTGCTCTTTATATCACCTCACATGTAAAGGAACTATACAATAACCTTATACACTCAAGAGCCAAAACATTATGACCACCTGTCAATAACGAGTTGGGCCGCAGCCTTTCCCATCACACACAGAAGTAAGCGAAAGAGTGATTCTTCAGACTCTCCAGCAGCAGTTAAATACCACTTCCACCTGATCACGTGCCTTCCACGTCATCCAGGCGAGTTCATTGCAAAATGTAGGGGTGGTCATAATATTTTGGCTCTTGAGTGTATTTGAACGGATTGAAGTCAACTTGAAATTGAATCTTCAATAGATTGAATTCAATTTATCAAAAACTGCTAAAGCCATTGACGAATGCAATCAAGGAAAATAAATTTCATCTAACGCAATTCTCATCATCAAGCACCTTTTAACGCTGGGTCGTTGCATTAAAGGTTTCTGACATTTTAAAAAAATTATTTCGACTTTTTGAAAAATAAAGATCAAAACGCAGCGTGTTTTAAGTACTATATAATTTAGAAGATAAAAGTTTCAAAACTCTAGGCATTGTTATGTCTTTTGTAGGAAGAAACGTAAAACTTCAAGCACAATGCACAAACCTGAACTCACTAAAAAAAGATCTTTTTGTTTTCTGCTACTAAAAATATGCTTCGAAAATAGAAGCTACTTTAATGCTACTCTAAAAATACGAACAATGCATCTTCGTGCTTTGATATAGAATAAAATTTCGTAATTTTTTTTTCTTTTGTTTCTCTTTTAGTTTAATATAATTTTTAAAAATGAAAAATTGAATTCTAGATTTCTATGTTTTTTTGCTCGACGTTGTGTTTTTAAATTGCGACGATTACTTGAATATGAATTTTTTTTTATTATTCTATTCGTAAATAAATGTATTCTGTTTATGTTATCGAAGATTTTATTGTTATTGTGTTATCATTTCTGAGATTTTAGAAATCAAAGTTGCAAGTTGGGTAACCAGATTGTAACTGGGCGAAGTTGGGGTTGAGATACTTGAGGCAGAGATTGGAGAACTCAGCTTTATTGACACATGCACAAATATCACACATTTGCAATTAGAGACGTACAATGTTTAACACATTTAAAGGCAGTTAATTATTGATTTGGGAAAGGATTCCACAAATAAGCCGAAATCCCGATACACAGCTGAGCGCAAGATGCCAGAAATATATTTCCTCGCCAGGTGAGAGTCTGTAGGTCTACTCATACGCAGAGTTAAATATATTTCCTGTCGAGGTGAGAGACAAACTAAACGTTTCTATACAAGAACGCGGGATTGCGCTGTACTTCTTCTCGGGTGAGAGTCTGAGTCCAACTTACCACTTCCAAAGTGGGAGGCGCTCTTGTTAGTGAGTTATAAGTGGTACTAAGGTCAGGATTCGAATTCACCACCAGGATTCGAACCTGAATCCTATGGGGTCTCGAGGAGGAATTGCGGTTACAAACTATGAATAAACTTTTTTTCTTATTTTTTTAGAATTTTAATTTATTTTAGTGTGTATTTATTGATTTTTCGTATCTTTTAAAGTTTATTTCTTTTGAGATTTTCCTTAGAATTATTTCTTTCCCCGTGAAAATTTTCAAAAAAAAAAAATGTACTATTACTTTTTAGTTCCAAATCTCAGAAACCGATAAATGAAATTTAAAATGAAAAGGAAATTAATAAAAACTAATAAATTTACACGTGACTTATTTATTCAGTCATCTGAATTTAAAAAAAAAATATTTTTTTTTAAAGTAATGCTGAAAATACAAAATAAACACTTTTTTTTCTTTGCTTATTTAAATACTCATTTTCCTCGACTTAAAACAATCTCTTTTAAGCATACAACAGTGCCAAATTTGTTTTTCCTTCTCATTTACGTGTATTTACAAACTATTTAATTTTTTATACCTTCTTTATCCTTGAATTGTTTTCAGCACTATGAATAAGTGAAGAAAGGAGGAAAAATAACTTTTCTGAACTTAGTAAAAGATTTTTAAAGCATCTCAATCTGTCATTTTTGACAGAGAAAACTTCACAGAAAAAAAAAAAAAAATGATGCTAATAAAAATGCTTTTAAGGAATTTGTTTATCAGAAGCTTTTAGGAGGGAAAGAATAACACTGGAAAAGAATTTTACAGACATGTTAATTTTTTTATATGAGTTACACCTTTACTAAGGCCACTAGGATAGAGTAAACTAAAAAGTTGCTTTCATAAATGCAATGATTTAATATTTTTGCAAGAATATCAAAAGTGATTCAGTTGAACAGAAAGGGTATAAATAGTTTTAAATTATTATTTTTTGCTACCCATATAATTACGTGTATTGTAGCATTTTTCTCACGGGAAGAGTTGTGGCATTTCATTCCCATGAGAGAGAAATGTATAGTATGTAATTTGACAAGTATATGATAACAACCCATCACTCAAATCTGACAGCAGACGAGCTTTATTGTGGATATTTATATTACATGCAATTAGAGTTTTGTACTCATGAGAACACCCTGTCACTCAAAATAGCAGATATTTGGTATCATGTAAAATGAGGAGATTAGCGCAAATGTCTGACACAGGCCGAAACAACTTCAGATGGAATATGAACTACACCATGAGTTGTTCCATCGTGATTAGTGATAGCCCACGAATTGAGAAATGTCTACTCCTATGAGAAGTGAGGGAAGTGGATATTCTTATTGATTTATTTAAATTTTTGTCACGAGCCCTTTTTAGACATAATATTTTTAATTTTTCAACGATCTTTTTATACTTAACATTCATTTAGATTTCTTTCACGTGGTAATAATTATGTAATTAAATATTGTAAAATCGTACTAAAAGATCGTTTGGTGAAAGCAAAGACAATTTTATTTCAAAGTGAAAATGAGATTTTTCAAGATAAGACAATTATTTGGAAATCTACAGCCTTTAATTTTTAAGATTGCTGTTCTACGAAGCATTTTTGTCTAACTGTTATCAACTGAACCAATTAGCAGTTGGCATTGTTGGTAGTCATCGACTCATGGGGATTCTCAGTTTCCAGCCCCAAAAGCTAATACGGTAGGCACAGAAATAATGCCTCTGTTCTTTGTTTTTCGTAGCTAAACCACATTCAAATAATATGGAATATAATTATGGAATTAATAATAATTCATTAGGAATCATTAACAATAATACATTTATAACCATTCCTTTCGAATCGTTAGTAATTATTCATAATGATTCATTGGAAAACGTTAATAATAAGTCATTCATAATGATTCATTGAGAAATATTAATAATAATTCGTTCATAATGATTCATTGAGGAACTTTAATAATAATTTGTTTATAATGATTCATTAGAGTATATTAATTATAATCCGATTATAATAATTCATCGGGAACATTAATGAAAATTCATTTACATATTTAATTATATATATATATATACAGAACTCTGAAACACTACAAATATCCATGGCCCCGCCGGGTCTCGAAGCCAAAACCTGTGGTACCAAGTGCTATAGAACTAGTCACTAAGCGATCAATCCGAATACCTAATATAACCATTGTTTAATAACTTCATTTACTCACAACTGTTATTACATTGAATAAATTACCTTGTTGAGATAATTTAACATTAATTGCAGTATAAGTGAAATTTTGTTTAAAATAATAAAACAGGTTTGATTATTAGCTATTTATGGTAAATAGTTAATAAACAATGAAATAGTAAAAGCAATGAATGCAATAGAACCAGGTTTCTATTGCATTAACTATTTTACTATTGTAGAATAGTTAATGGGAGAGAAATGTATATACCGAATGCTAAGTGTGCAGAATACGTGACCATTCCCATAAAGCCATACTTATGATCAATTATCGTCGCTGTACAGGTTTCAATATTAACACCTTATCGTGCCATCAGACGCTACTATGATACAGGCTCTCTAAACATGAACTGGGAATTGATTTCAAGTTCCACTACAATTACACTAGAATGTGTCATTGTAGTGGAATCATGATAGTTAGTATCCTATATGTCGAGAGTTAATCTAGGACATAAACAGTTTAATAAATTTCCGTTAATCTTTTAGGTTAGAAAAACCACTTAAACTGGAATCTTGAAAACAGTTTATGAGAAATTTCAAAATAAGGATTTACAAATATATATATATGTATATGTAGTCACACCGGTTTCAAAAGATGCAACCCGGCCGAGCCCCAAATTTTGTAGACTTCTGCCGCTTCCAATAGATTCATCCCGGCCGAGCCCCCCAGTTTTGTAGACTTTTCTCTCAGTCTAGCAAATTTTTAACGACAGAGGGGAGGCAATCTAGGGGTGTATTTCAAAGCGACATAAAGAAGCGTTGGTTTTTCTCAACAACATATATTTAATGAATATATTTACATCAATATTTATAGAAAGTTGGATACATTCACAACCATTTTCTACCGCTGCTTGACACGGCGTCTCCCATGTCCGTTAGCTTTCTCCTTCGCCAAACTACGGGGTTTTTTCCCTTCTTCCAGAGCCAGAGTTCAAGGTCCAATGCCGCCACTACATGGCAAAAGGTTGGTGTGAAAGGCACATAGTCCGTGCTTAGTAGGCAAACAAATCCTACATATATATATATATATAATGATTTACAAATAATCTGTCACTATAGGGGATTATATTGACAGATTAATATTTTAAAAAAGCTTTGATTAACTTTTTTAAGAGTGTAAATTCTGCAACGGTGTCTGATGGCCGAGTGAGTAGAGCTTGGTGCCACAGGTTTTGGGTTAGATTTCCGGTGGTGCCATGCATGTTTGTCGCGATTCGGAATCCATTTTGAACCATAGGTCCCTGTCTAATATGACTACTAATATTACACCAGACCACATCACTGTGCCTAGAGCTGAGTTGTCCCTATATAGTTTGGGAATGATGTGGATGAGAAGTCTGACTGCACTCTGTGACGCTCTACAGTCATATTAGACTGGGACCTACGGCTTAAAGTGGATTCGAACCACTAAAAACATCCATAACATCGCCAGAACTCGAACCCGAAACCTTCGGCAACAAGCACCAGAGCGCTGGGAGGCCCGGTCTAATATGACTGTAGAGCATTGGGCATAGGAGTGACAACCGTACCCCGTAAAAGAAGAAATCTCCTGTCTAGAAATCTGCCAGCAGGCAAACGGCCTTCGCCCACTGTAGGGCTGTTGCGTCACTGATGATGATGATGATGAATTTTCCAATCCATGTGCTGCTGAAACATTTTCAAGCATATATTTCAATTAAATGCTATTGCTTTCGAATGCCGAGCATCTTGAGCAAAGTTCATTCACTACTAAAAAGCAACACAGTTGAAGCGGATTCAGCGTTATCTATGGAACTTGCTATGCTGCACCCAAATTGTTCCGCCAAAATTTTGAAGAAACACCCTCATGAGCAGTGCGCATCCTACTTCTTCTGCTGTTCAGTGACCTGCTGTCTGGTACCACAGGCTTCAGGTTCAGGCTGGGGTGGCTTGGATTTTTGTTGGTTGTTCGGAATCCACGTTCAATTGTAGTTAGCCTAAAGTGGAATGACCGTAAAGCGACAAATCAAAATGAACCATTATAAATTAATTACTAAGGATTTCGAATGAATAATTATAATTGAATTTTTATTAACGATCCCCAATGAATTATTATTAACGTTCTCCATAAATCATTATGAACGAATAATTATTAACTTTCCCTTGAATCATTATAAACATATTATTATTAACTTTATCTGTAAAACATTATGAACGAATTATTATTAACGTTCAATGAATATGAACAATTAATTACTAACGATTCCAAATGAATGATTATAAACGAATTATTATTAACGATATCCAATGAATTATTATGAATAAATTATTATTAACTTTCTCAACAAAAATCGAATTATTATAAAAGTAAAAATCATTATAAAAAATAATTATTATTAACGTTCCCCAATGTATAAATATATAATGTATATCTTTTCCATGTGTATAATGTTCCGAATTCTCATTAACGCTTTCCAATGAATAATTATAATCGAATTATTATGAAAAATATATATTATATTGGTATTATAAATATTATATTAGTATATAATATATATTATATTCGTTAAAATATTATCATTATTTTTATTTCGGATTATTATAATCCTCTATTTGTAATATTGCTAATAAAAACAGTGTATATTGTTGCTTTCACATTAATTTTTAAAATTCCGAATTGTGTTTATTGCAAATGCAATTAACATAAGAAATTAAATATAAACCCAGTTATATCGCGCGGTTTTTTTTTCTTGATATACGTGATATAACGAAAAGTCACTGCAATTTATATATAATTACCATGATGTTGTTTTGATACGAAATCCTTGGCATCCTTAGCATTAAATGCTATGAGACGGAAGAAAGTAAGTGTAGTTGGTCTGAAGATTGCATAGCACCCCTAACAAGTAATCGATTCGTCCGTTTCCGCCTTTAAACCGGATGTTTTCCTTTCCACACGATTGGTGGTCCAAGTATAAATGTTATGAGTTATCGTTTAAAACAGACTGAGCTCCTGCACACCTACAAGAAGTTTTCATTTCAAAACACTTTTAGAATAAACGCTCATTTGTACATGATTACAATTATGTATACGCATGGTTACAAAATTCACATGATACACTTAAAAAAATTCACATAAAAACGTCAAAAAATTCACATAAAATACGTTCAATATTCACATGCTGAGACTTCCGATTTTCTAATACAAAGTTCGTGCTCTGCATTTCAATTGGAATTTATCAGGCTTTCAGAATGTAAACAGATTATCTGCTCAATTTTTCAAAATAGTGTTTAAGGAAGAAGTGTCTAAAACATATCAACTTTCAAAATAGTGTCTGAGTTGGAGCCAATGATCAACATTATATAACCAGTTACATTGATGAAATAAATATGAACAAATGTTAAAGAGTCATAATTCGTTCATAGAGTTGTAATAACACAGGTGCACGCGTCAGGGTTGCTACTTTGAGGCAAAGATAATCCTTTGCGTCATTATACATCTTGATCTTCGTAGTTTAACATGTGCAATGATAGCTTGGCGATTTTTGGCAGTACTCTTACTGTTGGCTATCACTGATTATTACTACTCTAAGCTGTTGGCTTGAATGGAGACATTTCATTTGGGCTAGTTTTCTCAAAATATGTCTAAGGAAACAGTTTATCCGAAAATATATTTTTTCAAAACAGTGTCTATTATAATTGAACCATTGGTCAACATTATATATTCAAGTTCCATTGATGAAATAAATTATAAAATTATTATAAACGAAATGAACAAGTCATAATTCGTTCATAGAGTAGTAATAATACAGGGCGTCAGGGTTCTAGTTTGAAGCAAACATAACCTTACGTCATCATACATCTTGATCTTCGTAGTTTGACATATGCGATGATAGCTTGGCGATTTTCGGCAACAATTGGCTATTTATTGTTGGTCATTTCTATGCTGTTGGCTTGCAAAAGGTATTCATTTCATTTACAACGATTTTCAAGCTTTAAGAATGTACGATTAACGATTACGTTAATAACGATTTTTAAAAACAGTGTCTATTAGAAGTAAAAAAGAATAAACCTTTCTTTTATTCTTTTTTTGATGAAATAAATGATAATTTAATTTAGTTAAATATTTGGCATTTGTAATATATTAATAAATTTCCCCCAAAAGATTGAAAAAGATAAAATATACATTTATATTTGATATATGCGATGATTTTTTTTGTCAACAATTTTTTATTACATTTCATACAAAATTTTCAAAAGATTTGTAAATAAAATTTTCAAACGATGTTTTATGTATTTATTTATTTATTTATCTTTAGTTCAAACACATTTGATTAAATAAATGTACAAACTTAAAAAGATAAAAATAATTTTTCATTTTTTCATAACATGTTTTTGTTTTCTAAATAAATGGGCCAAAATCTAATAACCAAAGCTCAGATTTGTAAAAAAATAACATGTTTTTAAGAACACATATACTCGCCAGAACAATTAAATACTCACAAAGTGAGAAAAGCGCAACTCGCCAGAGATAAGCGCATACTCGCCATAAGAACAGAGATACTCGCCAAGAATAGCGCATACTCGCCATGAACAGAGATACTCGCCAAGAGATAAGCGCATACTCGCCAAGAACAGCACATACTCGCCAAGAGATAAGCGCATACTCGCCAAGAACAAAGATACTCGCCAAGAGCTAAGCGCATACTCGCCAAGAGCTAAGATACTCACCAAGAGCTAAGTGCATACTCGCCAAGAGTTGAGATATTCGTCAAGAGCCAAGAATGGAGGATGTTTGCCCCAGCTTTCTCTTCCTTTAGAATAGGAGAACGTTCTCTATTTTATTACTACTCTATAGTTCACATAAATTTGAAATTCATAAATTTTAATTTTTTTTTTTTTTTTCTTTTAATTGATTTAATTTTTTTTATTTAGGTTTTTTTTTTTTTTGCTTGATATGCACATATATCAATGGTTTGCTGTAATTTATTATTTTTTTAAGTATATTTTAAGATTTTTATTAACTAATGTCGATGTAGAGATCCAAATCACGCAAGCAACTCGATATCAAACACTTTTAAAGAACAAAGCTCATCTATATTTTTTTCTTGAAATAGAGCAAAGCTTTTCACAATTTGTTTAAACTATCGTTGTATATTAATTTTTCTTTTGGTCTACTGTATTTGGTGTATGTTAATTTTCTCTTTCAATATTTCTTTATTAATACGAGAATATTCAGTTCAATGCATGAATTTTGATACTACAATAGTTTGACGGATATTTATATTGTTTACATAAATATTGGGTTGTATTTGCGCTTTTTACCATGTATTTGAATGGTAAAAACCGAAACTACTTTCCTTTTAATCTAATATATAAAGGTGCCTTCATTTACGCACACTCTGGAACTTCAAGGATGTCTGAGAAGCAAGGAAAAGAGTTTTTCCTCATGAATAGCGGAGCGATTCATTTTCCCAATGAGGAAACGGAACTTTTTATCTGACGGCTTCACCTTCGTCCAGAAAGCCAGATGCCGTCGAAAAGGTTGAATGAGTCATTTTTCTCGTTTTATCAAGGCGCAAGAGGGAAAGAATGCATTATTCGCGACCCACAGCTGAGAGATGCAATAGTCATCCCGGTTCAGCAATCGCCGGATTGTTACCTTTCACTAGAATCTGCGGTAATACGCGTGTGTTTTGGATTTTTGCGCGTAATAGTAACGTTACAAGGAAGGAGGGTACCTGCTTTTTAAAATTGTGACTTAATCGAAAAGAACTTCTCTCTTTTTTGAGATTAGGTCCAATTATTAACTGTTGCGTTAATATTTAACTCTTATAATATTAGTTGTAATTTGATAATTAATTCACTAAAGAACACTTCTTAAATAGATTGATTTAAATTGGTTTTTTTTTTTTTTTTTTTTTTTTTTTGTGAATATTAAGCAAATAGCTCATATGTGTTTTAGTGAGAAAAAAAAACAATAATTATGTAATAGCAGACTCAACAAAGGTGAAATAGATACAAAAAAAAAAATGCTATTCTATTAGTTTTAATAATCGGAAGTTTTAGTTTACATGAGGATTGAACTCATAATCTCTTTCCGGAAGCATGTATACTTTGATTTCAAAGGACATTTTAATTGGATAAATTATAATTGCATTATTTAAATAAATAATTAATTTAATTTATTTAATAATTAATTTAATCTATTTAATAGTGAATTTAATATATATTAGCACTCTGGTGCTCAGTTCCACATGTTTCGGGTTCGAGTACCGGCGCTGTTTGTATGGTTGTTTGTAGTGGTTCAGAATCCACTTTACACCGTAGGTCCGGTCTAATATAACTGTAGGGTGTTGGACTTAGGGCTGATAACCCCATCCGTAAAAAGAAAAGGTACTTTACGTATTAACGATACCTTGACGACAGTTGCGCCAATAAAAGCACACGCGCCAACCGCAGCTACAGATTTGGCGCCAATCTACACTTAAAATTTTTGTTCAAATAATAAAATATATATGAAACACTTCATTTAAAATCAAAACGCTTTCAAAATATTTTTATTCCAAATAATAAAGATTGGCGACACTTAAAAAACCGCCAAGTCTGTCGCCAAGGTACCGTTAATACGTAAGTACCAAAGAAAACATCTCTTGTCCTGAAATTTTCCAATAAGCTGACGGCCTTTGCCCACTATGAGGCTGCTCAGCCATTGAAATAATGACACCATTGGGTTGACAAGAAAGTTGCCCTTTTTTACGATGGTACAAATGGTATTACCGAAATTACAAATGGTAAAAACTTATACTTAGGCTTATTACAAATGGCAAAAACCGAGGCAACTTTCTTTCTAACCAGTTACATAAAGGTGCATTCATTTGCGAACACTGTCAAACTTCAAGGATATCTGAGGAACAAGGAAAAGAGTTTTCCTCGTGAATAGCGGGGCGATTCATTTTTCCCAATGAGGAAACGGAACTTTCATCTGACGGCTTCACCTTCGTCCAGAGAGCCAGATGCAGTCGGAAAGGTTGAATGAGTCATTTTTCTCGTTCTATCAACGGCGCAGGAGGGGGAAATGCATCATTCGCGACCTACAGCTGAGATATGGCAACAGTTACCCTGGTTTTAGCAATCGCCGGATTGTTACCTTTCAGGAGAATCTGCGGTAATGCGCGTATTTTGGAATTTTGCGCGTAGTAGTAATTTTATGAGGTAGGAGGTACCTGCTTTTAGAAGTGTGATTTCATCTAAAAGAATTTCTCTCTTTTTTTTTTTTCTTCTTTGGGTTAGTATTAGAAGTTAAAATTCAACTCTTATAAAGTGCGTTGTAATTTGTTAATTAATTCACTAAGGAACTCTACTTAAATAGGTTGACTTATATTGTTGTATTGTGAGCTTTCTTAAGCAATTAATTCATTTGTGCTTCAGTAAGAAAGGAAAAAAACAGTTATTTAATAGTAGACTCAACAAAAGTGAAATAGGATGCAAAAATGTATTCTATTCTTGTAGTTTAAACCATCGGAGGTTAAATATTGATGAGGATCGAACCCATAATCTCTTTCCCAAAAGCAAGCATACTTCAATTTCAAATGATATTTTCTTGGGCTAAATATAATTAAATTATTTCATTTAACGTAAATCAAAGTTTTTTCAAGCATTAAAAATACCTATAACAAAAAAAGGATTCAGTATATACACATGCATCTTCTTTTTCATCATTGGCGCAACGGCTTCATGGTGAAACAAGGTTGTCTGCCTATTGGCAGATTTCGAAACAAGAGAAGTTTTCTTTTACAGAGTACGGTTGTCAGCTCTACGCCAGCGCTCTACAATCATATTAGACCGAAACCTCAGTTTAAAGTGGATTCCCAATCATCCCGAGTATCCACGGCATTGCTGGAACTCGAACCCTAAAACCTGTGAACGCCATAGCGCTAGTCACTCGTCCATCAGGCTCATATATATATATATATATATATATATGTAATAGGTGGACTGAAAAGTTCGTAGGCTGACACATACAGGGCGCTACTAGTATTAAATCCATATGAATTTTAGTTAGCCCTAACCTTTAGTTAGCCCTTTAGTGATAAATTTCACAGCTGTTGCACTATTAGTATGTGAGTTATAGCATTTTTAGTGAAGTAATAGCATTTTTAGTGTCCATCACGTGCAGTCCACTCGGCAGACTGTCGATTGGAAATCGGTGTGAAATGATGGAGCCATGTTTCCTCCATTGTAACATATCGATGCAAAAATTCGGGTTTATTATGATTGAACAGCTTTAAACACTGCTTAGAATCATCAATTCGTTGTTGTTTTGGGTCGATTGTGAGCTCGCGCGGCACCCACTTTGAACAGAGCTTTCGCATATCCAAATATTCATTCACGATATGTCCTACACATTCCTTTGATATCATTAGGTTCTCAGCTATCTCAATCCACTTCACTTTACGGTTATCAGAAATTAATTTTTGGGCTGTTTTGATGTTTTCGTCGGCAACAGCCTCTTTTGATGCGTCCACTGCGTGCATCGTCCTCGCTGCTCATTTCGCCTCGTTTAAATTTAGCAAACCACTTCTCTACGGTTGATTTTCCTGGCGCAAAGTCCGAATAATGTTTATCAAGCCAAGCCTTGTTTTCAATAGTATTTTTTTTCGCCAAAAGGCAATGCTTTATTAACACACAAATTCCTTTTTATGCATTTTTTCAAACTAACAAAAATTGCTTCACTAAAAATGCTATAACTCACATACTAATAGTGCAACAGCTGTCCTGTTGTTAGCCCAACTGCTATATACATATATATAATATATTTATATATGTATATGTATGCATACATTTAGATATAAATATATATATATATATACATATAATGTTTCAAATATGCTGTGTCATGTTTTGTTCATATATATATACCACGAACAGTCCATCCTCATGCCCAACTCATAGACCAATGGCAACGAGCATGCAGCAGGATTGAGATTTGAATCCGCTGGCATCTTGTTTGTAATCACTGGTTTCAAAATTGGGAGACTCAATGACATTGGTGTATTAACTATGTCTCGTCGGGAATCAAGATCCCTGGTGGGTATTTTCTTCTATGTAACACTCAAATGCGGGGCGATTACCCCTAAAAGTCCTCCCTGAAGGCAATGTTCTTCCATCATCACTTGTCGGTGGGCTTTTCGTGGTGTACACGGAGGCAACCAATGTTCCAAGATTGCCTTTTTAACTGATAGGAAGCTATATAACCATTTAATAAGGGAGTGAGGTATAGTGACAAGAAATGAAAGAAAAGTCCAACCGATCAACGGACAATGAAAGGTGGACAGGGCCTTCCGCAAAGGTTTTAGAGGTACGAACCCCGAAAAACTCCCTCTAGCCTGCCTGATTAACGGCACGACAAACCCTAAAATTCATTGTCCCAATATCTTCTCATTTCTGAAAGCAGCGACTGCAATGGAGGCCACCAGCAGATTCATGCCTGAGCCCTCCTGCTCCCAATATAGTTGGGCCCCAAATCGGGATTATAATTAATAATAAATATAAAAGTCTAATCCCAAATAAATCTTTCGAAACAGTAAAACATTGAAGGATTAGTAAAATTGCTGAATTATTTCTATTTGTGATATTTTCACAGTCATTAATTACTGTTTAAAAACTTTTTTCATCCATTTATAATTCCATTTAAATGATTTACAATTCTTCTTCTTCACTTGGACTCCAGCCTGTTACAGGCCAAGGCTGTCTCAACAAGCTTTCTCCAACAGATGCCACAGTTCGCCAACGATTGATTTTTAACGTCGAGATCGGCCAACGCAATCTATCCATCTTGTGCGAGGTCTACCTCTTTCCTTGGTCTATTCTACATTAAATAATGCTATTATAATAAGGAAATTGATTAATTAAAACTTTACGACCGAATATATATTTTTTATTTTTAAACATAATTATACACGTAACTTACCTCAAATAACCATTTATCTAAAATTATGGAAAGAATTTGAGAAAATCACTATAGGTATCTCCTTGAAAATATACGCTTAAAATATTTTATTTTTTGTATTTTTAAATGTTTTTTTTTTTATTTAAAGAAAAATTTTTGATTATAAATTCACTTTGAAAAATTTTTCTTTGCATAAATTTTTCAAAGTGAATTATAATCAAAAATGCGTGCTGTATAGCTCGTTGAATTTTTTTATTGAAATTGTTCGGTTTGAAATCCAACAAATCGAACCAAAGGCTCACTGCTTATGCCGAGGATGGTATGATAAATCTACAAGCCGTAAAGTTCTTCCGTTATATTCGAGAAAGAGGTACATGCTGTTGTTGAAGATGTTCTTTTCAAATTGCGGTGTCATAATTTGGTGCAGCTATCTGGGTAATGCTGAAGTTGAACGATAAATCTGCGGACCTAAAGTTTTTCCACTGGGCTAGAGGTGGAAATGTAGATTATATAGACAACTCTTTTCAGATGTGATTCCCTAAGGTGTTCATCTAATTTGGGGCGGCACAATGAGGATGACCCCTTCCTTCACCTTGGATAATGCTGAATCTGCTATCTGAAAAATCGAATTGCACAAAAACATCTTAAGATTATAACAATGCATTGAATATTATGGGGCCTGATGGCCTAGTGTCTAGCGCTCTGTGCCCTAGGTTTCGGGTACGAGTTCCGGTGGCGCCATGGATGTTTGTAGCGGTTCAGAATCCACTATTATTCAATATTATTCTTTAAACAGTAAGTCCCGGTCTAATAGGACTGTAGAGCTTTGGGCATAGGGCAGACAACACCACCCTGTTAAAAGAAAAACATTTCCTGTCTAGAAATTTTCGAAATTTCCAGTAGACAGACGGCCTTCACCCACCATGGGGTTGTTGCGCCGCTGGTTATGATGATTGCCTATTATGCATAACACCAATATTCATAATACCATATGCATATCAATGTATAAAATATGCATTCGCTGAAGGAATCGTTTTTGGAATGGATCAAAATGAATGAAATGAATCATTTGGGAATGGATCAAAATGAATGAAATGAATCATTCAGAAACAATATTATTCAATATTATTATTGCAGAGGGTCCATAAAATAACTCCCCTCCCCCTTGTAGGCGTCTGAAATTAAAATTAATGGGCGAGATGAGGAAACCATAGTTTCCTATACAGACTGCGGACTGCATAAACAGATGAATTCCTCAGTAATAAAAAAAAAATAATTATAATAATGAGGTGCCAAAACTTCACTATTGACTCATTTTCAGTTCTGACAGTGCTAAAATCTCTCCTGTAAGTGACTTTGGGTGCTAAAAATTTTATTCTTTTCATTTGTATCAGCTGCTCATAATATTCCATTCATTTATTTTAGTCATTCATTGGTCTTAGCTGCAGATGTCTCCAAATAAGGAAAGCTATTTTATCACAATTCTGCTTATTCAACATCCTATATAAACATATATGGGCCTGAATGGCCGGGTGGCTAGCGCTCGGTACCCACAGGTTTAGGGGGTCGTGTTAATCTCATGTAAAACAGATCAATGTTAATTTCATGTAAAACAGATCAATGTGGCCGAGTGGCTAGCGCGCTGGCTCAGATTTCGTGTTCGAGTTTCGGCGGTGCCATGGACGTTTGTAGTGGTTCGGAATCCACTTTACACCCTAGGTAACGATCTAACATGGTCGTAAAGCGTTGCGGGGGGTAGTGTTTCTCCGCGTCCGTAACTTATTTTACGCTACAAGCACCTCCTGGGTAATGCTAAGTGAGTAATGTCGGTGCAGTGCTTACCTTAAGGCATCCAAGGCAACTGTCTAAGTGTTTGCCAGCTGCATTAGAACAAAAAAATATACATATATATTGATATTTATATATTTACACATACACACACAAACATATATCTATATATACACACACATATATATTAACATTTACCAATCACTGAAATCGCGAATCTATCATTAAACTGAATAACGATTTTTTTTTTTTTACAATAATGCAATTTATGTCATTAATAAAAATAAAGGTACATTTACGTCCACCGCGTAAGAGAACCGTACACGCCTGTCAGAAGCGTGTATGCGTTTGAAGGTCACACGTGTTTGTCGGCAGTTCACGCGAATGAAGGTTAATGAATCAATGGATGGCTGCTGCTGCCTCGTAAATAGAGGGTGCCTCGAGCTGTTGTGTCGTCCGTCACAGCCTCACAAGCAGGCTAACGAAATAAAAAATAACGATGTTTTTTTCCCCTTTCTCTCTCTCTCCTCTTCATACGTGGCGCCATTTGGACGGCTCATAAAGTGTGTGTTTCTTTTATATAAAAGAAAACATACACCTTATGTGTGGTGTGGTGTTGTGTGGTGTTGTTTAGGATTTTTAAATTCTTTTAACAAGTACTCATACCTAGAAAAAAATACACAAATCTGACTTTATCGCTTTACGGTCATTTTTTTTTTTTTTTTGCACACTTTAGCTAATTAGACCGGGCCTACAGCGTAACGTTGATTCAGAACCACTCACAAACATCCATCCGCCACCAGGATTCGAACCTGAGGCCCATAACGCTAGCCAATTGGTCTTCAGGACGCTCTAACGCAAAGAATACAGCAATAACAATTACCATAAAAAAACCCTACAGGTTCGAATGCCTTCAGAGACTTATACATGTACGGGCTTTGGTTTGTCGCTCTACGGTCATTTTATGCACACTTTAGGCTAATTAGACGGGGACCTACAGTTTAACGTGAATTCTGAACCACTCAAACTTCCCTGCCACCGCCAGGATTCGAACCGGAAGCCCAGAGCGCTAACCAATTGTCCATCAGGCCGCTTAAATGTAGGAAAAGGAGACACATACACATTAAATAAATAAAACGCATATTTCCTCTGTCTTCTGTGTCTCCATCGATTCTTCTTTTCAATGCCTCAACACCTTTTCAACTTCTTCTATTAGCTCACACTCTCCCTGTATATATATCTTGTTCAAACTTTCAATCGTTCATAAAAACACTTTTTATTCATCCACTCAAAAGTTCAAATACATTTTTTTTGAACTTGTAGTGGATGACACTGAATGTTAATTCAACTTTTTTATTTAAGTTGCATGTATCTACCAATAGATGGCGCCAGATAAACTTAAAAAAATGAATGAAAATTATTTATAAAGGACTTTCTGCAATAGAGTGAAAAAAAAAGTAGGAATTGACTTCTTTTTTTTTTATTTTATATTGTTTTATATCTTTTCAGACCGCACTCCCTTCAATCATCATTAGCCGTAATTTTCCTCATAAAATCTGCCTTTGAACTTATAGACCTTTTACTTGTGGTAGGGGTGACTGTCGACACTCACCAGATCGAAGAGGTGTGGCAAGTCCTTTTTTTTTTTAAGAATTTTTCCCCAAAAGTGCTTATCAAACTATCCGCCTCCATCATCGCATATGTTAAACTGCAAAATAAAAAGTCTCTTGAGGTTTATTGATCACGTGAAGACCATGTCTGCTCCAAAGTGGAAACCCTGATGCTGTCTCTGTTATGCTACTATCCAGTGGTTTTAATGAACTTTGCTTTGTCTTTCCGCAGAATGTTTCTGAACTGTGACATTGTTTGGTCATTCAGAAAATGCTATTACGCCTTGTTGAGGAAGTACTAATGAAAATGTTTAATATTCATCCATTTGGCACAGATACACGCCTTTTATATTCAAGCAAAGATCGAATACCAAACAATATTTTCTCGTCGAAATAGGACGTATGCCAAATTATACCAAAATCGACGTATACCGAGACACAACTGTAACTACAATTAATGTATATAGACTGTTCTTAATAAAACATTTATTGATAAATTATTTATTCAGGTTTTCAGTCCATAAAAAACAGTCTGGAACCCAAGTTTATCCTGCCTATCCCTGAAATAGACATCCCTCGAATACCAAACAATATTTTCGCTCCATATAGGCGTATATCAAATTGGACTTATACCAAAGATGACGTATATTGAAGCACTACTCTAATACAGTTAATGTATACATGTCTTGATGCTGTTATTAAAATATTTATTGATAACGTTATTTATTCAGGTCTTCAGTCCATAAGAACAATCTAGAATCCTCGTTTATTCTGCCCATCCTTCAAACAGACATAGGATAGTTCAAGATTGCTGGTTGCCCGATTCGCGGCCCTGGCAGCATGCGCATCTGGCCTGCTAGAGGACCAACGTTTGAATCAATGATGGCATTGTTGTAATCAATGCTTTTAAAACAAAAGGAGATTCCATGGTGATTGTTATAGCATGTGTAGAAAACGTTTCGCATCTATAGTCGGGCTACCTAATGAGTTTTCCGGGTTTTCTCCCATTGACAAGCAATTGCTTGAGCATTTACCTAAAGCACTCCCGGAAGACACTGTTCTTTCCTCATCACCATTCTGTAGAAGATCGATGTACACAAGATCCCTTGGTTGAGAACCTAAAAGTCCTTGCCCAACAAGTCGCTTCAATTCTATATTTCAAAGTTAGATATTAAAATTGTTCTCTATTTTAAGCCCTATCTGAAGTTTTTCAAAGAAATTCCTTTCACATACTTTTTATAGGGCACTCTTCTTTGTAGTAAATTTTTTATATGTTTGTAAATCATTGACAAGCCTTTTTTCGTTATTAACTGAGAGGTTATAAAACATGTACTGATAAATATTTCAGAAACACAATTTAATTTTGTTGTTGAAGATGAAGTCCGTGTTCCACCAAACAATGCAAATCGATGATACAATGGATTAACGAAAGTGTTGTAAGATTCTTTTTACAAACGAATCTAGTACATTTTGCATCATCGTCGTTTTACAATGCACTCTGTTGTATTAAATTTTTTACGAGCCACTGTGATTTTTTCCTTTTAAAAATTAAAGACAAAAAAAAGGATTCACGTTTTTGAAAGATGAAATTCTTTTTATAAAACATATTAGAAGTGTTTTCTGTACTTTAGAAGGTTTTATCAGCTTTGATGATTAGTTCTTGCTTTATATCAGTGAAAAATGTCCTTAAATATTTAATACACGTCTTGATATTGCTTTGATAAAATCTCGACCTTAGATATTTACAACTTTTTTTTTTTATATATTTCCTGAAGAAATACAGAGTGATTTTACGGTCATGGAACACACTTTGAGGGGGTGGCACCAGTTTACTAAAAACATAATTTTTGTACAGGAATAGGGTCGAAAGTGAGTAGGGGAGGCACAAACACAAAAAAATAGACATGAAAAGAAAAATGTTTATCGTCAATATCATTTTTGCAAAGCTTGCTTGTTTGTCGCTCTACGGTCATCTTATACACTAACAGACCGGGACCTACAGTTTAAAGTGGATTCCGAACCACTACACACACATCCATGGCGCCTCTGGGACTCGAATCCGAAGCCTGTGGTACCGAGCGCCGAGAAGAGCCAGCCACTTGGCCAATCAGGCCCATCATTGTCAACTGCTTCTTTGATTCAATGTTTACAATAAATGCTCAAAATGGCGATCGCCCACAGAAATATATGATTGATGGCCTCAAAGAAGAGATGGGCGAACAGTTCAAAGATGTCAGGCAATTTCCGCAACATCAAGTGGAAAGTCGAGCAAAAAAGGAGGTCCTCAATTGAGTCTTATGGATCGTAAATAAAGAAACGCAGTTGCAAACACAGAGTATGAACACAATAGAGTGTGTATCAGGGTTTCACCAGAAGTCTTGATTCTCGTCATGTGACGGCTAACAGGTGGGGCATTGAATATGGAAGCAATATTGATCGATTGAACATGAAATTGACATTGAACTATTGAACATGAAATCAACATTGATCTGTTAACCTCAAAATCAACTTTTAACAATTGAGGAACATAAAAGCAACATTGATCTATTGATATTAAATAAACATTAAACTGTTTGCACATGATTGCTTATACAGGTAGATTGGCAGGAGTGATTGGCAAGCAATTTCAAAGATGGCAGGTGTTGCGCATCCGCAATGGAATGTCGAACGAGATTCTCAGTGAGTCAACTGGAAATAAAACACAACTGCAAACACAGAGTAAGAACATAATATAATGCGTATCGGGGCTTGCCAGCGAGAGTACTTGATACTCTGTGAAGGTATCAGGTGGGCATTGAATATGCAGCTTTGAACTAATAGGTCATAAAAGCATCATTGATGTATTAAACATAAAATTAACATTGAACTGTTATTGTTGTTGGAAGGAAAGGAAGGGAGTGCAGCTTCTGTTTTCGATGGGCATCCGTAAATGAGAGTCCGACTTCTTCTCCGTGTAGCTGAAGAAGATTAAGATTGTCTATCACTGTTCTCATTTGAGAGTACAAAGAAAAAGTTTTTTTTTTTTTCTACTTTTAAGTTTTCTTGAGTTTTTATCAAAAGTATTTTCTATAATTGTTGTTTCAGTAAAATCGTTGATTTGAAATAATTTCAGACTATTAAAACTATTTGTTTTTATTTCTTTTGTTTTTTTTTTTTTTTAATGGAAACATTTTGTGTTACTAGAGAAAAAATTTTGAACTATATATTTGATTTGTTAGAATGAAAATTTTTAAAATTTTAAATAAAAAATAAACAAATGATTGAATTTGAAATAATAAAAATAAAAAATATAATACAAACAAATCTAAGTCATAATTCAAAAACTACCTAATAATTGTTTTTATAATTAGATATTTAATTTGAGATAAAACTTACTTGTTGTAAAAAATTTACTTTTTAAAACAATTGTATGATTTAACTGAAAATAAAAGCGATAAAAATATTCAGCATCTTCATCATCAACAGTGGCTCAACACCAACAGTGGCCCAAGGTCGTCTTCCTTACTGGTATATCGATCAGATGGGAGGGTTTTGTAATTTTGGAAATGTTGTTGCCATTCCGCCCAACAGTCATATGAGACCGGGGATTCAGTGATTTAAAATGGATTCCAATCACTCCCCAAACATCCGCGGCACCTCCTGGACCTCGAACCTGTAACCCGTGGCACCGGCTGCCAGTAACTCGGCCATTATTAGGCCCCTGATAAAAATATTAAAATCGAAATAATAAAATAGTGCAAATTATTTTAATTTCATTTATTAGGGAAATAAAAAAGTTGTTTTTGTGAAATATATAGTTAACCCTTCTTAAATATAATTATACTACATATACATATATGGCAGTTTTTAAGAAGTACCTTTTAAAACTTCACTTATATTACATTCTCGCAAGAAAGTTTCATCACCTTGATTTACTTGATTTATCTGACTTTTTGAGAAATTTGACTTTTATTTCAATAACAGTAATTCTAATTTCAATAATTCAAAACTACCTAATAATTGTTTGTATATTAGATATTTAATTTGAAACAAAACCTTTTACTTGTTGTTACAAATTTACTTTTAAATTCTAGTGAGTCATTTAACTGAGAATAAGTGTTAAAAATCTTAAATGGAAATAATAATGATATTGTCAAAATTTTTTTTTTATTTCATTCCATTAGAAATATAAAAGTGTTGTTTTTGTGAAGAAATCTATGTAGTTTCAAGCCTTTTTTACATCTATCTATTTCTTATCTCTATCTCTCTCTCTATATATATATAGATAGATACATATTTATCTATGTGTAGCAGCTTGGAGACTCACTAAACTTCATCGTCTTACATTTATATTACATTCTCTCAAAAATGTCATCAATTTGACTTACCTCTTTCAAGAAACAATATATCAAAGGAGAGAGAGAGAACTACACACCCCATCTTGTCATCGAGAAAGCCCAGGCACTTCACCACTATCCTTGACAGAGTTTCTGGTGAATTTATGAATGTCTAAAATCCGTCCTCAAATGCCAAACACGTCCAAATTCTACTTATCTTCTTCAGGGGGCAAACAGATTTCCAGCTTTCCTCTCCCCCCACAAACTGGCCGGGAGCCAGGAACCACGCCCTCAGCCTGACGTCTTTTCTTCATGTTTGTTGTTTTTAATTTCTACCTTCCTTTTTTTTTTCTTTCTTTCGTTATTATTATTCGGTGATCTCGTTGCCCCAAGGGTTCAGAAATGCCAGACAGCCATTGGTCTGTTCTGCGCGCATTCATTATCATGTGAATTTCTTTGACATCTGATATGGCCCCAGTTATCACTCGCCACCATGTTCTTTTTCTCATCGGGGAGCCTTGCTAAAGGTGTGCCTCGAGTTCTTCTTCTCAAAGACGACGCCATAGTTCCTTACAGCATCGGGAATACCTGGACTTTGGAACGTTTTTAAATTCGGTTCGACAGCGTTGTTGTTTAAGTGTGTGCCTACAGCTTGTGCTTTATTTAGTTTCATTTTGTTCTGTGGATATACGTTTTTTTTTATCAGAAATGTCGAAGATTCACTTCACGGGACACTTAATAGAACATGGACAGTAAGTTTTAGAACATTTTGTTTTCGTTTGAACGTTTTTTTTCTTTTTTGAATGTTTTTTTTTCATTCCAAGTTTCAAGTGTCTTTTAATATGTATATTTTATTTATCGATATTTAAAATTTGATGCTTACAGAAATTTCTAGGAGTTATGCGTGTTAGAGAACGCTAGCTGTTCACGAATTTCTCTAGTGAAAAACAAGCATAACTATTTACTATTCTATAAATATTTATATACATTCGTAAAATTTGTATTTAATAAAAATATTTATCACGTATTATTTTTTACTTTTTATTTTATTTATATTATGCATAAATTTTAAAATCTTAATAATTGTACATAATGTTGCTTTTTTAATTAAAGGATCAATAAATTTCAGCTGCTTTTTTTAAGAATTATTATATTAATTATGCCGTGTGCTGATTTAAAAGTGTTAATGATGTTGTTTAAAATGATGGAATGGAATTTTTAATGGAACAAAAGCAAATTTGTTCTTTGTTAATCATTTGAACGCATTTTTCATGTTTCGAATGTTTTTGAAATGGTATCTTGAATGTATTTCTTGGAAAAAATGCCTTTCAAAGAGTAAATTAAAGGTTAAGCGATGATATATTGTAACCAATTCCCCCTAAATCTAAATAGCAAACTATCGATTTTAAATTTAGGTTTATCCGATTGATAAAATTTCTTGTAGAATTTGGAATACTTCCTTCTTAATTTGCGACGACATGTATCTTACTTTTTGTCTATTCTTTCAGAGATTCTGGAACAATTCATTCTTCATGAAGCTCGATCTATTCAACATTGCTATATTCCTATGGCTATTTGAATTTGGCCATTCTTGTAGTATTCCAATCAATTGCTTCTTCACATATATCTTGCATTATTAAACATTGGGCATATTCCTGGGTTTATTCATAGTGTTCTCCAATGTTCACAAGCGATAAGTAGAAATTTGCCGAGCAGATTTCATTTGTTATTTTTTATTTGATTGAGCCTGAAAAAAGAAGAGTTTTCCGTTTTATCGTTTTAGTTTTATTTTATTATTAAAATAAATATTTTTATACATACGCAAGACATTTGTTGTTTAATAAAAAATATAAGCAAATATTTTTGGAATTCGTATTTATCAAATTATTTTGAGTTCTACAGGATTTAAAGAGTAATATTGGTTAAAGTGTTAATGGCATTGATTTAAATAATGTTAATGTAAAGGAAAATAAAAGTCTTTAAACAATTGTACATAATGTCTCTTTTTAATTAAAAAGCCAATAAATTTTATCTGCTTTTACTTAAACAATAATATATTAATTATGGCATGTAGTGATTCGAAGAAGGATAATGGTATTTAAAATGAATGTTCAAAAATGATGTTGTTTAAAAATAGTACTACTTTAAAATATACCATATTAATAATGAATGGTAAAACTATATAAATGATTATAAATTTTATTAAAAGAATAATTACGTCTAAAATTATCATTTAATCATCATTTTTTTCATATATCATTTAGTTAATATTTAAACGTGTTGTGGTTTCAAAATTGAAATATATATATATCATTAAAAGTATAGAAATTAAAAATTAATTTATAGAATTAAAAAATATTAATTTATAGAATTTAATTTTATTATTTTACTTTATAGAATTTAAAATTCAAAAATATTTTAATATAAAGAAAGAAACGTAATTTTGTGTGCATTTTTAAAAATAAATAATATTACTGACCAAATATTAATAAAAAGTACATTAAAATTGAGGATTTTTTTAGTAAATAATTTAATCATAATATATTTTAAGTTATTATAGTGATTTTTTTTTCCACCTTATATTTGTTTGAATTTTGATTTGAAAAAAGTGAGAATAAAAATTGTAATGTAGAAAAATATGACAGTCAATTGAGAATTTAGAATATTAACATTTTATAAAATCTTTTCAATACTGAAGGAAACACTTATAAAGGATTTTTGGATTTTTTTCTTTTAATAAAAGGATTTGTTTACTGTTTAATAACGTTTTAGAAATTAAAATTCAAGATTAATGACTTAAAAATGCACATGCAATAAAGATTGATAAATGTCTTTTTTTTCCAATATGTTTTAGACACTTGCAATAAATAAATACAATTATAGGTAACTGAATCCTTTATTTAAAAATCACTATTTTGTTGTGATAGTCCAATAATTATCATTATTAATTTATAAAATATACTAAAAATTTTAATATTTGCTACATCAGTGGAATATTTCACGCCAAAGAAGAACGTGTTCTAGTAATTTTTATGCTTTAATTTCTTGCCCAACGTCTGCATATTGAAATTAAGGGATTCTAACATACAGGCCTGATGGCGAGTGTCTGATGCTCGGTGTCGTAGGTTTCAGGTTCGAGTCCCGGCCGTGGCATGGATGTTTATAGTGGTTCGGAATCCACTTTAAAACCGTAGGTCCCGGTCTAATATGACTACTACTACTACACTACACCACATCACTGTGCCTAGAACTGAGTTGCCCTACATAGTTTGGGAACGATGTGGAGTAGCGTGAGCGGGGCTCTGTGACGCTCTACAGTCATATGAGACAGGGACCTACGACAGCAAAGTGGATTCCTAACCACTATAAACATCCATGGCACCGCGGGGGAACCCGTAACCTATAGTACAGAGCATCGAGCCACTCGAGCATCTTTGGGCCCCCCAGATCTAATATGACTGAGTGTTGGGCGTGAACCAACAACCCCCTGCTCCGTAAAAGAAAAAACATCTCATGTTTCGGAATCTTCCAGTAGGCAGACGGGTTTAGCCCACCATGGGGTTGACGCATCTAAGAAGAATTCTAATATATTGATTTAAGTCTCTGAACAATTTGGCAAAACGAAATTGTGTATCTGCACAAAAATTAATTAAAATAAAATTCAATGCAAATAATAAATAGTTATTTAAAATAAAAGCTATTTATTTTACAAGTTGATCACTACATGAAAATACATTGGATTCCTAGAATTAATGAAACTCAGATCAGACTCTTTTAATAATACGCATCCTTCTGACAAATACGGATAACGTCGAGTCTGAAAATCTCCCAACTATTCCGCTTAATAATGAATAAATGATTGGAACAGATGGGAATTTTGAAAGGTTTATAACTGTTGTAATTGCAGTTCAGGGCTTTATGTCTGTGATAAAGCGTCTCGGGGTGCACATAGTTCCAAGGGGATGCTATTCCAGGTCCCATCCGACTAAGAGGGGATAACGATTCGGATCAAAAGCACCATCCGTTGGAATCTGCGCACAGGTACTAAGGTTAAATAAATCAGTTTGATATGTTGCAGTTAATGGCTTTAGTTGCTGTGCTTTTCTCCACTTTGAATCTATTCTGAAATCATTAAATTATTTCATGGATACTTTGTGAAGTGTTATGGGGAGTGTGTGGACATTACCACTCCAGTTATAAATCAGATTTGTCTGTATGTATAGCATTAAATTTAAAAATTAGTTAATTTAATTAAGGAATAACTTAGAAGGTTATTTTTTTCTTTTAATTTTTTATTTGGGGCTTAGTCAGATATTTACAAAATATATCTAATTAGTTCATTTATAAATACTGTATATTTCCGAATATAAGTCGATTTGTATATAAGCCGAGATTGTATCTTTTTCGGGGATGTTTTCGAGAAATATCTAGTAATGGTTCTTTTTCTTCAATTCCTTCTATTAGCTCACACTCTCCCTATATCTTGTTCAAATTTTCAATCGTTCATAAAATACTTTTTATTCGTCCACTCAAGTTCAAATACATTTTTTGGAACTTGTAGTGGATGACACTGGATGTTAGTACAGTTTTTTTAAAATATTAATTCAGTAGTTAAATTTAATGAATTAATTTTTAGTTTTTAAAATTTAAGTCGCATGTATCTACCGATAGATGGCGCCAGATAAACTTAAAAAAACGAATGAAAATTATTTATAAAGGACTTTCCACAATTTAACTCATTTCATTTAGAAATTATTTATCTTTTTCATAAACTTCAAAAATATAAACTAAATAAAACTGTACGTTACTCAGCAAATTCTTATGAATCAATCATGCACCCGACTAACGTAAAAGTACAAACTTTTGGGGAGTGGATTGCACGAGATAAGCTGTCCCGTATATAGGCCGATCCTTCACTTTAGCTTAAAAATGATCGGTTTTTACATTTAAATAGGCGGTATATAGAAATTATAATTTTAATGCTCTATAAAAATACATTTTCATAGTTATAAAAAGGCATTATAATCTTTAAAAAAAAATTTTTAAACTTTTAAAAATTAATATATACTATAAAAAATATTTTTATATATATACTTTACAGAAATACTTTAAATTAGTAAACAGAAATATCAGCATTCTGTACAAATTTAACGTTTTTAGACCGACTCATGGCTCAGTGGCGACATGAGCTGCAGTTGAGCATTTGGGCAGAGGTTCAGTCCACTGGCAGCATTGTTGTGTGCACTGTTTCAAAAAACGAGGAGTCTCGATTGCGCTTGTGATGTTCAGCATCTTTGCCTTGTTAGTCGGACTACCTGTTAGGAGTTTTCCGGGTTTTTCCCCCATACGATACGCAAATGCACGATAATTTCCCCTAACAGTCTTCCCAGAAAGCATTGCTCTCCTTCTTTAGCGACACGGAGCATAAGTCTGACTTCTACCTGCGGGTGCTCCATCACAACAGAAGCTGCCCCCCCTTCCCCCCTTCCATAAGTAGATTACTCATGGGCTGTCCGTCCTGCACTGCCCGACACTGAGGATTATTCACAACACACACAACAACAATTTATTTGCATGGCACTATTGCTTTCTAACTTAATTTAAAACAGTGCTAGTCCCTAATTTCTCGTTAAATTATCTTTAAATAAACTTTCAATTAAAATTAGTTAAATATACATTTTTCTAATTTTATATTTTCATTCTTTTGCTTATGTTGTGTTCTAACAAAGAATATATGTGTTAAAAAAAAAAAAGAAATTAATGAAGAATGAATTAAATTTTTCAAAAATTGAAACAGGAAGAACTAAATGTTTCAAATTTATGATAAAAATTTATTAATCAATGCTTACTTCCAAAAGTCTCGAAGTTTTAAGTATGACTTGAGAAAAAGTTTTGTAATACCCCTTTATATTTGAAGTTTTGAAACCTTTAACCAAAACTTTTTTCAATTTCTTATTTTATTTGAAATTACAATTAATATTTATTTCATTAAAATTTAACGAAATTTAATATAATGTATATAAATAAATTGAGCAACACTGGGTTACGTTTTATAGTTTTAAAATAAAATTTAAACAAAAACTGAAATGTAATGAAGATTAGCATTACAAAAGAAATAAAAAAATAACTTCTTGCCAACTGTTATATGGTGTTTTAAAAGTGCAACATAAATCTTTGTAGTAGAATGCAGAGTTCTCATCTTGAAAAGATAATAAAAAAGACCTTATTGTTCTTTTTAGACGCAAAGATAAAATTTTCAACAAACCAGAACGAAATGGCCATAACGAGCATTTTTATTTCCTTCAGACATGAACTAATAAAATTCATATCTTTGAATGAGATAAAAATTCATCGAAACCATAAAAGATTTTGTTCTTCGCAATGATTAAAGAAACTTGTTTCTTGTATATTTTCCAGCTGTTGAAAATGTATACTAAAGAACTACGTACATGTAAGCGTTATTTTACGAATTATTATTAACGATCCCTAATTATTAGGAATGAATTATTATCAGCATTCTCCACAAATCATTGTGAAAAAGAATTAGTTACCTGATGAATCATTATGAATGAATAATTACTATCGATTCTAAAAGAATCATTATAAACAGATTATTATTACCCATTCCTAATGAATCATTATAAACAGATTATTATTACCCATTCCTAATGAATCTTTATGAACGAATTATTATTAACCTTCCCCAATAAATCATTATGAAAGAATTGTTATTAACATTCTCCACAAATCATTATGAACGAATTGTTACTAGCGTTAATGAATCATTATAAACGAATTATTATTAAAAGTTTCCCACAAATCATTATGAACGAATTATGATCAGCATTCACCAATTAACCATTATGAATGCATAATTACTACTATTCTAAATGAATCATTATAAACAGATTATTATTAGACATCCCTAATGAATTGTTGTGAACGAATTATTATTAACTTTCCTCAATAAATTATTATGAACGAATTATTATTAACATTCTTCAATGAATCATTATGAACGAATTATTATTAGCTTTCCGCAATGAATCATTATGAATGAATAATTACTATCGATTCTAAATGAATTATTATAAACAGATTATTATTACCATCCCTATTGTATCATTATGAACGAATTATTATTAACGTTCTGCACAAATCTTTATGAATGAATTTTTATTATCGTTCCCCAATGAATCATTCTGAAGAAAATTACTATCGATTCAAAATGAATAATTATTTACAGATTATTATTAACCAGTCTGTGTGACAGTAGTCTATGGACTGAGTTTGGATCCCGACTGGACAAAAAGCATCTTGTTGTTTATATTCATGGGTATATAATTAAATTAAACGTCAACATATGAAATCCATACTAATCATCTTATTCTAAACCTTCCATAATAAATTGCTGTAATGTTAGTGGTATTTATGACCACCATAAAAACAAAGTGACTAGCGCACTAGCCACTCGGCCCTCGTACTATTAAATTAATTGTTTTTACAATTAATTTAATAGTACAGTAGCTTCTTTCTAGGTCGACATTCTAGTAAACCTATGAATCCAGTCATATTTTTTTTTTCATGACGATTTATTTAAAAATTTTGCATCTGAAATTTTGGTCACCTTCACCAAGAAATCTTAGCAGGTTCGTTGACTTCATAATTATAAAGCTAATGCTGGACTTCTGAATAATAGAGAGTTTTTGCATACCGTATTTTGAACGTCCGTTGGCTTTTTTTCTCCCTAGCGCGCATGCTCATAGGAAATATTATTACAGATACGCATGCGCAATTTCCTATGAGCATGCGCTAGAGAGAAAAAGCTAACGGACGTCCAAAAATACGGTATGCAAAACTCTAATAATTGAACTTTTGTTTTCCATAAGGAATTAAAAATTTTCTATCAGTGTGAACTTGCACCTGAATACGTTAAAGCTAGTTCACATCATGCAAAAAAAGTCTTCTCAGTCAAAAAGAATCAACAACTCATTATGACTCATGTTATTTTCACGGATCTCAAAAAGATAATGCAGATAATGATAAAAAAAAAAAAGCCTTTTTTGCTTTCACACTTATACTTGAGTCGAAACGAACGACAGCCGAAAAAGCAATAAACCCATCGTGAATTTTTTTTTACCACTTCCTTTCTAGCCATTGTCTTTTTTTTATACTGCAATCATTTACAGCCTCTCTGGCTGTTGAAAGCCCGCCTTTCCACTCTCTCCAAATAGGTGCCATAACCTCAAGATTCCTTTTAATGATGACACAGCGAGCGACGGACATCCACGAAACGCGATTATTTTCACGCCGCTGGGAATACCCCTGTCATCCGCGGCCTGTTAACTGCCTCTCCCCGTAGATGGTTCTCCATTTCCTGTCTGAAATCGATTCCTTTTTTACAGATTACGGCCCAGCCCGAAGTTGTAAAGTTTTCGGCGTTCGATTGCTGCTTCCATGTGTGTGTTCCAGTTCTCTCCGATAACGATTATTTGCAATCTCATTTCGGAACGTTCGTTTTCGATCCATTCTCGCATGCAATTTGGAGAGGCGATGATAGTTGTGAGTGCCAGCATGTGTTTTGAAATAGGACACATATGGGAGTATCAGTGATCGGTAATAAAATCTGGAAATGATAGTTGAGAGTGTCATAGAGCAGTAATAAAATAGAGCATACATGGGTATTGCCAGTTTGAGATAAATGAAATCCTCACAATATACTTCATGTGACTTTTACAATTTCTATGGTCCCCTGACGTAATAGCTGAGGTAGATTTAGAGAAGATTGTGGAGTTGTTGCGATGTCGATCGAAATGCGTATAGCCTCTCGCGTCGATAGTCGAGCTACCTGAGAGGAGTTTTCCGAGTTTTCTCCCATATGAAATGCAAACGCGGGGTAGTTACCTTTAAAAGTGTTCCCGGAAGGCACCCACCAACCAACGATGGGCTGTATGCATTCTGCATGAGGGGGTCCATTATGACCTCTAGGGTGGTAGGGGTCTACGTAGCGCTAGGTATGGGGGGTGAGATGTGGAAAAAAGTCATTACCAGTTTTAACCTAGGTAAGGGGCTGAAAAAATAAATGTCAGCAGCAGCTTTAACCTAGGTACGGGGATGAGGTGTGAAAAAGAAAATATCGGTAGTAACTATAACCTAGGTACGGGGCTGAAGTGCGGAAAAATAAATGTCAGCAGCAGCTTTAACCTAGGTACGGGGTGAGGTGTGAAAAAGAAAATGTCGGTAGTAACTATAACCTAGGTACAGGGGTGATGTGTGAAAAATAAAATGTTGGCAGTAGCTTTAACCTAGGTATGGGGTGAGGTGTGGAGAAGAAAATGTCGGTAGTAACTATAACCTAGGTACAGGGGTGAGGTGTGAAAAATAAAATGTTGGCAGTAGCTTTAACCTAGGTATGGGGGTGAGGTGTGGAGAAAGAAAATGTCGGTAGTAACTATAGCCTAGGTACAGGGTGCGGTGTGAAAAATAAAATGGTAGTACCTTTAACCTAGGTATGGGGGTGAGGGTGTGGAAAAGAAAATGTCGGTAGTAGCTATAACCTAGGTGCCAGGGGCTGAGGGGCGGAAAAATAAATGTCAGTAAGCTTTTAACCTAGGTACGGGGGTGTGTAGAAAAAAAGAAATGCCAGTAGTAGCTATAATCTGGTACGGGGGAGAATAAAATATCAGTAATAGCTTTAACCTAGGTACGGGCGGTGAAGAAAACGGTGTGGAGAAAAAAAAAAAAGTATTAATAGTAGCTATAACCTAGGTACAGAGGTGAGAAGTGGAAAAATTAATATCAGTAGTAGCTATAAAGAACGACTTATGCAATGCTGAAAATTTATCTTAAGTATTATGAAACTTAAATTTAATTTTTATCTATGAAATGGCTATTTTGTTCGTTGTTATCTTTAATAAAACGTTAAAGTGTACATAAATTCACGTAGAATAGTTTTTTTTTTTTTCTTTTTGAAAATGGATGGAGCCAATTACGGTTTTGCATTGGCCAATCACTGATATCTTTCCTCCATGAATTTGCCATATACGTAAAATCTTAGACTAATGCATTTTGACGTCTGAAGGTAACACTCTTGATAAACCTTATCGTGCCACTACATACAGGCGTGATTTCTTACATTTATTTTATGTTTCTTTTATGCAAATCATCTTATGATATACCGATATCATATGCAGAGAAGTGTAAATGGATGAAAAAAAAAAATATTAGATGTAGTCTTTACCTTTCCATGCAAGACATAAGCTTGTTTGTATAGTAGCATTTATATTTTAAAAATTTTCAAAAGAAAAAAATCAGGAAAGAAGTTGTACGTGTATTTTTCCCCGTCTGGCTTTTTGAAGTTTGCTTGGCAAATAAAAGTTATTGGATTTATAGTTAAAAAAAACGACAGTGGTAAATAGATAAATATAGATAAATATCATCGACTTTCAACATGATTTAGCTATGCAAAACTGCATTTGTTTGTTTTTTTGATTTTTATGCTGGTGTAAAATTATTCAAAAAGATTAAAATTAGAATTTCGTCTTTTTGAAATAGTTAGAGACGAACGAATTCTTATTTTATTTATTTTCTTTTTCAATATTTATGTAAAATTTTCTATGCGTAATTTTTATGGCGTAATGTTTTCGTAAGTAAATATACGGATTGATTGATGCATGATTAAAAAAAGTTTTAGCAAGTTTCGTATATTTTTATTCATTAAAAATTATGCTCACATCCTTAAAGAATCTGTCTGTTTATTGAATGCTAAAAGTTGGATTTTGAAAAAAAAATGGTTTGTGTTTATTTAATATTAAAAAAAATACGTAAACAAATAATATAAAAAAAAAAAAAAAAAATTTGTCAATTCCTACTTTTTTTCACTTTTATTGCAGAAAGCCCTTTATAAATAATTTTCATAATAATATAATTTTTTTAAGTTTATATGGCGTCCTCTATTGGTAGATATTAGTATCTTAAATTCAAAAAAAAAAAACTAAAATTAATGAATTAAATTTAATTACTGAATTAATATTTGAAAAAAAAAAACTGTATTAACATCAATTGTCATCCCCTACAAGTTAAAAAAGAATGTTTTTGAACTTGAGTGGAGGAATAAAAGTATTTTATGAACGGTGCAACGATTGAAAATTTGAACAAGATATATATATAGGGAGAGTGTCAGCTAATAGAAAGAATTGAAAAAAAGAAAATCTTGTTCACTTTGAAGTGGAAATTTTTCTTTCTGCTATATATCGGTGAACCTCTTGTTCCATTTCATTATATTACAAGCCCACTGACGGCTGATGAGATTTTCCTCTGGAAGATATTTTTAAGGAGAACTGTTCTGCATGGGAGATGGCCATATGTTCTTCACTACAATATCATATATGTTCTTCATTTAATAATGTAAAACTGCCATCAGGGGTTTGATCATAGATGTGAAACACTTCCCAAATGGTTTTATGGCCAATTGGCTAGCTCTGTGGTCTTCCATAGGTGCGAACTAGGGATTGCAATATCGGACCAAAAGTTCAATACCGGTATTCGGTATTTTTAGATCTTGATACCGGAATACCGGTTTTAATACCGGTAGTAGGAATTTTAGAAAAAGAAAGAAAACACAGGTATTTTTGTTATACTTGCCAGTTTTATTAAAGAATGTAAATATCACAAAAAAATGTGTAACTTATAAATTATAACAGTACATAAAGAATCACAAAAAAAAGTAAAGGAACATCTTATTTATTTAAATCTCAAAAAGTGTAAATATCACTAGTCAGTCTGTGGTACTATTACAAATTTTTGAAATGTGATCTTAAAAAACATAAACCAAAGTATTATTAATTGATTTTGTATGTTCTTTAAAGTCATTTTATTTATTATTATGGGGTATTATTTATATAATAAATAAATCTGAAAAATATTTCGAACTCTAAAAGTACGATATGTAAATACAATGTGAATAACAAATTCACCAATTTAAAAAATATCGAAATATTACACACTTTCTTCACAACTACAACCTTGTTTTCACAGATAAGAATTTTTAGTTTACAGATAAGAATTCACAGATAAAACCCTCTAAATTTCTAGTAAATACCGAAAAAAACGGTATTGAAACTTGTGAATACCGGTATTACAAAATTGTACAAATGGCTCAAAATATCGGTATTCGGTATACCGGTATTGCAATCCCTAGTGCGAACCCTTTTGGATTGGAATCGTCAAATGAATCAAAAGAGAATGTGACACATATCCTACAGAAAAAAAAGCAAATTGCCCTAAATCAATTACAAAGAAAAGAAAATATAAACACAAATCATAGTAATAATCAATTTAATAATCACTCACTATACAAAGTGTATGCCGGAAAGTATTTTCAGTACATTTAAGCCCTTTGTAGATGTTTCTGATACATATAGGTAAGGAATTCACGATTTTAAATTATTTAAGACCTTTTAATGACAATAGTTTTAGTTGAGAGCGACGATTCTGTTATGAAGTTAAAGCTCAAATCTAGATATTTCTGAAAATCTTCCATAGGACATTTTAGGTAATACGAAAAACAAAAAAATCTTCTTACATGCAGGAACAAATATAAAAGGAATGTAACTAAAATGTTAAACTTTTTTTTTGTGTAAAAATAAAAAGATAAAAATAAAAATGTAAAAATTATGTAAGTAACATTCAATGCACGTGTTAACTAATTGCATGCAATGAAATTAATTTTCAGGTTTAATATTTGGAATACTTTATTTTTAGCGATGGACGGTCATACGGATATTTAAAAAAATAAACTGTTTATTTTTATTTCGTGTCTACGTCGAGAATGGACACGTTAAATCTGTAGGTTAGAATGTTTTTCAGTCAAGCCCTAGAATAAGGAGAGAAAAAGATGTGAAACCCCTCTGGGCATGTTCGCTTAAAGTTGCTGTGATAAAATGGGGGTATATTACAGCAGCGTCCCTCTTTGATAGTGTTGCAGCCTGGCCAACGCTGATTCTGCTACATTTAGGCCATTCCGATGAAGAAGAATTTAGTTGAAAGTTCCTGAAATTCGTAAACAAAACAATTACGCTTATAAAAGATGATTATGTTGAGATTTAATTTTATTTGCTATAGTGAAGGAAAGAAGCTGGATTTGAAAACCACAGAACTAAACCGTTTCGAAAAAAAAAGAAAAAAAATCCAAGGTTGAGAAGCAAATATCAGAAATTTGGTCCTCTGGTTTATTCTTCAACTTGTTATGTTTGTAATATGCTCCTGATAAAACAGCTGTTGCCGTAATGAAATTTTATGGTTATGTTTTCGTTCTGGAAAACTTCACCATACAGAAAAGTTTCGACTTATGTTGAAAAAAATGCATTTTTGTTGTATAAAAAAGCATACAGCTTCATTTCTATCCATTTACCTGCTATAATAACTATTCTGCAGCATGCACAGGTTAGTGTTGTTTTTATACTTTTAATTTACTGATTCACATTCTTAGATTTTTCTTTTCAAATATCACAGACTATGTATACTATGACTATGACTATGACTATGTATACTATACTATTGTAGACTATGATAAGTTCTTAATTCGGGGACCTTATGGTCGAGTAGCCAGAGCTCTGGCGCGTTTCACGTTCAAGTCCCGGCGATGCTATGGATGTTTGTATTGGTTTGGAATCCACATTAAACCGTAAGTCTAAAGGCTCCTTCCCACCGAGGCGACAGGCGACGATGCTACATGTGGCAGGCGAGAAAAATTGTTTCGATTCACAGCGAAACGTCAGAAATAGCATTACTCCTAGTGAAGTTCCGCTTCGAGTTGAAAGTGGGTCGACTCGAAGCGGTGCATTTCAAACCGGTTTCAGGCGAACGTGGTGAGGCTAGTGATTGGTCAAATCTTGTCGCTTAAATCTTCTCGCCTTGGTGGGCACGAACCTTAATACTCTCGTAGAACGTTGTGGGGGTGGTGTTACTTGTGTCCGTGGCCTATCTTTCAAGCTAAACGTGCCTCTCTGAGTAGCGCTCAATCGAGTAACAGCGATGCAGCCCTTGCTTACGGCATATAGGATAACTGTCTCTGTATTGCCAGCTGTATTAGGAAAAAAGATAATTATAATCCGTTTCTTCTTATCCACGCTTTTAAACCGAGCAAAAGTGCTTTGACCACTGGCGCTCGAGGTCATAACATTCAATCTTCAATATCTCCCCAAAATTGTCAATGGACGTTTTTTTTATCAAAAATTGTCAATGGGCAAGCTCACAATCGACCCAAAACAACAACGAATTGATGATTCTAAGCAGTGTTTGAGCCGTTCAATCGTAATAAACCCGAATTTTGCGTCGATATGTGACAATGGATGAAACATGGCTCCATCACTTCACACCGGAGTCCAATCGACAGTCAGCCGAGTGGACTGCACGTGATGATCACTAAAAATGTTATAACTCACATACTAATAGTGCAACATTCACATTTATACACGTGTCTTTTGAAGGTTAGGGCTAACTAAAAATCACATGGATTTAATACTAGTAGCGCCATCTATGTCTCAGCCTATGAACTTTTCAGCCCACCTGTTATATTTCTCTATTATCATTCTGGTCTTATATATTAACTTATCTTTCTTCCATATTTGAAAATCATTGACAGGCATGTACTTTTGCAATTTGTGCGATTCATTTGGCGTCATTTTCATTTTCTTATCGATGGAAACACCTTTTTTTTAAAATAATATTAACAACTTCTGGCCGAAACTATGGCAACCACATTGGATATATTAATTGGAAACCTTTAAAAAATAATGTATATATGTAAAATTGCATTGTGCCAATCTGCGTTTGACAAGGGATTAGTGCATAAACAATGGTTCTCACAGGGTTGCCTTAGAGATTTCCGTATGTTTCCTGTTGTATTCCAGAAAAATACGTGCCCAGATATAAAAATAAATACACTCTACTCTTTTCCCGTTCAAAGACAGTCCATTATAAACAACTAATCGTTCTAATTGACTTTTTTTCCTTCTTTTTTGCATAAAAAGTCGCCCAACAGCAGTAATGGGCCAAAGAATGTTATTAGAAGCGGTAACGTCTACAGTTCGCTACTATAAGCGTTATTGTCTATATGTTTTTTTTTTATGTTAAAAATGCCCATTGCAAATTATGAAACTCTGCCATCTGTAGCAACTTAATGGCCAATCGGCTAGTGCTCTGCTCTTTGACACCACAGACTTCAGATTCGAATCCTGGCGGTGGCATGGATGTTTGTGAGAGGTTCAGAAACCACGTTAAACTCTAGGTCCCTCTCTATTCGCCTAAAGTGTGTAAAAATGACGGTAGAGCTCCAAACAAAATCTTCAGTAATGTCCACAGAATATTACTTTCTACAGATGGTGGTTTGATTTGGTTTGTCACTCTACGGCCATCTTGTGCACACGAGGGCTAGAGTTTAACGTGGATTCCGAAGCACTCACAAACATCCATGCCACCGCCAGGATTCGAATCTGAAGTCTGTGGTACCTAAGGCCAGAGAACTAGCCAATTGACCATCAAGCGCCAATAAGTAAAACAGAGAAACTAGTAATTATGTCCACTGATCGTGGACTGAGCATTAAACATAAGGAATTGCCTCTGAAACCTTTCGATTCCTATAAAGAAGAATGCGTGTCAACATCTAACAAAGCTTTGAAAATTTGCTGCAATTTTACTACAATTTTCAACTTCATATTTATGTGAATTGGGATTTCAACCCTCACCACAATTTAATTTAAAATAGAGAAAATCTTCAATGTATTGACTGCGGCATGATGACCAATTTTTAACGCGCTGCCCTTTGGTACCACAGGCGTTTTAGGTTCGAATCCTGGCGTTGGCATGTATGTTTGTGAGTGGTTCGGAATCCACGTTAGACTGTAGGTCCCAGTCTAATTAGCCCAAATGACCGTAGAGCGACAAACCAAACCACTCAATGTATTGACAAGATCATGAGAGTTTGCCTTTCAAACATTGGAGAAATCGCTAGAACACTTCAGGCTTATTCAATTCCTTCTATTAGCTCACACTCTCCCTATATATATCTTGTTCAAATTTTCAATCGTTCATAAAATACCTCTCTTTGCATCCACTCCAGTACAAATGCATTTTTTTGAACGTTTAGTGGATGACAATTGACGTTAATGTAGTTTCTTCAAATATTAATTCAGTAATTAAATTTAATTAATTAATTTTATTTTTTTTAGATTTAATTTGCATATATCTACCAATAGATGGCGCCAGGTAAACTTTAAAAAATGAATGAAAATTATTTATAAAGGACTTTCTGCAAATGAAAAAAAGTAGGAATTGACTTTAAAAATTTTTTTTTATTACTTGTTTTTCTCATAAACACAAGAATAAATAAACTCATAGGACAATTCACTTTACTTTTTTTATTGCATTATTTTTTCTTTAATATTTCACAAACTAGTTAACTAATATAAATATTTCTCAAATGTGTGCGCCTACAATTTTAAATGCTGCACGACTTCGTAAAGTTAAAGAGAACCACTGGCATAAAACAATGAAACAATCAAAGCACTTATTAAGATTTATTTTGTAAATGCTCCCTCTCTCTTCAATCCCTACCGAGAACTGTCATCCAATGGTATTTTTGACCTTTTCGTCTAATGGCATTTCCCATGCTACCGCAACATCTCGTTACTTCATAATTCTGCCAGATAAACAGTGGCTTTGCCTTAGCTATTTGCATAAGATCGCGGAAAAGCAGTTTTTCGAATAAAAAAAAAAAAATGCCAACAAGATAAACTTGTTCTCTGGTTACAAGATTCTTTCTTTTCTTTTTTTTTTTCTTTTCTTTTTTATTATCATTATTAGATAAAGTAATAAATGCGTGAAGTGTTGTTGTTGTCGAGTTTTGTAATGACGTTTATCGATTGCTGGTTTCATGTCGATTGCTCGGTTCATTTTTCAATGAGTAACTAAACACGTTGTTGTAGGTTTTTGACGTGCTGTTACGTCATGCGCGTTACTAATCGCTATTTTTAAAGTTTGGTTTGTTTTTTCTCAAGCCTATTAGCGCGCTTTTTCATTTATTGGAAAATAGATATGCGACAAAGTTTTAAATTTAATCACGTTTAATTAAAATTGACGTGTTATTTACATTTGCAAATAACTGAATCAAAACTTTTGTTTATTTAATGAATCAAAATTTTTATCAATAGATAGAATAGATTCAGTGTTCAAACGAATTAAAAATTAGATTCGTTCAAAAATTAAATTATTCACTCAAAATTAGATTTTTAACATTGAGTCTTCTTAAATTTAATATTAGATAAAATATGTCATTTTTTATTAAACCATAAAACTTTATTATTATTATAAATATAAAATTAAATTCACAGGAATTGTTTGAATTATTAAAAGAGAAACAGCAAATGTTTGCTCATTTTCTTAAAATTTTAACTAGAAATTTTAAATATTTTAATTTTATTTTTTTAAATTAATTTTAAACATGTTTAATTTTATTTTAAATTACGTACAAATCTCATATAACACAGATTTCAACTCAGAACTCAACTCTATTAGAACATGATTTCAAAATTAGCGGAAATTCTCTAACATGACTGCATATTTACAAAATTCCATTCTAAAGCTTTTCGAAATATTTTTTGAAAATCCACAAGTAATACGAAATTTTTGCAAACTTTTAAGATGTAAGAAAATTCCCATGCGACTAAGAGCGTCATAACTTCTAAGAAAAAGCACTATAAAAGTTATAATTAGTAATTAAAAGCTAGAAAATATGTAGAATTAATATGTAATAATTTAGGTAAAAGTATTATTTTAGTAAGCATTTTTTCTTTCGGTTTTAAAGAAGTATACTATTTTCCGTTTATAATTTGGAAACCTAACCTTTTTTTTAAATCATTTGAAAACTTCATATTGTATAAAAATATAAGATTCTAATGACCCTTTTATTTTGGAATAATCAATAATAATTTAAATATAACCTAATAAACTATTAAAATTTTCTATTAAACAGAATTAATTTAATTTATAGTTTAGGTTAGTTAATCGACGATCTATTGTAATAAATTATGTTTAAATAATCACATAAATTTTTCTTCTTAACATTTTGCATAGAAAAATAATTCTAAGCCTTTCTCCTTATAACTTGATTATTAAAACGATATATCAAAGTTCAACAATACAATAATCCCAAAACAAATAATCTATGGATATTAACTCTAAAAAATACATATTTAAACGATTCCATTTTTTCTGGAAATTAAAATTTTCACATGTGATGTTGTTTCTAATCCTCAGTGTCCTGCAGCGCGGTACGGACATTTCATGAGTAGTCTATTTATGGAGGGAGAGAAAGGGGCAACTTTTGCTGTGATGTAGCACCCGTTGGTAGAAATCTCACTTGGCTCCGTATCGCTGAAGACGGAGGGCAGTGCCTTCCAAGAGGACTTTTTAGGTGGAATACTCCTCATTTGCGTATCGTAATGGAGAACACCCGGAATACTTCCACCATGCAGTTCATTTAACGAGGCAAAATGCTGAACATCACGAATGTCATCGAGTCTTCTCGTTTCTTGAAACAGTGTCTACAACAAAGCCACCAGCGGATTGAACCTCAGCCCTAATAATCACCAGCTTCGTACGTTGTCACCCAGCCACGAGTCGGGCAGTCCTTTCTAATTTGATTAATGCAACATTTTAAAACTAAGCAATAAGTTCCTTCAAAATAAAATTGTAAGATAAATAAGATCCTTTTTAAAAGAGATGTAGATTTTAAATAATTAGCATTTTCTGAAAAATAATTTTTGAATAATGAGAATGTAAATTTTCTGTGTATATTAGAAAATATTCACTTAATCTATTTAAATTTAACATTCATGTCTATACGTTTTTTAAAAATAATTGCCTCTATAACTCATTTTTAAGGATTTCAGTTGCTTGTGACAGTGATGAATAACATGGGGAAACTCGCTTTGCATAATTGTTTCCAAACTTTATTCCCGTTTAAAAACCGCGAAGTGTAATTAATCATTTAGGCCCGAAATTAAAAAAGCAAAAATGTTTTACAAATATGCATTTAAAAGTCTTTTAAACATCTGTAATGAAATGTTTCAAAATGTGCTTGCATTTTTAACTTTGTTTCGTTAAATGCCAATCTAGGAGAAAAAAATAAAGCTTTCCACTATTTTTTTAACTGCAAAATATATCAAAGAGCCATAATTTGTTATGCAAATTTGTCTTTAATGTGTTGCCAAGTACTTTTTTTCTCGAAATTAGAAAAAATAAGTAATACTACATATATAGATATATATACTAGCAGAACCCGGCATACGTTGTCCTGCCAAAAAAAAAAAATGCATTGTAGAAAATTACATATCGCGAATCTATTCACCATGTCCCAACATATATGAATACTCATTTTCATGCATATCGGTCGCGGGCCAAAAATCGAAAAAAAAAAAGTTTCGCGGACCAAGATAAATTTTTCTAAAATTTTGAAAACAATATACAAGTATTACAATTTAAATATGTTAATGAGAAAAAGGAAATTGAGATTTCAATTTTAAAAGTTCCTTATATTGAGATTTAAAGTGAGATGTACTGATTCTAAGGAACGGGGCTAAATGCTCATCTGTCAGTCTACTTCTGAAATAATTCTTTCTAAGGTTCATAATTGAAAACACTTGTTCACATATATGAGATGCAACAAACATAGCACTGATTTTCTGGGCGAGAGATATTAAATTTGGGAAACTTACTTTCGATGGTGATTTGTAAAACTCTAACTTTGACATATTTAGAAAAAACTGCTTGAGATTATTGTTAGATTAGATTAACTCAATTAATTCAACCTATTAATCCTTTACAATTGAAATCTGTCTGTGCTTGCTATTTCCGTCGATTTATGTTTTGTAGAACAAAAATAGTGAAAGTAAAAAGATCATCAGTCCTTTGAAAAAAAGGAAGAAAAAAAAAAAATATTTAATTAAAGTAGAAAAGGAGATGCATATATAATATATAAATATATATTTATTTTAATTTGCCTCGGACCGGCAAATTAAAAATTCTATCCGCGGGCCGGATAGAATCTTCCGGCTGGCCGGAGTTGTCCCCGGGCCGGAGGTCCCAGGGAGTTTGCCCATCCCTGGTTTAAACGATATATAAGATGAAATGCTGAAGCACCCTTTTAACAGTAACAGTAAAGTGGATAGCGCGAATCTATTTTCCGTACTCGAATACATGTTGTTACCAATTTTCATAACAATGGGTTGAACGGTATAGAAGTTGATAGACTGCAGCACCATCTGGTGGCAACTTACAACAAAGGGGATAGCATAAAAACCTTCTCCATGTTTTGTCAAACACACACAAAAACATTTCATTGAAATCGGTCCATCCGTTTAGAGAAATTCAGTGACAAACACACGTACAAAAAGAATTATACATATATGATATCCGGAAATTCATCTAGTTTATTTCCAGGGCTCATCTGAGAAAAGAAATAATAGAACGAAAATAAAAGGGGGAAAATTTAATAATTATAAAAATAAAAAAATTGATTTTTCAAAAATTGCTATTGAAATTAAACGATTTTTTAAAGTTGCCAACTTATGCAACAGCTCCTAATCTTCATTCTTGCTAAATTTGGTCCGGTACTTACGTATTAACGACACCTTGGCGACAGTTGCGCCAATAAAGAGCACCCGCACCAACCGCAGCTACAGATTTGGCGGTTTTTAAGTGGCGCCAATCTACACTTAAAATTTTTGTTCCAAATAATAAAATATATAAAACACTTCATTTAAAATCAAAACGCTTTCAAAAAAAAAAATTTTTTTGTTCCAAATAATAAAATATATAAAACACTTTATTTAAAATCAAAACGGTTTCAAAATTCAAAACATTTTCATCAATTTCCACAATGCAATCTGGTCCACCTACCTTCTTTTTGGTTTATTCTCCATATCCAAGACACATAATTCACGCATGTAATTGTTCCAATCTATAACAGTTTTATCCGATAAATCAAGTTGCTTTTCACAAAATTTAATCGACGTCAACTCCTCGCACCAGCAGTATATGAATCTCAAAGCTGTACAAAATAGAATTCTGCTTCCCTCAAACCAGTTGTCTCAAACCAGTCCCACACGATAAGCACACTGACTGAAATTGCATTTCCAAAACTTACGTTTACCAAAATAAAGTTTCATGTCATGGGAATTGGGACATTTTCGTTGTTTTGGTAAAATATTTCGCTCCTGAAAAAATAAAATTGCATCTTGTTCTGTTTCTGACAAATTCCAAATACGCATTTTCGTAGCACTACAAAATGGCGTCAAATCTCAGCAAATCTGCAGCTGTTAGATTGGCGACACTTAAAAACCGCCAAATTTGTCGCCAAGGTATCGTTAATACGTAAGTACGTTTGGTCCTGGTAGGTATAGAAATAAAACTGTACATAGAGAACATAACATGTTACCCGCAAAGCTTCGCGCTGCCCCTACTAAAAACCTGTACAAGAAAAGAGGCCTGAATTGGCAAATCACACTGGTGTTGTTTTCCAGCATGATAATGCAAAGCCCCACACATGTTTGGTCACTCGCCAAAAAGTACTGGAACTAGGTAGGGATGTGTTATCACATCCACCCTATAGCCCTGATCTTGCGCCTTCTGATTATCATTTATTTCGTTCTATGCAGAATTCCATAAATGGTAAAATTTTTAAAGACGCTGAGGATGCAAAATCACCATAATACAGTTTTTTACCGGCAAATATCAGAAGTCTTATGAGCATAGAAGTATAACACTGCCTGAAAGATGGCAAAAAAATCATTGTCAAAAACCTAATTGAATGAAGTTATATTTTTAAGCAAAAATTTTGAATTTTCTTTCGTATTTAAAATGCTCAATCACTTAGTTGCCAACCCAATATAGCACATTCCAAAATAGATTTTTTTAAACTGTTAATTTATTTAATAATATTATAACACTCAAAGGCCTATTATAACTAATGTAAAAGAAATGGCAGATTATAATTTATTTGCCCTCAAACTTTGCACCCTCCTTAATGCCCTTTGTACTGGTAGTAGAAGAAAATCGAAAATTCCATAGGACTCGGGGCGTTATTACGTATAAAAATCTTCACTAAAATGGCGTTCGAACCCTCTCATTCAAATAAGAGAATTTAAAGGGCGGGAACAGGGAAATTCTGCAAATTTTAAATATTACTAAAGCTTTTCGTTGGCCATAAGCTTAAGTTCGGTCCAAACTTGAAGGTATACCAAGTTGAAAATTGTGAATCTGTACAAAGGACAAAAAAAAAAAGTTCAAATTTATGTATTAAATTACATAGATTAAAATTTTTTTATTAAGAATTTGATCAAATTATTTTATTTAACAAGGTAGGGAATTTGGTGCGTGCAGCATTATATGTTATGTGGTATCACAAACGAAATGTTCCTTAGATTTATAAGAATTTATTTATAGAAAAACTCTTTGTACTTGAATTATTCCAAATAATCAATTTATTTTTGACATTTTGATATCTCCGTTAGGACTAATATTCGATTTCCATCTGTAGCAGTTCTAAAATTCTGATAGAATCAAAAATGTATTCTAAAAATGCAGCATTTTATGTGTCTTATGATTAATCATCTTGAGTTAATTAAAAATATCTTTAAATTCAAAAATTATGGATATGTTGGATGAAAATATCGTCGTAGTTAGACATTCAGTATTTGTAATTAAAAGAATTTATATATATTCTTTTTTTATTCAAAGTATTCATGTTATAATGCCGGAAAACTTAATTTTAAAGCTATGCAACAATGCATTTCTACATTTCCTACATATGTTCAAAGAAAACTAAAATGGTGCAATTACATTATGATGTTGAAATCATTCTTTAACAATGATAATGTATAAAATTGTTCTAAAATTAGAATCAGTGCATGAAACTACAATAAAGAAAGGAAACCTACACATTAAATATTACTTAATATTTGGATAAGAATGATTTGTTCTAGATGTCGTTGATTAAAAAACCTTGAGAAAGACACAGCACGTTAACAACAAGTGATGAAATCCGCAAATAAAAAAAAAATGAAACCCTGATTACAACATCGTTACAATGCGTTGAAACGCCATTCTAGTAGAATAATAAAAACTTTATGTAATAACATGTACAAATAATAAAATTTCAAAAGTGAAAATATTAATTTCCATGAAAGATTGCTTTTTAAACAAACGAAATATTAACTAATCTTTTATTTGTATTAATTTTCCCAGCATTATTTCTTCAAATTTTTAATTTATTTTTTTTAGAATTACTTTTATAATATAATATTGTTTCCTGATTAGTTGTATGTTTTATTCCAGTTTTTAAATGTCCGAAAGTATTTTTCAGTTGCCAGCACATATAGTTCTTAGATACAGAATCGTTTGCTTAAAAAAATTTTATTTTCCTTTTTTGTTCAGCTATAAAAAATCGTTTGCATAAAAATTTTTTATTTTCCTTTTGCAGAAAAAAATTCTAATTCATAGATACAAAATCGTTTGCTTAAAGAAGAATTTATTTTCCTTTTACCGAAAAAAAAAGTAATTTCATTCTCTTTTTATTTTTAATATCATTTGAATTAATAATCTGGACTATTTTTTAATTAGTTTCTTCTTTTTTATTGTTTATTATTTTTTTCTTCGAAAATAAACATTCAATAAAAAAAAAAAAAAAAAGAAGAAGAAGGCAGATAGGAACTGAAAATAACAAAAACATTATATTTTAGAGAAGATAATGATGTCGTGACACTATAATGGTAATCAACCGAGTTCAAGGCTTGCTGGATTTATCTTTCTTTTGATTTTTTTCCCGTCATATTTGAATGTAGTGGGAAGAGAGGAATCATAGAAATAAAATATTTGCTATGCTAGATATTAGAACAAAAGTAAATTTGTCAAATATAAAATGTTTAAGAAATAAATGAAAATTAAGTGAAAATCTGATTTTTATTACTATGTAATGATTGTTTTATTTAATAACTATAAGGCATAGAATAAAAAATGTTCAGAATGTCAAGCAACGGAAATTTGCCGCGGGGCAACGATTTTTCTTTTATTAATATCCTAGGTTTCATCATAATTCGCTTTGTTTTCAACTAATTCTTTTATTATTCATCTTCATTTCTGTATTAAGGTTAACGTAGATTTATTTAGCAGCATACATATTCTGATTAATTTAGAAAATGGAATGAATTCTATAAAATTATTTTATTTTGGACGAGCACTCCCAGAGATAGCATTATGAAAGTTCTCTTTCGCCTCGAATATTCTTTTTTTTGAGCCAAACGGAAGGACTTTCTGGCTTACAAATTTAACGTATCTTGCACGGCCTAACAACAGGATATTTCGATTCGGCTTCGATAGTGAGGTTTCGAACTAGACTCGGCGAATTCGGATATCCAATGCGCTTTCCACCAGATCATTCCAACCAAACTTAGAAAAAAATAAAAATATGGAAATCTTTTCGAAAATTGTAAGTTTTAAATACCATCAATTTAAAAAAAAAAAACGTTAATAATTATCTCTTCATTGCTATAAAAAATACATACTTGTGACAGTATTGGATGTTTTCCGCATTTCAAAGTATATTCAAATTGAAAAATTGGAATTTTAAAATATATTCAAATTGAAGCTTTTTAATATATTGATGAGAATTCTAATTTTAGATTATTGAAGATTGTTTTTTTATAATTTTACTTTTTATGATTAAAATCAATTTCAAGAGTTTAAAGGCATTTAAAACATTATATTCTTAAAAGCAAAGCGATCTATTTCAAAGAATTTTTATATTTAAAGAAGGGGGTTTTCTTGTGTCATAGAAACGGACCAAACAATAACTAAAAAAATTCCGATAAATCATTTATTCCGATAAATCATTTTATAATTAACATTATAATGCTATTCTTTAATGTTTTTATTTGAACATAATTTATACATTAAGCAATAGCATTTAATGCAAAAATATAAGTTTAATTCATTTGCAAATGATATTGTAATGGTATTACTGTTTGTAAAATGAAATAAAATAGCACATTCGGCTCTACCAAACTACTTTTTTTTTTTTCTTTATTAAAAAAACTAATAATAGCAATTACTCATTCTTTTTTATTTGTACTCTTGTCTTTTTATCTAGAAAACAACGATTTCATTCTTTCTTTTTTTTTGAAAAATAATAAAATAATGCTTTTTGTTTTGTTTTTCCCCCAAAAGATGGCGAAATTCGCAGTTCTTTTTATTATTTTTTCGAAACATTATTGAACGGTTTTCTTAACCAAGACATGTAATCAGAAATGTACTACTATTGTATGGAAAATAAGGAATCATTATATCAAACAAGACGTTTGTGGAGGGGGGGAATCATCTACTTTATATTGAAAACTAGACGTCTATACATGTGACGACGTCCCTGAAAAATTTGAAGTAGGTCACTAAAAATATTTGTCATTGCTCTATTTATCTGTAATCAGTAAGAAAAGAAAAGAAAATCTTGAAAAGATGAATTGAAAGTCGTGAAAAGTTTTCGATATAATTTTATCTGAAGTCTTTTTAATTTCTGTCAAAGGGTTGCTTTTATCTCACAACGGAAGTGATAACTTTCTTTCTCAAGCATGATACAGTCAGTATCTTTCATCCTTTTAAACGTGCTTTTCGTGGGTGATTAAATTCCGTGTTTTTTACTCACAATAAATGTATCTTACAAATTGACAGTTAAGAATTCATTAGCAGATAATGTGATTTTTGCTTGCAAACGTGTTTTGTTTACATGGGGCAGTAGATTGGTGATAGGGAAAATGATACAAATGGAGGCTTTATCTGATAAACTTCACAACGATTGCATTTTTTTTTTTTTTTTTTTTTCATTTGACCAGTGAACCATTAAGTCTTGTTGATTCCTGTTGAATAAGAACACGAATTCGTTAATGATTAATATTGTTACCTGACTCCTCCGCAGTTTGGAACGAACATTCTCGCCAATTTGAAAGGTTTTCATGTCTATCTTCTTCTCCAATCACAAAATACACATTTTTCTACCACATTTTTTTTTCTTTCACTAAACTTTTTTTTTTTCTTTCAAAAAGCTTTATATTTTTCATGCGTATACCTTAGCATATTAACGGTATTTTTGATTAATTTTGTTTATCGGATTTTTAATTAATCTCATGCTATTCAATAGCATGAGAATAATTGAACAAGTCAACTTTTGACTGTAATTGCAACTGAACAAGTCAACTTTTGACTGTAATTGCAACTGAACAAGTTAACTTTTTGACTGTAATTGCAACTGAACAAGTCAACTTTTTTAACTTGAAATTGCAAGGTAGCTCCATGAATATCAAATAAATATCTATAAATATAAGCATGAAAAAGTAAGAAAAAAGTGATTAAAACGAAAACATAATCCTTGAATATCTAGTATTTAAATTGAAATTCTAGAGGTAATTCAATCTTTTTGTTATTGATGAATAAATTTTTTTAAAATATCTCACTTCCTGGTATTTCGTAACTCGATAAATTGCAAGTACTTTATCTTTTTATCTATAAAAATGTATCAACTAAAATTTCGTTCTATTTTTTATAATAACATATTTGATTAGAAAATTTAACTTTCTAGAATTAAATTCTGAAGCAATCTGTTATTTTTAGTCAGATGAATTTAATTTAGATTTATATCTTATTATACTTCGAATGCAGTAAATTAGCATACATTTTTAAATATGCTTTACAGAATGTAGGACTATGTAGATGTTTTCTGGTTTTCCTGCAATACGTGCTTTATTTATTAATTCTTTTCTTTGTCAGATACTCTAATCAGCTAACAAAAATATTTATTTCATTATATTTTAATCCTTTTAACTAACAAAAATATTTCCCACTTGAATTTTAATAAACCATCATCTAATTTCCATTCTAATTCATAGTGAGCAATTGCATTCTCTGTAGAGTAATCATAAAAATGACTCTCAAATAAGTGTCCTTTTTGACTAGGCATCCATATTTGAAGCATTAATTATTCGTGAGTATGAGATTTATTTATTTATGCCAGATAACAAAGTTATAAATGAAATGAATCATTAAAAATGCTCTTATTGGCAAGCTTGCTCTTATTGGATGTACCAATTACTGAATACTTATGTGGTTATTGAAAAATTCACCTTCTTCATCGAAATACTAGCAGATACTTTATTTGAACGAGCTTCCGAAAAATTAAATGTTATTAAATAAAATTCTCGTAATGGATGATTTGACTGAAAAAAAAAAAATTCCATGTCAATAGGTTACTCGTAAATTTCTTTTAAACGTCTATTAAATTTCTACCACATTTTTTTTTTTTCTTTCACTAAACTTTGCCATGAAACCGAGCAGTAAAAGCACGGTGTATTCATCTGTGTAGATGTCTATAAGTCAATATTTAACCAACATTTCATCATACTCAGAAAGCGTCAAATGTGTCACACTAAGTCAAAGCACAGAACGTGTCTAAGCTGAAATAGTCGATGCACATCAGTGTAGGTGTGGTTTAAAAAGAAGCAAACAGAAGGTGATTAATATAGATGAGTTTGCATTGTTCGAAAGAAATTTATGCTTAGATTGTTAATGGTATGAGTTAGCTGATATTTTTGCTTTTGGCAGAAAATGCCTTCTTAATGTTGACAAAGAAATCGATAATCGTCTGCTATTTTAATTTTTTCTATATTGAATCCATGTCGCGCTAGAACAAAACATCAAACGTTCTACAAAACATTGAAATAAAATTGAAATTCCTTAAAATAATATTAATATCTTCATTGAATTTAATTGAACTTCGTTTATAAGAAACTGATTTATTCCCTTTTACGTAAGAAAGTTCATTATTTAAATCAACTTAGTTTAATTTAAAACTCATTAAAATATATGACCCCACTTGACTTTGAGATATAAAAAAATTATATAATTTGCTAATCAATTACATAATTCATAATCCATTATGCAGGAGATATTTCAATATCAGACTACTGTATGTAAATACATACTGAAGTAATTAGGCTAAGGTTAATTTATGTGACGTCAACTGTATCAAATGAAAATGTTCTTTCTCTTAATTATGTAATGACCTTTTGTCTAATTTAGAATGTTTATGTTTGCAGTGAAAACCCCGTTCGAGCAGCAGAACGGGCGGGAATCTTTCTACCCGGCTCACCTGGCACGTATCGAAAGATCAGCGCCACAGCCCAGCTGCAAAATCAGCAAACCGCAAAACATAGACGGACCACTGCTGGCAACGTGCTGTCGGACAAAATGGCAGAAGTCTCCGAAGCTGCACCTTCTACCTGGCCAAATGATAAGGATTCTTATGAACTTGGAGAGGTAATAGGTAAGTTGAATGACATGTATTGTTCTGTGATTATCCAATTGTTTTGATTTATTAAAATTTTTCGATCATTTTTGCCTATTTTATGAAATCTTAAAATTACCGGCGTGCTCTGCACATTTGCACCGTGTGATCATGCTGATTGATGAGAAAGCTTATTTTGACAGCCGCACCTTAGATCTATTAAATTAGAATAGCTTATAAAATTTATTATATTCAATCAAATTCAGATTATTTATGAAGATGTCAGCTATTCTGTGTATAATTGCTGTATGTAAATTCATGGGTGAAGTTGGTGTAATGTAAGATTGTAAATAAATGATGTACCTTTACATTTCTTTCCTGAATAAATTTCTTTAATGATTAAAAAAAAAATATATTAAATAACATATTTTAACCTTTGTTCTTATTCTCGATTATACTGTAGAATTGTTTGTTTACATTCAGTCGTATAGACTATTTTTATGTTTTAAAAATTATTTTATATCAAATATATCAAGCAGAATTAATTGAGCATCTATATAGAGTTATGATACACAATTTGTTCTTTTTACTAACTGAATTGTTGCCATTTAGAATATGAAATTTTCTCAGTATTGTTTTGTAATACTTGTAAACAATTGCCCTGCTAATGAGTTCAATATTTTAATGAATCGTTCATTTTTAATTTAAGTTGTATTATTGAGAAGTATACATTAACCTATATGTAAAAATATAAACATAAAAGTGTTTGAATACTTATATTACTTACTTAACACAAGAAATTTATTGAAATATCATTAAGAATACAGTTAAAAGATTTAACTGAATGTCGTGCTAATACTATTCAACACAATCAAATTTCACAAAGCAATTACTTGATTTAATTTTGGTAATATACTACAAAAGAAAATGCTCTGTTGCTTAATCAAAATTTTTAAAAAATTAATGTTTTATGTCATTATACTCAAAAGTTTTCTTATTCCTATAGAAATATTGTGGTTTTTTAAAAAATTTTTGGTTCTGAATATTTTTTGTATGCATTCATTAATTTTGGTATTGATAAAAAAAGAATCTAAATTTCATGCACATCTATAAAACATGCAATTGTTGTAGAAAGTTAATATAGGAAAATGAATTGTAGAGAGAACATGGAAAAATTAGACCTTGTAATTTGAAATAATGAGAAGAGGGAGATGTAAAATCTAGATATGTCTAGTTTCGTATATTATATATAAATTACTTTCTTTCATTGAACATGTATTTAGTTAAAATTGATTTCATCATAAAAGAAGTCTGCATAAGAATAGTTAAACATATATAAATGTGTATGTGTGTGAAGAAAACCATTATAAATACTTTTATAAATAAACCATTTAAATATTTTTTATTCATTCTTCATACTATTGTTATATACTTAATCTAATTTGAAACTATCTGTCATTTAATAAAAACTGAATAAAAAGAAAAATCTTTAGGAAGGAGCTTAAAATGTCTGCGTACACTAAATATCTTAAGGAAACTTAAGTTTAGCATACTCTTAAATAGATTAAAAAATAGAATATTTTGTCCTTTACATGTCTTTATTCAGCTATTTTAATATAGAATTTAATGATTTTGATTATTCTTCAGTTGTTAGTTTTGGTTATTCTTTATTTATCATGAACCTCAACTTGCCCTTTGAAATTATATGGTACTTGCAAATCCTTAAGATTTTATATCAGACGTACTTGTTTAATATACTTGATTATTATTAATATATTATTGCAATATAGAGGATGTTAATGCATTTTTGAAAACATATATACATAAACATATTTTGTAATATGTTCAATCTGATATCATTTTTGTTGAACTATAGTATTACATGGTGATTTCCAAGATAAGAGTTTTCTTTTAAATTTAAAGGTGGATCTACCCCCTTACTACCAAAACAATTTTCCAGAGTTCATGTAATATTTTAGGGATACCACTTATAAACAGCTGGTTTTGAAAGTTCAAATGCATAGTAATCCATAGGGAAATCGGGAGATTTTGGTGAGATGCATTTAAATGTAATAGGCACAATTCCATTTTCATTTTTTCCCAAATATATTGCAGATTTAGAAGTTTGACTGGTAGTGTTATTCTGAGGGAACTTAACACAATAAAGATAGTTTAAGTAAAGTGATGGATTGTCTTCTTTGAAAATAGGTGTTAAAGCATATTCCATATTCATTTTGAAATTTTTCTATTTTTACTTTTTGTTATAAGAAAATCTGTAGCTATCATAAAGCTTTTAGCAAAACTCTTTGTTTTCTCTAAAACATCATTTTAGATATTTTTCTTTATAAGTTGGTAAATTGATATTTTTCCATTGCAATCTGATAAATATATCCAAGCTTCTTTTAATTGTTACTGCATGTCTCTGTTTTTGACCCGCCGAATAATTTTCTTACAACAATTTCAGTCCTGCACTGAGAAACATGTATTAGCATTAGCCGATGGACTTAATTTTTTTTTTATTAGTTTTAGATCAGATTTTTGATTTGTTTCAAGTTTCTACAGAGATGTTTAAAGAATTTTGCAATTGTTTTTTGGGAATTGGAATTTTTTAAAATATGAAATGCATCTTTTATGCATTTTTTAATATTTTTCCCAGCCAAATATAAACTTTTACAATTTTCATTTTTTTTTTTTTTTTTTTTTTTTTTAAATTTTATTTTATTTATTGCTTATTTTACATGTGAAAAGTATGGTTTTAATATTTTGGCATCTTTTGTAAGGCAAATAAGATAGTTTTTCTTTAAAATCCAAAAATATAGCTTACAATTCATTGCTTATCCTTGAACGACATTTTAAAGCAAAGGAAATCTTTAATGATGAAGACAGTAACTAAACCCTATTCGAATTGATGCCATGATTTTTTATGTATTTATTTAAATTTAATTCATGGAGAAAGTCAAAATTGTCTAACACCATCTATAGTAATCTTATAAGTTTTTTTTTTTTTTTTTTTTTACTTAAATTGCATTTAAAATATGTAAATAATCCATTTTATCTATTAGGGACTGGAAGAGTTAAAAAAATCCAATTTTCCTATTTTATTGTAATACAGGCACCTCTATGCCATTTACATGTTTTGTAGTAGACATTAGATGTTCTTTATCTTACTTCATACTGTGTATTCTACCAATAAATTTGCATCCTTTTAATGCCTGTTATGTAAACATTACCTTTATTAGAAAATATTACTTATTTTTGGAATTTCTTGGATTTATTTAAATATTTCTCTGCAAAAGATATTAAGTCTAATTACTTTAGATATATAATTAAAATTAATGGTATATTACCTGCTTATAAAAATGAATCTCATATTTTGTCCAAAAGTATTAATGAAAACAATTTCCCGTTAGCCAATTTCTTAATGGTTTTCTAAAGGGTTAAATTTTGAAAACATCTGTTCATTGTTTTAATTGCTTGGCATCTCAATACAGCCTATTTTCCATAACAAAATTTATTTTTATGTGCAGAAATATCTTTTGAAATAATATCAATAACAAAGATATCTCTAAATATCCTTAATATAAGTATTAATTAAGTATATGCTGTTATAAATGCCAAAAAAAAAAAAAAAAAAAAAAATTCTTTTATTAATTTTTCTGAATTGAATTGTAGAGGATTTATCAATTCTTCCTAATAAAAGAGATAACATAGCTTCTGTTTTACTAACAGAAGCTCCTGTATTTGTACCAAATTATTCAATGTTCTCATGTGTAGAAGGAAAATAATTTCCTATGGGCGAACATTCATAAGGGAGTTATTTAATATCTATGTATTGTAAAAAGAGGAAAACTCCCAATAGGCTGATGGCACAATGCAAAATATTCTATTATAATCAATTACATTCATTTTTCTAAGCATTCAATGTAAATCAGCTCTTCATATGTTTTTTATTAAGTTTGGTAGAAATTCTGTATTATGTCATGATAAAATTTTGGAGTTGTTAATGTTAAATTTTTCCTTCTAACTCAAAATTTATATTTTAAATTAATAAGTTTTCATAATATGCTCTAATATGGAATGTGAATTTATATAGGTGTTGGAGCTACTGCTATTGTTCATAGTGCATTTTGTAAGCCGAGGAAAGAAAAATGTGCTATAAAACGTATCAATTTAGAAAAATGGAATACGAACATGGATGAACTTCTGGTAATTTGTTTCATATTAACTTTATTTTCTGATTTTGAGAAATTTCTTGAAAAAGGCCTCAAGTGTCCATATTTTTTTTAATGCCATATTATGAATGATTGTGTCTTAATGTATCATTTGTATTATCCTATTAATAATTTTTTTAGTATAAATAGTTAGATATTTTTTTCAGGATCTTATGAATTAAAAATATTCTTTTTGCTTACATAAGTCTTTATTATCTCCATTTTTTTTATTGTATACCAATCCATGACATTCTCATGTCATAGATTGGTATGCAGATTTTTAAAAGTTTGTAAGTCGGTATTATTGAAGTAAAGATATTTCTATATTTTTTTCATTACGCAAAAATTCCACTTAATCATTTAGTTTGAAAAAATCTAATCTTTTAATTATTTATAATTATTCATTATGTATATTTTTATTATTTCTTTTACAGAAAGAAATACAGGCAATGAGTGCTTGTAATCATGAAAATGTTGTTAGCTATTTTACATCATTTGTTGTAAAGGAAGAGTTATGGCTTGTTATCAAGCTCCTATCTGGAGGTAAAATATAACTTAATTCTCTATGGATATTTTAATATAGTTATGTTTCTTGTAAAGTACATTATTAAATGCACTTTTATCCAATTTTTGAGCTTTTTATTGATTATAGAAGGTAACTAGTTCCGTATTAGAATGGCCAATATTTAAAATACTGACTGATTCGAAATATGATTTAGTATTATATAATTTTAAAATTTATTGTTTAGCTTTTTCTAAGCCATATAATTTAAATTATAAATTACTGATTAAATACTATGGTTGCATTACAGGTTCTTTGTTAGATATCATCAAACATAAAATGAAAGTCGATGATTGTAAGCATGGTGTTTTTGATGAAGCAACTGTTGCTACAGTTTTGAGGGAAGTTCTTAAAGGTTTAGAATATTTTCATAATAATGGACAGATTCACAGGTATAGAATGCATTTTAAATTATATGTGTGCCATGATGTCTATATTTATTTAATTGATTTTTAAAATATTTATATGCAAATGAATATGCTTTTTATACTGAAATTCTAAATAACATGTAATTTAATTTGAATTCTGTCTAGGAAATGTTTTCTATATCATAATTAGGAATCCAATTCATTTATTTATACATAAATTTTCTGTAAAAAAAAAAAATGACAAAAATTTATTTTGCTAGCATTGCATTCTGAAATAGAAGGTGGAGTTTAAATTTTTGAAATAATTCTTGGAGTTTTCTCTAAATCATTTTTGTAGTTAAGGTCATTTTTTGACCTCATATCTTATTGTTGAATTTCTATTTCTATAGGGATATTAAAGCTGGAAATATTTTGCTTGGTGATGATGGAACTGTTCAAATTGCAGGTGATATTTTCACAGCCTCAAATCTGTTCTTGAGTCTTGTCTACTAAAATCTTTAATTGTATCCTCTGTGAACTCTTCTCAGGATGACTCTTTTTAACATTCTGTATGTCTTCTGATTTTTCCACTGTGTAAAACACTAAATAAAAAAAAAGAAACTATAAAAAAGGTTTGGATTTCAGGAACTTAATCAGGGTGTTCAGAATAACATCTTTTCATCTGTATCCATCATAAAATATATTAAATTGTCTTTTCTTTTCTTTATTGTATTATATTTTAAATGCTTTTCAATTTGTTTGTTATATAAAACATTAATTAGTTTGTTTTGTTGTTTTCTTAAAGTGGCTCGAACATTGACTTTACCTTTTGAATTTGAATATCTAGATTTCGGTGTCAGTTCCTGGTTGGCTACCGGCGGCGATCTGTCAAGACAAAAATCTCGTCATACATTTGTTGGCACACCATGTTGGATGGCACCTGAAGTAATGGAACAAGTAACTGGGTATGACTTTAAGGCCGATATATGGAGCTTTGGTATAACAGCAATCGAATTAGTCACTGGGACAGCACCATACCATAAATACCCTCCTATGAAGGTGCTCATTTAATTAACACTTATTTTAATTATAGTTTTGTTTTATTTATTTTTATCATGAAGCCTATACTTGTAGTTTGTTATACGTGGGGGGCCATTCAAAATGACTTGGACAAATTTTTATATTAAAAATATCCATTTCCATAAATACTATCGCTAGAGAAAAAAAATGTATAATATAGATTTATAGACATTGCAATTTAATTATAGTAAGTATTGCAAAATACATGCACTTTTAATTTGCATTTGATAATTTGGTACATTGTATAATGCAGCACCAATTTAAGCCTTCACTTTCATATTTTTTGACATTGTCCACTAGATGTGTACATAAGTTTTTTATTTAGAATGCTTTATTTTTTATATTTGTTTAAAACTATAATGACCTTCAATAAACGGGCAAAATCCATCATGTGTGGTCCTGAATGTGCCAGATTAAAGAGAAATTACTGTACTTAACTATTTACTATACATCTGTTGAAAGTCAGACAAATTAACGACCTATAATTTCTCTATAAAAATGTTTGCTTTATTTTATCCAAAACCTTTATGGTACTCTTTGATAAAATTTTATTTTTATGTTTGAAATGATTTTATTCATTACCAGGGCTTATATGTTCTATTATTCGTATTTTACTTCTGTGGTTTAATTTCAAATTATTTTTTTGTTTCAGAATCTGTACATTATTATATATCTGTCCAAAGAAATTATTTCAGATATGTCTTTTAAGAAAATAAACCCATTAAATATTACTTATAAAAGATATCATTAGTTGAATTCAGATAATTGTTGTTTATGTGAAATTTTCAAGTATGGATTTATAATCATTCTCGAAAAGTACTTTTCTGATTTCTGGATTTTAAATGATGTTATTTAGGGACTGGCATTTTACAAAGCTGTTCGTGTTTAGGTTCTAATGCTGACTCTTCAAAATGATCCTCCAACAATTGATACAGTTTGCGAAGAGAAAGACCAGTATAAGAATTATGGCAAAACAATCCGGAAGATGATTTCTGATTGTCTGCAGAAAGATCCAACTAAGAGGTGAGTTGGCATTAGATTTACATATTTTGCTATTGCTAAAATCTTTTGTTGTTTTTGTTTCAATGATGCAATAACTTTAATATTTTAAAACAGAGGTGGGTAGAAAAGTATTTATGAAGGAGTTGGGATCAAGAGTCAGTTTAAAAATATTTATTTTCCAAAATACTAGGACTTTTTTTGTTGAAATTAAATGTCAAGGAGACAATTCAATTGCATCCTTCAATAATACAACTATTTGCTAAGACAGTTACTGCTTTAGTAACTGCCCAGTCACTCGACTCTGAATAAGTGTCGAGAGACTGGGATTATAAAAGCTATCTTTGATCAACAATGAAACAAGATTTTGTAGAAGCTATTTTATTTATATAAAAAATAAGATTTAGTTTATTGCATTTTAAGCACAAAGGTGTAATATGTATTACGTACATTAAATTATGCTATTATGAAATATGTCAAACTATTCTAATAATACTTTGGTACCTATTAATCTAGTATTTCTATTTTTGTAGGATATATTTATTAAATGGATATATATATATATATATATACACACATGTACACACACATACATATATTGTAAGCAAATTAAGTGGAAATTGCAATATAAAGATATTTTTTTAGTGCAAAATACTGCACCTTTAAAGTTGTAAAGAATACTGTTTTATGAAAAAACTGTTTTTATAGATATGAGTTTATTAAAAATCATTGAAATTATTTTGCAAATTCTTCTAAATCCATTAGTAAAATAAAAGTACAAAAATTGCCATTACAGAAAAGAGTGCTGGTATAAAAAAAATCGACAGAAATTTGGAAATTGTTTGACTGACTCTCCATCCTTACTTTAAAGTTTTGTGTAAATTGATATTGGTGAATTGATATTCTTGTCTATATTTGTTCATTCATGAAAATTTTTTTAGTACAGTAAACTAAATAAGAAAATGTGGAATCAGTAGTAGTAAGAGAGTAATATTTTTTATTATTGATAGGCCTACTGCTTCAGAACTATTAAAGCATCCTTTCTTTAAAAAGCTAAGGTGAGTTTTTCTATCTCTCTTTGTTTCATTGTCCTAAGAAACTATCCGAAAAATCTAAATTTGTTTTAATTTTCTTTTTGAGAAAAATTAAGGAATAAGTAATTTAAATTTTTAATGAAGTTTATTTGTTTTTATATTGAAATTAAATAAAAAGATTTAAATGTTTTTGAAAGTTAATTTAAAATGTGATTTATAAATAAATTTTCATTTGTAATTAAGTCTTAGTTCATTTGATGTGTTCTAGTGTTTGAATGTATGTATGCATGCCATCTAGATTTTTTTTTTTACTGCATGATATAATTTTATTTTATCTTTTTTTTTCTTGATTATTTAATAACTTTTCCTATAAGTTTTATTTAAATATACCTTTTCAGTCATTGTCCTCTTTTCTCACAACATACTGCAGACTACTATCTAAGAACGTCCCGTATATCTTAAACCAACAAATACAGATGCCTATAATTCAATTCAATATAAATATTATATTGAATTTTATATTATATTATAATAATATTAAATTTTTTAAAAATAAATAAATAGATTAGATTAAATAATAAATAGATTTAAAAAAAATTTTTAATAGCTCTTCACAGCGAATGGAAAATAATTTCTTTTTCACAAAATTTCTTCAAATCTTTTCATTTTTGAAAACCTTTGACCTTTGTTGTCTGCTATAAAAACATATATTTTAAATCAGGGGTGATTGTGTTCTTAAAATTTGGGGTTATCCATCCAAATTTTGTTTTGCATTTTCCATAAATGTATCCTTATTTGGCTTCAAAATAAATATGTTTAAAAAGTTCATATGACTCTGTAGAGAATGGTGTGGTATCACTTTTATGTTACACTTTTGCCTTGAGTTATTTGCCGATTGGTTGCTTTATCTTGAATTGTGGTTGAATAAAGGAAAAGAAATAAAAATCATCATATTGATTACAAACTCATATTTCATGACAAAATTCAAAATATTTACAAGGAATAGAATTCTCTCTTCTTCTCGTACTAAAGAAACATAAAGATAGCATTGCCCAAGGTAAAACCTGGCATATGCTAAAAACCAATAAACACTTTAAAACCTTATTATCAATTATCATTGAACACTTTTTGTTGCAGAGGAGCTTCAATAACTATCTTTTTAAGTCAAGTTTCTTCAACTAATATTTGAGAATTCTTTCAAATTATTATTTTGTATATATTTTAATTTTAAGTTAATATATTGACAAGCATATTTTTTTGATTCTTTTTGTTTAGAAGATTAAAAACAGAAGTTTTTGTCTGCCAGCATTACCATCCCTTTCAAGCTCTATTGTATGTAAATGTGGTAGTTGAATGCATTTTTTTATCAATATGTTCATTTTATTGCAATTGACTATTTTATCATAAGTGTTCTAAATTATTCACTATACTATTTTTTTGTGTGTGTGTGTGTTAAGGATTTTTTATGTATTGATATCTTGTTATTCGTCTATTTATATAGGATCGTAAGTATCTTATTCAAATGTTAGTGTCCTGTGCCCCTAGTCTAGAGATAAGAGCTCAAAAGTAAGTTATTTCATTTTTTTTATAATTTACACATTTCAAATTTAACGTTTAATTAAATTCATTTTTAAGAATACAGGGAAAATTATTTAAATTATAGTTGCTATAACTCACAATCAAAACAGAATAGTAATAAATAATTATTTGAAAGTTCGAGGTTTTAATTGCGGCATTTATATTGATGCATTTAATATTTTATTCATTATAATAAAGTGAGTGTATGTTTTCAACTTACTGCAGAAACTGAAAATATACTAGTATCAAAATTAACATACAAATACTTGATGCAAAAAGAAACTGAGAAAAAAAAATAATAAATATGTCATTCTTTAATTGAGTTTTATAAACAAATATATTAAGTTAAATTTCTGATTTTCTTTTTTCTTTCTCGCAGCTAAAAAATGCTAAAAGAGTTCCTGGCACAAGTGGTCGCCTTCATCGCACTGAAGCAGGCGACTGGGTCTGGTCATCTGATGAAGAAACTGATGAAAAGTCTGCAGAAACATCTGTATGTTTTCTTTTTCAATTAAATGATGTAATTATTATATCTTTTGCAGCAGATTTAAGTAATAATGAGTTTTGACTAGTATTTTAAAATATATATATTGATAAGCTTATTCTCTTACTTACTTTTTTTCTGCATATGTGTTTCATAACATGTGCTGAGTATTAGTATTTTAAAGAAACAATGTATTGTTCAAATCATGTGGAAAATTGGCAAGACAGATAGGATTAAACGGATCCTCACGGAAGTGTGAAATAGGATAGAAGGATGTTTTCTGAGGGGTTTTAAGTGCAAGAAAGTAATTTTAGTTTTTATTAATGAAAATTTAAAATTACGTAACACCAAAAGAAAAACAATTCCATTTAACTGTTAAAAAAAAAAAAAATTTTCATTCAAAGCAGCTTTGCACCCTTAAATATCCTACATAGAACTCCAACCAGTAATCAATTCATATATTCCCTCTTTTAAATAATGTATATCTCTTCATATAATTGAAGTATACTGAAGGTCAAAATAAAAACTAATCAGGTGAGAAGGGTTTTAATCTTTTTAATACATCTTTTTAAAATTTCCAATACAAAAAATCAGAGGAAAATTTTTTCAAGAAAAGTTTTGTTTCATAGAAATTAATAAAATGTGTGCATTAAAATATCTCTTCTTTTGGAAATATTGTCTGTAATATTTAATAATTGCAGTAAAATTTAATAATTGTTGTAATTGTAAAAACATGTGATAGTTAGTGTAGAATTTTTTTTTCTTTTGTGTAAACTAAAATTTGAATTAGTAAAATTTTTATTGCAATTAAAGTCCCTCTTCAATGATATTCCGTCATGCTTGATGGCACTTTTTTTTTTTTTTTTTTTTTTTTTTAAGTCCTTTCAACTTCTCCTCTTTGCAGTTTTCCCACAGAATCAGTGTTGGACTCTATTAGTGTTTTTGTAATCTGTATTCCTAATATATATATTTTTTATCCTGTGCTGCAAGTTTACCAAATTTGTTAGCCTATAAAAGGATATTGTTATATTACCCCCCTCCCCCATTTAACTTTTAAATACATTTTATATCTAATGTAATATTTCAGGATGCTCCTACACCAGCTCCTCCTGTAACAGAAGCTGCATCTGCAGCAGAAGTGCCTCCTGCCGTAGGGGCTGAGAGTCTTCCAACAGAGGTGGTCCCTCAATCAAATCACTCTGCCCCTCAGAATCAAGGTTCAGTTCCTCCTTCTCAACCTAGCACTTCTGAAGAAAACATTGCTGCATTGGTGAGGGAATGTTTCTTGCTATCTGAAACGCATCATCTATGGAATATTATTTATGGTGCTAAGATCGTGAATTATTTCCTTTCACAAAGTCAAAAGATAAAGCTCTGATGCTTAATGTATTAATTGGACATGAAGGTTTAGTAGTTAAATACTGCTTTGCTATTCTTAAAATGAGATCTGTTGTGTTATTAGCTATGCTAAATCTTTATTACCATTGCTATTACATTTATAACAATTTTTTTTTTCATACTAGTGATAATATAATTTTATCATCTGTGTATTCTTAGAAAAAAAGAGAAAGAGAAGGACATGGGTAAATATATATCAAGCTATAAGAATAAGGCTTTTAACATCAATAAAAGCTTTAAACTAGAGGATAGATTATTTAATTAAAGAATTGCATACCTTTTTGTACCCCCGTACCTAAATTTAGTCCTTTTTATCTCTAATGAGATGAAGTGGAACTGAAGTACTTTACTACTGAACATTTTTGGTATTCTCTGATTATTGAGGAAGAAAATTAAAATATATATTGCTAACAGAATACTAGAAAAGTTTTCTAGAGATTCATATTAATTTTGCATTGATATTAATATGATTTTAAAGTTAGTTATTTTGCTTTTCTTCTATCTATTTGAATTTTTTTTTTAAGCAATCAAATATTTGATTATTATGAAGATATAATCAAATATTTAATCTGTTATATACATTTCTTGCTTTCATTATATTTAAAAAAAAAAAAGGAAGTTGCTATAAACATTCTTGTGTGTTACTGATAATAATTCCTTGAAATTTTTACTCAGAATTACCCCTGTTTTTCTGTAAATACTTTGGTTAGAATAAAATATAAATTTATTTTTTGATTTTATATACATATTGATCATAATTGTTTTAAAATTGAAGTAGATTTACAATACTTATTATTTATATGAAATTCTAGATTTTATTCTGTGTTCTACCGCAATGCAAATTTTAATATATTGTTTTCTTACAGACAAATGAATCCAGTAATTCTAATCAGATCAATTTAGTATTAAGGATACGGTATGTCATTTTAAAAATAATTTCCTATTATTTATACAATGCTTTTCATGTTATTAAAATCATGATAATGACTTTTCTGTTTAATTTATAGATTGTATATTTTATATATATTGTATTCTGTAGATTTTATTGTCTTTACATTTTTTAAAATAGTATATCTTGTTTTATATCATTAATTAAATATTATTCCATTTTTTTGGAAATCCATGCATTCTTCAAAATTTTCACACTCATATTTTCGAGGTCTCTTTTAATTATAGGGTAAATTTGTCCATTTTGTTCTTCAATAAAGGATTCTCTTGATAATATTAAATTGTAAATAATTCTCTGTGTGATCTTTCTTGTTATTGCTATAAAGTGTTTTTATTAGTAGTAAAAAATGTGTGTATAAAATTTAAAAATAAAATATATATAAATGTAAAAATGCAAGGTTTAAATTACTTTTATTTATGCTTTTATTGTTTGTGTGTTGCTATGAAGTGTATTATGCATTATGAAAAAATAACTCTGAAATATTTGTAGTTATTTGTAAACATTTAATGAAAATAAACCTTTTTTTTTTTTTTAATTCCAGAAACCATAAAAAAGAGCTAAATGACATTAGGTTTGAATTTGTTCCAGACAGAGGCAAGTACAGTTTCTTATTTATTAGATTTTTAAATATTAATCATAGTTCCATTCTTTAAAATGCATTTATATATTTTTAATTATATTCAATAAAAAATTGTATAAAAAGATAACTTGGATAAGTTATTAAAAGTTATACTTAATTATAGATACTGCTGATGGCATAGCGGCTGAACTTGTTGGTGCTGGCCTCGTTGATGGTAAAGATATAATAGTTGGTGTGTATGCATTAATGATATTTTTTTAGTTTTTATAAAATACTTATATTTTTCTAAAAAATGTTTTGCAATTCTTTTAGCAATTGTGCAATATATATTTTGATTTATTGTTATTTAGATGTAACCACCTTAAATATGTTTATAGGATTATTATGCTGAAATTTAATATTTCTTCAATAGTTCGCAAGTAAAAATTTCCGATTGAATTGTTGCTAAAAATTCAGATTTTTAGCATTTTTATGCCAACGTGTATAAAAACTAACCAAAAAAAAAAAAAAAAAAAAAAAAAAAAAAAAATATATATATATATATATATAAATGATGAAATAGTAATGCACTTGATTCATTTAATAATGTTGAATTATTATATTTTTAAATATTGGCATTTTGTCCCCTCAAAAAAATTTAGCTTAACTTTTGAACAAAATATGCTTAAACTGTAATTGTTTTTAATGTGTTTTATTTCTTTACAGTTGCAGCTAATTTACAGAAGCTAGTAGATAATTTAACATTAAAGTCTGCAGTGTTTGCCTTGGTAAGTATCAGATTCTGCAATTTATCTTGTTTCGTTCTATTGCAAAAATAAACAAAAAAATTAAAAATGGGAACAGTTGTCCTTCTACAATGTAGTCCACATTGAAAGAGAACGGAAATTTAAAGTATTTTTTTCTTAACGTTATACTTCATTCTTGCATATTTAAAAAATAATTCTATATCTGAATTGATTTGACATTTAGCAAAGATAGTTTGATTTACTAAATGTATCTTCAATATATTAAAATTACAATAAATCTAACAGTAACTCATTTTTGAGAATTTATATATATATGTATAGAATTTTTATTATAATTTTTATGTATATAATTTTTCTTGTTTATGATAGCATCTTATTTTAATTTTGCTCAAATTTTCGTTGAGTTTATTCAAAATGTATATCCCTCTCCCTAATATGAAATAATGTTGTAACTGTGTTTGTTATGTTTTATTCACCATGCAATAAGTGGCATAAATTTGAACAGTACCTTGTGTTAAAGCAGATATACAAAATTTTAATTAATTTAAATCGACTGCTGGCATTGTTTTGCAGTCACTGCTTTCAGAAATGAGGAAACTTGATAGCTATTGGTACAATGTGTGTAAAAACATTGTGCCTTGATAGTCTCAGCTGTCTGATGGGAGGTTTCCTCTCATGCAACACGGAAATAAGTGACACCCCCTCCACTCCAAAAAATTCTCTCCTCATCACCTGTCGGTGAATTGACGTACATAAGTGGTACGTGAGACCTATCAATATTCAAAGAGAAAAATTTAAAATGGTGTCCTTAAAGGTTGTCAAAAAATATATATATATAGGATTTATCATTTTGTTGCATTCATTTAATAGTAGTTTTTGATTTGATTTGATTTTCATAAAAACATAAAAATTTGTCTCAACTTTTATTGATAAATTAGCTTATTATTTAATTATGTCTAAAAACGTTTATCCTCTCATCCAGTTGTTCACTAATTCAAGTTGGTCCAAAGGTGCAGGCACATTTCAATTCAGTATCTGAAATTGAGATGTAATTAATTTTTTATTGCAAAAGAAATATATATTTATTTTCAAAACAAAATGTTTTGCTAAATAAATTGGAAAAATAATTTTTATATGTTGATGGTGTATCGATTTTATATGTTTATCAATCCTTTCAACATAATCTGAAATTCACACTTTTTTCCAGAATCCAGGATCTAATCCTAGTGATGTGCCCGATGAAAAAGCACTGATAGGCTTTGCTCAGTTATCAATTGCAACAGAGTAAAGGCCATCTTGGGACCAAAGCTTGTTGATTTTACCTACTTTAACTAGGATTACCTAAATAAAAACCAACTAGTCCAGCCTTCAGGCACAGCTTTGCCAACCACAGTGGATGATGGTTTTCACTTGCCACCTTGTCTGGAAAAACTTTTGTGAAAGATTTTCGCTATAGAGTTCATTATTTATGATAAGAATGCCAATTTAATATATATTTTGGATTTATGTGCCTTTTTTTGTAATGCATAGATTTCAGTGTTTCTTTTTTGTTATATATTTCTCTCTAGTTTTTCTCATGCCAATATTCATTTCGTAATGACATACACATAAGAAATTGAACACATATCTAAATCTAGGATAAAAAAATGCTTTTTGCACTGTGGGGCCTTACCTATCTTTTGTATTTTTGCATCTTGGGTAAAAATCGAAGATGTTTGAGGGGTGGAAAGAATTGTTAGTAGGTTTTGTAAAGCATTTTTTCTTTATCATTTGCATCCCATGAAGTTTGTTTTATTGATTCTTGAAGGGAAAAAAAAATATCACTGCAGCATCTGTGTGCAGAATTAAAGCTCTGCAACAAGTATGTGATATGTTCTCTCCTTAGAGTACTAGCTGCATGTTTGTATTTATTTGTTAATACCCATTAATTTTTTTTTAAATATTCCTAATAACTTGATTGATTTTTGGCAGTAATCTCTTTTGTAATATAAACCATCGAAAATAAATTTCAAAAAAATTTTTTTGTTTTAATTGTTTATATTATTTTTTATTTGTTTATCAAAAATTGAATCCAATTATATTCATCATAAAAAATGCATTTAATTTTAAATATGTTTCTGAAACAGTCTTAAATTTTCTAATGCAATGCAATATAATATTATCCAGTATGTCAGGAGAAAAAAGTTATTTTAAATATATTCCATTTCCTGTGTTGTTAAAAACTCAATTACAAATCAGTATATAGAAAAGCTTTATTGCAAGTTTGATAGATTCAACCTATCTTTTAATAGCACAATGAAAATAAGTGGTTCTGAAAATCCATTAGAAAGTGATTAAAACTAGAATAGCACAAAGAGCAGATTCCAGCAGAAGAAATTACAGTAAAAATTCCTTGAAATGGAAAGTAGATAATACAAGAATAACTTATTCTTAATGACCTGAACACACTCTTAAAATTACATAATTTGATAATAATACTTGGAATATTAAAAGTAAACTACAGCAAATCAGATTGGCATATATACAATGTTATCTTTTTCTAGTCAGTCAAAAGCTGATGTACACCTTTTAAAATAACGATTTGCAAGTTAAACAGTATTTCATAAAAGTTAGTGATAAAAACCAAATTACCCCTTCAGAATATACCATACAATTTCACTCTTTATTTAAGGTGGAAAAAAACATTCCTTTTTAATAATGGTGTGCAATCTTGAATATTCGTTAAACAATTTTGTTGTTACTGTTGCACTAAAAAATAGCTCTAAGACAAATTGGTGTTATATTTAAAATTTGATAATTAAGGACAAATTAAAAATTGTTGGAGATTCGGTCTGTTATCAAAGCTATTAGAAATATGTTCAGTTATTTTGTAATTGCTTATAACAAATCTTGTTATGGACATAAAAGGAATTTAACCCATCGAGCAGTGAGGAAAGAAGTTAAATCTGCAGATGTCTCTTTTAAATTCACAGAATATGTTTATGGGATAACTAGTAAGTGTGTTAATGAGGAAACAATTCGTGGAAGCCTCAGTTCTGAAAGATTTCATAGCAAAGATCCACAACGAAAATCACCTATTCAAATTTAAGAATGAAGGAAAACTTTTTATGTATGAGAGTAAATATGTTTTCGGAAATAATTGAATGCAATTTAGATTTCAATATAAAGAATATTGCAGCTTTTCAGTTTTTATAATTACATGAAAAATGCCAGTTTCTGAGGGGTATATGTTGATGATAGCTAAAAGATATTTTTATGTATATTGGTTTGAAGATGACCATTTTTATATTGCATCACATGGGGATTTTTATATATCAAAAAAAACATAATGAAATTGCTACTAAGAAAAATATTTTTTAATATAATATTTATAAGGTAGATTTTTTTTTATTAATATTTTTTTAATGTCAGATTGAAGGATTTGGAGAAAATTTTAATCAATTGTTTTGTTGTTGAAAATATATAAAGTTGCACAATTGTAACAAAAAATTTTAATTAAAAAAGTCATTAACTTTCAAGTGAACCACTAAAAAAAACCTGAAAGTTATACTCGTTAAAGTAATATGCACAATGCTTGAGTTTTGGGTGGTTCAAGAGATGCAGGTTTTTTAAACTACTGAAAATCTAGAAATCTGTATTTCTTTATATCATCAAGATTATATAAATAAGTAACATAATTTCTATTTAAACATTGAAGAAAGTTTAAAACCTTCTTTCCTCATATTTTCAATTCATTCTCAAGCTATAGCTCATCACCAGAATAATTTAACTTGATTAAAAATATTAAAAGTGAATTTTGTCTGTTTGACATAGTGATTAATCATGATAGAGTGAATATTTTAAATACAACATTTACTAAGCTAACAATTTAATTGTGTACATAAAACTCGCAGACTTGATTATAATAAGATTGACTTTTCTTACTAGGCTTGTCGAAGGTACTCAAACTTTATTATTCTCACATAAAACTATCGGATTGGTTAAATAATCTCCGACTGTATACTAACTTCATTCATTGTTTTTCAAATTGATGTTCAAAAATATGATAAAAACTGATTAACATTCAGAAACAACGATATTGCATGCGAGTACTTTTAATTAATGACAATTTGTAAAACTTTTAAAATAATTGTTTTTTTTCAATATTGGAGTACAACTTTTTGCAACTATAACTCATGGATTTATGAAGACATAATTATAAATTTCTTACATTTTATTTTAAAATTTGGTGATACATAAGGGATTATTATAACATCATAGTCACACATGCATTTTCCCACAAACAGCAAGATAGCAAAAATATTTATTGATTGTAATAATTTAATTTTACAGATTAATACAATTTTCTTTGTTAAGAATCATTTTTTTTTTTCCATGCGTGGAATATGCAAAAATAAGTCATTACATGCTACATCTGTATTGTAATCCAATTGCTAATCGCACAAATGTTGTCATCCAGAACTTCATCTTTTGGATTGTAACTCAGAATTAAATGAAATGTTAAAAAAAAAAAAAAAATACATGAAAGCTTTTTGAAAGATTGATTTGCCATTTTGCATTAAAATTATGTTCTTTAGAAAAATTGAACATTTTAAAATTGTATTGAAAAATCGTCTTTAGGTTAAATTACAATGATTATTCTAGCTTGATAAATTTTTAAACACTTAAAACTAAATTTTGTGCAGCAAGTCTTGGAAGTGTATCCTTTCTTGGCTAATTAACATATTTGTCTATCATTGGTAATTAGTGTGCTTGTTTAAATATTTACTTATATTTTAACAAAAATCTTTTAATCTTGATAAGCCTTATGAAAAGGGAAGATATTCAAGTCAACTTTTAACAAATGTTTATGGAGTGCAAGATTGCTCATTACATAATAAATTACTATAATGCTCTATATTAAAATATTTTTTCTAAGGACATAAGATAGCTAAGAAAGTTTCTTCTAACTCTTTATTACATTTTAAATTGCTGCCATTATAGAAACTACTGGGAATGAAAATATTGTTTATGAATTGTCAACATTAAATAATATTTTTTATAAACGGTGGAGTAGCGGCGACATTGAGATTTTAAATGGATTAATACAATTATCAAACCAGAAAGTTTTAAAATAAAGATTATTTCTCGGTAAATTAGTGTCAACTTCCACATAGTTCAAAGCAAAATGCTATTGTTAATAATTACACCCAAACATTGTTTCATGCAATAGTTAGGTCTGTGGAAAAAGTGAAGTTATACTATTTCAGGTTTTGGAACCTAAGTTTTTTTTTTTTTTTCGTACTATTAGCAACATTGAAAATTGCATATAACAAAACAATTTTATTTTAAATTGTATTGTCTATCAAATTAAAGTTAGAATTTTCTTATCAATGTTTTAGATTTTGAATTACAAAAAATATCCCATGAAAAGTTATTTTTGGTATCCTAATTCAAGTGTAATAATTTTTAATTGAAAATACCGTTCCTGTATATATGAAGTCTTAAAATACATTTAACAAGTTAATGCAGCTGAATATTGAACACTTAGAAAGAAATTATCTTTCTATTAGAAATGTTCTAATAAAAAAAATTTTAATTGATAGTCAAATGTTTAAATCATTTACTTACGTGTTTAGTAAAATTATGGCATAGCTACTGAGAAATGAAAATTTGGGAGACTTTAAGGAATAAAAATTACTTCGGCACTAGCTAAAGCCAAATTATGTAAATAAAAATTAAGCATGAAATTATAAATGAAGTAAACATGCACTCAGCATGAATAACACTAGTATCTTCAACACCCGCAATAAATAAAGCCCTATTTTTTTTTACATTTATTCATTATGTTTGATTAATGTTTAGCGGACTTGATATGAGTAGTTATATCGCCTCTTCCGCCATGTGCTATATTAATGTTGGTACCACAATTCGTACAAAGAAGATCTTTCTTGGACAATTATGCAAGAAAATTCTTTTGCATAACACTCTTTAAGCTGAGTAAGGCATTTTTATGATTTAATACTCATTGTTAAACATAAATCGCGCCCGCATCAATGAATAAGCAATCGATCCGTAATAAAACCCATGCTAACGAAGGAGCGGAATTCCACTTCACTTATGAAATTTTCTTTCCTTCTGCTGAAAACCGTCATGTATAATTTCAAGGAAGGACATTATGCTAAGCTTTGAGATGAGATACTTTCCCCGCTATAGATAGCTTTTATTATTTCATCATTAGGTATTTTCTTTGAAATTCTTCCTATTTACAAAATTCTTTAAGGGAATTTCCTAATTTTTGATAAAATTCAGGAGATTTATAATAAGGGGAGTTCACGAGAAGGAACCGAAACTTGGGAGTCTCCCAGATAAATGTGAAGTGTTGGCAGATATGTTATGTGTACACAAAATAAAAATACATTGCTAAGTAAACTTTTATTAAAATTATTTTTAATACTTCAAAAGGAAAAGTTATCTAAAATTACATTTTAATGAAATAAATGGAATGAAATTTGATCTAAACACATACAAAGACAACAAGTATATGAAATAAATAACTGAAACATATGGCAAACATAAAAACCAGATAAATCATTCAATGCAAATAACAACTCGATTATAAAGATAAACCTTTCAACATTGTGCTAATATTCAAAATATACCTAGATTAAATAATGAGACTCCACCACCAGGATAATCACTACTTCAAATGCTATTTTACAGAAAAGACTAGGATTCATTAATATGTATAGTAGAACCTTTTATGCAAGTTAGTAATGAATTACATACAAAAGATGTATAGCAAATTAATTATAATTTATGGTGAATTAAACGCTTTCAATGAATTGAGTAATATAGATTTTTAAAACATTCAAGATTGCTTAAAATTTACTGTTTATCAAAAATAATGCATAGTGTATAGCAATATTAATTTCTAAGTTCATTTACTTTTATAAAACTTTTCTTTTGGATATTATTAAGTTATTTATCCCTTTTTACAAAGTTTTTGTTGCCAATACGTAAACAAAATCCAAAAATATTTTAAAACTGCTGAATACATGAAGTGACAAGCTACTTTTATTGATAAAAAATTAAATAAAAATTTATTTAAAATAATCTTTTTTGACCTAAGAAAATGAAAATGCTAATAAAAAAAATATAAATATATCTAGTACAAACTTAGGCATTTTAAATAATAGTACAGTTTTTACTAATAAATAATTAATACAAACTTCAATTTAAAACAAATATATTTCGTACTGCAAAACTATCATAAATCTATGAAACTGATAATTTTATTAAAGTTAATTTTAAATAGTTTTCATAATGCATACACAAAAGCCCCAAATATTTATCACATTTTTAAAAAAAAATTCTTGATTTATTTGCATTTTGGGTATTTTAAGCAATCTATGTAAACATCCGATGATAAAATTTCTAAAATTAGATAAAGCGCTAATTTGAAATTTTGAACATATATAGCGATTAAAATATGAAATTAATTTATTACTAACAATAATTATGATTTAGAGCCGATGCTGTTAGTAAAATTAAATGAAAATTCCATGCTCTTCTATTATATTACATTAAAAAAAGCAAGATGAAAATATCCAGTATTTTTCACGAAATACGTGGTGCCTCAAAGTTAAAATGCAACAAATAAATCACTAAAAGATCATATTTGAGATTCAAGATTTAATAAACTTTTTTGAAAGTAAATACCAGTAAGTTAAGAAACCCTCTAAAAAAATAAAGTGTACATTCATCTTAATTCACAAATGATTAATATCCATAAAATAGGATTAGAATTTGAAAAATGTATATGTCTCTTCACAACAATAAATCACTAATATTTTATTAAACAACTTATATATTTAGTTCAATTCCTTGATATGTAAATGTAGTAAGCCAATCATGTATTACATGAAATATATTAAGACTAACTAACCTATTATTTGTTAGGAATGCAAGTTAGAAAATGCAGGGCAAATAATTGGGGGTTTTTTTTAATAGCCAGGACAGAATTTTTTTTTTTATCTAGTTGTTTTGTTAATAACATGTCAATTAAAATTTTAATAATTAAATATTAAGATTTTTTATTACAATTAAAATGTTCACTAAATAGCATTTTCTCCTCAATTTATTCCAGTTTTTTTTTTTTTTTTCATTAGCTTTATTTTTAAATATTATAATTCCAAAGAGACTGGAGGTTAAAGTTTAAATGCAATTTTACCATTCGGCAAGATATATAATGCAATTCAAATATTTTTAAGTATATTAAAAAATAACTTACTTAATTTAAAATTAAACTAACTTTAAAAGGAAATTGGGTGAAGAAATGACACTCATTCATTAGAAAATACACTTTTTTAAGACAAATTTGCATAATGCTGCTCTTAAGTTAGAGCGAGATGAGAATGAACATCAAATGTTTAATTAATAAACTTTTAAAAAATGTTCCATGATATTGTTTATACAAAAGGTTTATGTCAAAAGCAAGAAAATCAAACAGCACTTATACTTTTTTAAGACAATTTATAGTAGTGTCTCAATTATTTTTTAACATTTATGGACATTTTTATGCAAAACAAATTTTAGTAGAAATTAGCAACAAACTTTTAAAGACATATTACAACCTTCAACCCTGTTTGATTAAAAATATTTTTTTCAATCAAACCATTCAAAAAGTATATTTTTAAGAACTTCCTTCATTTAATACATTTTTTATCATAATAGTATAAAATAATCCCAAATTGAGATAAAATTGTAAATATAAACAATGTAAACTAATTAAAAAATAGAATATCATTATAAAAAAGACAAATATATATATATTTAATAAATTTACAAGAAACTCATTGCATTTGATAACAGAGGAAAGATGTATTGCTTAGGAATGTTACATTTCAAATATATATATATAAAAAATTAGTTGAATCAAATCTTAAAATTTTATTACTGCAAAAAGATAAATTAAAAGGAGATTTCTTTAAAAAATATTTTTTGACTGCAATTTAAAAATAGAATATATAAAAATAATGTAAACAAACAAATAGTTTCCAAGTAAAATAGCATAATTCGTTATAGTAACTTATATAAATGATTTTTCTCCTCTTCTATCAGAAGTAAATAGTGTACTAAAAAGTTTCTATACAAATAAATAATACTAAAAGTGTAAAGTGAATTTTAAAAAATTTAACACAAAACTTTATAGTTTACAAATAGGTAATACATAAATGCAAATACTTGTGTGAACTTCTACAACGGTTTTTTAAGCATAGAAGAAAGATGCACATATATATTATTTTTAAAATAGAGAATAGGAAAAAAAAAAATAATAATTGAAAACACTCAAATTATTTTCTTTGGTAGAAAAAATTCACAACTTAATTGTTATTATTTTTTTGTTTTGTTTCAATATATCACAGAGTAACAATAGATTCTCACAAAATCTCATTACATAAAAAAAAAAAAAAAGCTGTTATACATTACTAACATATTAACACTCCAACCTTTTGATAACTTCTTTTGTTGTGAAATCATGTTTAACTTTTATGCCTCAAAATTATAATAATAATAGATTGAGCGATAAAGTAATTTAAACCATTATGTATCACAAAAAAAAAATTTAGATGCAAGATATTTTCAAATTATTTTAAAGAGGAACTTACAAATGCCTACTTCAGATTATAGTTTATGAAACTGTTATTAATTTTCAACTGCTGCTATGAACATAACTATGCAAATGTGAAATATTAGGTTAAAAAAAAAGTTTTGCATTTTTATCATGATTTCACCCATGATGAAGTATGTGAGTATTAATACGCTTACACACAAAAAAAATGTAACCTTCCAAAAATGAGTATTATCTTAATATGATGGAAAAATTCTAAAAAATACACATGATTAAATCTATAACTTCAATGACCTTCACACATTATGAACATATCTAAAAAAAGATGAAATTGCTTATGAGTGATAATACTTTTAAGTGAGGAGACAAAATAAAGTAAACAAGACATATTTACACTAATGAAAACAAACGTTGTTCAGTTACAGCTCAATAATACTGGCTGATGTATCGATGGAGAGCCGACAGGTTCCCTGTTCACTTAAAGTCCTCAAAAGAGGGCAAGGAGGTGCGAGGAAAACCTCTGGACTAGATTCATCAAGGGAGTCGGACTGACTTTTGAAATTACGAATGGCATTGATCAATTCAAGAGGCAAGACATTCTTGACAGCAAGATGCATAGACATCAGTTCAAGCCATTCTTTTAAAACAGTAAACACAGGCCTGAAAAAATAATAAATTCACAAAATATCAAAATTATTACAATTTATTTATCATGGATATGATTAACATGAAATTATTTATTTTGTATTTTACAATATTGTAAAATACAATCAAAGCATTGTGATACATATTGGTATATAGTGATAAATACACTGAAATATACAGTAACCTCTCTTTAATTCGGCATTTGAAAGTTCAGAACATATCAAGTACTCTTATCTATCACAGATTAAGACTTTTTATTATTATTATTATTATTTTTTTAGTATGGATTCGGATGTTTGTTGACTTTTGACTGCTAGATGGATATGCAATCCTGCTCACAAATGTCAGATATTTATATTGTCAGAATGAGTGTAAAACATATTAAAAATGTACATGTTTTAATGACTTACATTTTTATGTAAAGTGCTTTATCTTTCATATTCCCTTCAAAACTATATTGACAATACTAAAGCTTACATTCTTTTTTTTATAAACCATCATTAAAATTTACTCTTAATTTTAATTTATTAGAACATAGAAGTTAGTAAAATGTTCTGCATTATCCAGTAAAGATATCAAAATTTATCCAGACTATTTGCTTGTGCTATTTCTGGAACAATTCAGCTAATACTACTTCCATATTTGTCTATATTTTTTATTCTTTAAACATGTATTTATATCAATAATTTTAACTCAATTATTTTTCAGGAAAAAAAAAACTGTAGAAATTCAGAACTTTTTCATAAAATGACAAACAAATCTATTACAAAAATCTTTAAAAATTTCAATTTTTCAACCAAAAATTAACACTAAAACATATTTTACAACAAGTGTTGTTTACTAAGTTTTTTGCTTTATTTAAAAAATAAAATGACATGGATAAATCTTGATTTCCACCAACATACAGCAAAATTTCTATAGATTCCAATAAATTTTTTTCAAAAACTATACATATAAATATCTACTGTACTTAATTTTATACAATTTTTACAAAAAAGTTAATTAAATACTCAAAAACGTTTAACAATTTAAAAAATATTTAACACAACACCTTTTCTCTGGATATATATCACAACATCTGAAAGCTATTTCAGAGAAAGACTCTGGGCAGCCATTGCAAAATTTCTCTTTGAATGCAGGAACATTCAAACCAAAATCTGAACTTCTGGGCAGATAATCAGGATCAGCAGGGACTCTACCAATAATCTACAATTTTACAGATAAAATTTATTTTAATTAAATCCTCATAATTTGTCCAACAAAATTAAAAAAAGAAAATTTCTTTGAGGAATAAAATGTTAATGTCTTTTAAGATAAATTTTTGCAAATATTCTTACCTTCTCAATAATCCACTGATACTTATCTGAAGGCATGAAAATATGAATTTAAATTTAATAAAGAAAATACAAAACCTAAATTGCAGAAAGTAGATTAAGCAGAAAAAGCATGCAACAATTTATTATGGCTTTATTAAATTGTGGAGAGACTCATAATTTGGCACCTTTCTGCCAAGTCTGCTTAATGCTCAGGGTCAATAATCATTTCAACTTAGTTTGTTACTTGGAACCTATTTTTTACAGCAATCCTGCTTTTAATGACGATATGTCCATAAAAATTGAAGGTGCCAAATTAGGAAGAGCTCTGAATTATAGAACTTATTATATTAGCACAGTATCATGACATAACAACAATTAAAAAAAAAAATCCTCATGAATTAGAGACTTAAGATTTAGTTGTTTGAAAAAAAGGCAGCCTATGCAATTACACAGTCCAGTCACATTAATGTGACCACCACCTACTTTCGACATCAATGTGAAATAACCAATCACAAAAGGCAGGTGGTAGCACATTGCAGTGGAATGTATATAAAAAGGATGTCGTAGGGCTATGCTAAATCCATACTAATCCTTAATCCTTTATATACTTATGGAGTATTAAAAGCTTATGGCTTTTGACAGGTGGTCACATTAATGTGACTGGACTGTGTATAATGTTAAACAAAATATTGGAAAGGTAGTTGGGTATGTTTTCAATATGTATTCAAATTAACAGGTAATATATAATCTAACATACAACCATTAAATTATGAAATATGAACTTATTCATAGAAGTAATCAAATTGCATTAGATTATGTAGATATGCAATCGGCAAGATATTTGGATATAAAATAAATTAATATTGATTATTTGTAATTGCTTCTAAGTGATTATCCTAAAAATAGCAATCTTAGTAAACTGAAAAATATTATCCCTTTTGTATGATGCACATGGCTACCAGCAAACACCAGAATTATACCATTACACCATTTCTTAAGATAACATTTCAAACAAATAAAATGAAGCATACAAAAAAAATAATAATGCAAGATTGAAATTACCTCACACAAAATAATACCAAATGAGAAAATATCAACACGCTCATCATATTTCTTGTGCGTCATCATTTCAGGTGCCATCCAATAAGGATTTCCCACAACTGTGTATCGCTTCTTTCTTTCAGGGCGCTTAACATGGCCTCCAGTATCTTTTCGATTAATTTGCTTGTCTAGCATCACTCGAGCCAATCCAAAGTCTGCAACAACTACACTTTTGTCCTAGATGTAAAAATTTTATGAATGCATAAAAATTATCAGAGATACTAATTAGTCAATAACCTACAAGCCAACATGTTTTTTAATATTTTAAAATAACATAAAATTCTATTTGTGTATTGCAACACAAATGGCATAATTAAATAAAAACTTACTTTCCTGACCAAGCAATTGTTTGAGTTCAGATCTCGATGAATGATGTTTTTGGAATGCAAATAAGCCTAAAGAAAAATAACACATTTTTACTTAACGCAGAAATAGTAAAATCTGTTTTCAGGAATAATGTTTCATGTAATAATGCTAATTGAGTTTCTTTTATATTCATAAATTATGAAACAAATAGTAAAAGTATAAAATCAACAAGTATAATTACCATTCCTGCTGCAATATCCTTGGAAAAATTTATTCTTTGCAACCAGGAAATTTCAATAGATGAATCATGAATATAATCTTGCAATGTTCCACCTGATATGTACTCTGTCAAGAGATGTAGCTTTTTATCTTTATACAACACCCCTACAAAACGTAAAACATTCCTGTGTTGCAGAGAACGAAGAACTGCTATTTCTTTCACAAAATTCTGCTGAGCCTCTTCATCAAGCCGATACAGTTCTTTCATCACCATTTCTTGACCCGAGTTTCGATGAGTTACCTAAAAAATAAAAAAGCACTCTAACTTATTAATAAGTAACATTTTCAAAATTAGAGTAATAAAATTCCAGAGCACAATCACCCCGTTTTAATCAGGAATTCATTTTTTTTTTTAAATATCTTATATACGCAAAATATAAGTTTTCTATATAAATACAGATTGATGCTTTAATCACTTTTTTAATAAAAGAATGTTTTTTTAATTTAATATTTATTGTTGATTTCAAAAATTATAAAGAAAATGACAATTTAACAAAAATGAAGTATACTCACCAAAAATGCTTGTCCAAAAATCCTCTACCTAATAATTTCCCTAATACTAAATCAGAAGGACGAAATATCTGCTGATTCTTTGGTTGTATTCTAAATGAGCGAGTTCTTGTTAAATCATGTTGATGTCCATTAAGCGATTTGCTAAAATAAGTAAAAATTATTTTTATTAAAAAAAAATAAAGTATAATAAATTTGTAGCATATATAATAATGTTTAACGATTTTCAAGACATAAAATAATAGATTTTTATTTTTATACATCATTCTATGAAAGTATTCTTATTACTTTCAAATAATTATATATCATTTATATAATTTATCTTTACAAAAAAGATAATAGAAGAAAAATAATAATACTTTAAATAAATTTAATTTTAATTTGATAAGAAACATGAAAATCCACTACCTAATAGAGCTTTGCATATGATTACGAATAAATTTTAAACTAAATGTGAAAAGAAATTAATAATTTTTAAAAAAGTAAACATAATGAACTAATTTCAAATATGTTAACATAAATCACAGAGAGAAAAGGAAGGAAGAAAAAAAAAATTTGCTAATCTTTACTTTTAAAAAAGGGCCAAAAATGCAATTTTAAAGTAACTACTCATCTCGGATCACTGTAATTTTCTTGATAGCAATCAAAAAAAAATTAAAAATAGTTTTTAAATTGATACGATAATTTTTTACTTCAAGCATTATAGAAAGTTTAAATTGTATATAATAATACAAATATTTATAATAACACTGTAAACCATTGGCATAGAATTTTAAAGCTAGTAATGGACTTTGAGAATAAATGTCAGTAATCAGTTTTTTCCTCAAAAATAACTTATTCTTATGTAGCAGAATTATCAGCAACTCTATATAATGCATTTTGTAGTAAAGAAATTGGAAGAAGGTTATTGATCTTAAAAGGGGAAGAAGACATAAATTTTTTTCCCAACAAGAAAAAATATTGTGATGTTTCAATCCTGACATCCCTTCAATTGATTTTCTTCATTGCAAGCTAAAAAAAAAACCTAAACTTGTTATTATGAAACTTTGCAATTCTGTTCATATAATTTCCTTTATTTACAAATATTTTCTCCTAATTAAATGTTGTGATGTGGATTCTAGACATTTCATCGTCAAATCATTTTCATGTATAGCATACCTCAATTACTATAATATAATAGATACAAAAGACATAGCAATGTCTTACCTTATAAAAGATCGTGGCAGTGATGCAGACCGACGTAATCTTTGTTTATCCGGTCTGTGAGATAAAGAGCATTTAGGTAACACTTGCTCATTAGAAGATAGGAACTGAGAGGAATCCAGAATAGAGGAGAAATTCATGGACTGAGAGCGAATGAGTACAGCAGGTTCATGTTCAACAGTTAACTGAACCGGTTTATCACGAGACTGGATCAATTTTTTATCTGTAAACAGCATTAATAGCAATATAATTGCTGGGATACATGTATAGAGATAAAAAAAACTTTGATATAATTTTATGAAGTATTACTCTATAATAGCAACTGTTATTTTATCTCAAAGAAACAAACTACCAAACAAGCAGAAAATAAGAGTTATACAAAGATTTAAATGTTATATATATTATTTAATGACTTTTTTATGATAAGGATTTTCACAAATCAATCAACAGTTTAAATACATTAAAAAGAGTTCATGAAGAAAGAAATAAACAAATAAAAAATTTGATATTACTGCATCATAACCATTTTATATGCTACTAGGAACTCAAAAATTATTTTATATTTAATTGCAGATAAATTAATATTCAGAACGTATTTTTAGTTGGATAATTTAAAAATAATTTTAAGCACATGTTTTTAAAGTTAAATAATTCAGATTTACTGCCACTATATCTGCATTATCTACATCTTTACTTTTAAGAAATTATCAAATTTTATATTTTTAAAATGTTAAAGTACTTTATAATAACTTAATTTTATTTACAATGAAAGATTTTTTTAACTAAAATTATTCAAGTAAATTAGACATAAAACAACTACTAGTACATTTTTAAAATACATCTTTATAAAGGAGGGAAATAATTTTAGCCTAAGTTTTCAAAAAAATTCCTTTCAAAAATACTTTTTATTCATACTGTTATAAATACTTTTATTCATTACAATCATATATCATAAAAATTTCTTTTTGAAACTCTGAATTACAATTTAAGAAAACAAATAAACTTGCCTCTTCTAAAGAATTATTTTGTAGTGGCTTGCCATTTACTTCCAATATACGGTCCCCAATATGAAGAGACATCAAATCTTTATTCAAGACAACACTGAAAAAATAGAAAGATTCATAAATTTTTTAAGAATTAATATTTACAAACTAACAAATCTCTTGTTAATCAAACCAATTTAATTCTTCAATAATACATTAGTGCTGGTTTTCACTTCCTATGCCACAGAATAATAATAATAAAAAAAAAGCAAAAATTAATGAAAGGTTAAGAATCATTTCCTTCCACCAACATGTAATAAAAGTGTCCTTCCTAACAATAAAACCAATTTTGGATAAAAATTATATATTAATGACAATGTTAAGAGTTTCTTAATAAATTATATGCTAAGTAATCTCCCTTTTCTCAAATTCATTTCTTCTCTCAATTAACTCACTAAAATGATAAACAATTAATAATTTCATATTTTTTACCCTTTCTTTAACTCCCACCTTAATCTTAAATATTTTTTTTTTTTTTAATCTAACTAATTCCTCATAATGATTTCTTTCTCAACTCCTTAATTATGTTATTTCTATTACTAACCTAAAAGAGATAGCTAATGTAATAAAATAAAATTACAATGGTACAATGGTTGAGCTTCACCTGATAGCTTAATTAAAGATTAAGGGCCAAACACAATTTAACAACATCTGTATTTTTATAAACTGCATTTTGACATTTTGCTGTGCAAACAGAACCAACAAAAAAGTAATATGCAATGTATCCTAAATACATTTTATAAAAAATTTTTACATTTACTATACTTTTTTTATTTTTGTTATATTATTATAACAATCATTAAGATTTTAAGTATCATTTTGTAATAAATTATTAAAAACACAGCCATTCATGTCCAGCCTCCAGTAATTTTCATTTATTTACATAAGCAGTCACCCCATTAATGCCTATTCCCTCTTTCCTTTTTTCCTAAGGATCAACAGTCAAAGAAATAAAATTATGCTATAACTACAGCCATTAAAATAATAAATAAATTTGTGCTTTAGAAATTGTTCCACGATATCCAAGTTAGCTATATAAGTTTTTCTCATCTCATTTATATCAATTCTTTTTTAAAATTCTTAGAAAAATTCTTCAGCCAGAAAGACTTCTGGATTTCTAAATAAAGGATGAAATTAAGTGATACTTTTATTAATGTTGTTATAAATATTAAATTTACGTACATGAAAAGATAAATATAGGTTCGATATTATTTACAAAAATATAAAATACCATACTTAAGCTTGCATTCCTATAGAGTTAAAAGGCTTCTTAATATTTAGATCTTATGTCATTAAATTTTTTTTTTTTTCTTCTTTTGTAACTATTAGTGGTACACTAAGAGATCTAATCACATTCAATATCTTCATGGATAATTTTTTATAGAATTAATTCAAATGTCCAATCAATAGCTTGCCTTTGAAAAAAACAAACACTTTTAGTATGCATACTTACTCTGATATGTGAAGTTCATGGAATCCATGTTGCAATTTTTGGTTCTGACAACATCCAACAGATATTTTCACTTTTTTATTGGAACTTTCTGAATGAGCAGGAATCTCAACTAATTTAATACTGTGAGGTTCTTTAGTAAATGGTAATCTTTGGGACAATGGAGCCATCTGTTTTTTATAGCAAGCTGCACTGAAAATGAAAGTCATGTTATAGAAATATTTCAAAAATAAATTGTCAACAAGAAAACAATTTAAGTTTTAAATACTGAAATTTCAAATAATTTTCAAAAAAAAAAAAAAAAAAAAATTTTTTTTTTTAAAGACATGTATACATTTTATGGAAAAAAAAAAATACATTTACATTTTTTTTAATCTGTAGCAATATTTATAATCCTAAAGTTGATATTATCATAAAAGAAATAGTGATAATAAATAATGATTATTTAAATATTTGAAATGCTACATGAAAAGCTGATTTGTATAAAAATTTCAGTTTATTTTAAATGATTTTCATATTCTTAAATTTTTGAACTATAACATAAGAATGCAATGAAATCCATGATCCAATTGCGTTAATATAAAACTCACCAATAATGTTGATGACTATGCTTACCAGTACAATCGGGATCTTTCGACCAATGCAAAAGATTCCCCATCTCCAATATAATTTCGGCAATTATCACACTTAAAGCATTCAGGGTGAAATTTGTGATCCCCAGCTACCTGCAAGTTATTGTAAAAATTAACTTAAATGAAACAATACAAATAATGTAAAATATAATTTTTTAATTTATAATTATTTCATTATAAATTTGTTATAAAAATTTATCAAGTCTTGGGTTTTGATTTTGTTTATCATTTAGAATTATAGATAAAGTGTGAATCTACAAATGATGGTATAACAAATGTAATGGATATTTTATTGATACATAGCTTTTTTTTTTTTTATATATAAATAAATTTAAGCTCCTAGATATTTGAATCAATTCGCAAAGACTGTTGATCACTTACAAAAGACACCATACTTTGTTGGACCAGTATTAGTCTTTAATGCCACCACAATTTAATATAAATATTAACACCAAGGGTAACATCCTCATTAAACCTAACCAAAAAATTTCTGGCCTACAGATTTAATATACTAAGTACTGGTATAGGCATGATAACTTCTGGTTCCCTTTCTAGTTGGACATCAAACTTCTTAACTCAGAAGCTTAGCATGCTAACCATTAGACTACTATAACTTATAAAAAAATTATTTTATCTTACAATGTCACTCATTTTGATCAAAATTATTAGTCACAAGAATATATAGTACATTCAGCTTTACCAAAGGTGCACCATGGGAGGCTTGATAAATATACTCACAGTTTGCAACTGTATTGAATGCCCTCAGTGAGCCCATCTGTAAGGCATCCTCCATAAGACCATTGGAAAGATTTTAAAGCCTATAGATTTATTATGTACATTTAGACAGAGGTTTGGTTTCACTTATTGATTTTGAATATGCCTATTTAGAAATTGGCTAGTTTATTCTCTGTATCATTTTCAGGTTTATAGAAGGATTAATTAAAAAAAAAAAAACTGTTATGTTTTATTTTTCAGGCAAAATTAATTCTGAAATATTTCTAAATTCCTACCATAACAGGCCCCGATATAAATTGTTTGCAGTCATGGCACTCTTCTCCAAACTTATTCCAATAATCTTTTTGGCAGTAAATAAGACCATCTTTTTCAAAAAAAGAACCAATCACTTGATGCTGACAAACTGAACACTTAAAAAATAAACCCATGAAAAATTACTAACTTTTAATTTCTTAAGTTTTTATGGTAAAAATGATATTAGTGTTAAAAAATATTTTTAATTAACTTTAACTATTTAATAAAAATGCAATAAAAATAAAAATAAAAAAATTATGAAAAATTAAAACAGTTAAATTTTTATTTTACTGTGAATTTCATCAAGACCAATTATTTTGCAAAAATATCAATGAAATCTGGTAAATGATCAATCTCATTTTAGTTTAGCAAAAAAAAAAAAAAAAAATATATATATATATATATATATATATATTTTAATAATTTCTTTATGCCATAACCAAAAATTTCAATTGTGTAAATGTTATTATAATTCTAGACAAAAATACTCATATTTAAAGAGTAACTGAGTTTTATTCAATATCATAATGTTTCAGATATTTACAACACATTATAAACAATGAAAAATTAGAAATAAAGCATTTAGATGATTTGAAAGAAATTAAGTATAATATAAATAAATTAGATCAAAAAGCCAAAACATTTTCAATATAGATATTTTTCATTCATTCAAATAATAAATAACTTTATAAAATTTCTTGACATACTTGCCTTAAAGTCGAAATTCTGTGAAAAAACAAATAAACTTATTAGAATTAATACCTAGCAAACGATTTACTATAGAATTTTAAAGTATTTGGTAAATTTCCTCAAATTCAATATACTTTCTTGAATATGTTTTTTAATAATTTTTCTTGAATATGTTTTTTAATAACTTTTGTAATAACAAAATCAATGGAAAGTGATTATAATTCTAATAATGAAACATGTGTAAGCCACAGCACAAAAGAAAGGAAATGCCCAAATAACAGTAAAAACTTTAGATAATTACTATGAATCATTCCATAGTCACAATAGTAAGATAAGATTTACTGATAATAAAATAGGCCTATGGCCATTCAGTAAATAAATGACACACAAAGTGGCAATTAAAATTTAAACCAAATAAATTACATTGAATCAATAAATTTTATGTATTGAGGCATATATAAAAAAAGTTTATACAACATTTCAAAACTAACTATTTAATATATAAAGAAATTATAAGCATTAAAAATTTAAAGCTAGCTAAGTATGGATAATGCTTTAAAGACAAATATCATATAATAAGTAAAATTTTATAAATAATCTAGTTTAAAAAAAAAAATGCTCAAAACCTACACACTTTCGACTATTTTAATTCAGCAAGACTACAAAACTACTTACTTAAAACAGATACTATGCCAATCTTTATCGCATGCTTGTACACAGTCGTCTTCATCATCAATATTTTCATAGCACCCTGAACAGATAGGCATATCTGAATCTTTCAAAATTAAAATAATTTTAAATTTATGTGACAAAACATGAATAATTATGCATAACATTAACATTTTACAACATAAAGAATTTTATTAATGAAAATTTTATAATTTAATAATCTAAACAGTAACAGATAAACTGCCTAATCTAAGTCTAGATTACATTTCATTAAATTCAGACTTTTTAATTTATAATTTAAAAAAGGTTTAAAATACCTTATAAATATGCTTCAATTCATTTAAATCTTTTGTATTATTACTAAAATATTTTTAACAATTAATAAAATAAAAACTTGTGATGTTTTTATATTTAGTTGAATGAAAGTTTGACATGGTGATTGAATGAATTATTTTATTTAACAAGTTTAATAACATTCTATAACAAAACAAATCTAAACATAAATAAAACAAACTAATGTTGACTAATCACATTAATTGAAATATTTCAGCTAATATAAAAACTAAAATCACACTTGCTGAAATATATATTTTATTCTAAGCACCAAAGATATTTAAATTCAAATATCCTCTTACATTAATTTATTACTGAAAAAATATTTAACTATAAATTGCCATCTGAGTTTTGGCTAACAATTTAATATAAGATTTTATAATATCCAAATTAAATTTTATATATATATATATATATATATATATATATATCAATATTCCTCTTTTCAACAGTATATTTTTTATACAACAAATATAACGAGTGTTCTGAATAAAGTAAAATATACCCTTCTTCTAAATTATATTCCTCAATGAAGTTTTAATTAAATCTTTTAAACCTCAAAAAATGGTTGTTTTTGCAAACAATAACTTGGGTCATTTATATAGATAAATTACATAAAATATGCAAAGATATTCATTACATTTAATTAGAAATTGCAATGAGTTCCTAAATTAATAAAAGACCACTAAACTGCGATTTAACCAAGCATTTTATTTAAAAATAAAAAATTAGGAAAAGTTATTTTAAAGGCAACATGGAAATTTAGAAAAATAAACATAATAATGTGAAAAAAATATATATATTTTCCAAATAATAACAGGTTGTGATTACCGCGGATATAAAAGCATTCCAAAATATAAAAACACAAAATGAATAACATTAACGTAAATTAATTTATAAAGTATTCTAAACATAAATTTTAGTTTTCAAAATATATTAATGTGTTAGCGGCAAGATAAGTAAATGTATACAAATCCTTTAATAAAGGTTAATGAATTCTTAATAAGTTTAAAGGTGGAATTAGAACAATAGTACCTAAATTAATCTTCCAACATTGTCTACGTATTTCTTTTTTAGCGAAATCAATTGTACTAGTGTATTTATTTAATAACTATTTAGAATTACGATTTTTTCGAAATAAATTCTATTTGTACTGAAAATTGTCATGATGTTTACAACGAAAGGAAATAGTTGCCAAGTTTTAAAAGTAAATTACGGTAACTTTCAGGAAAGTGACGTTAATATCATGATTTTCTTCTTAGGAGTATTATAGATTATTCAAAACAAAAGTTAATGATGAAACAAAAACAACTGATAATTAACGTTCTAAAGACCCGTCTATGAAAAAAAATTTAAAATATATTAAAACGAAAGTATTTTTTATGCAAATATGAGAATTTCAAAATTATATAAAAGAGATTTAAAATTGTTATCCACCTATAATAAAAGGAGTAGTTTGTTCGTATTTTTCACGTTAGAAAGTAAATTATTTAAAAATTGTATTCGTTGAACAGAAAAAATTATTTATAAATGAGCAATTACTCTTTAAAAATATTTGCTGTTATATAAAATTTAAAAAATACTATTTTATTATAATCAAAGTATTACATTTAATTTCCTGTGTGAAATTGCATCAAATTAATTGAATAAATATACAAGTCATTATAAATAGTTAATGCAAATGGCTTTCATTATGTTGTGCATATATGAAATAAATGTTTTTCTGGAGACCTTTTTTGAAGAAAACTGGACTTTTCTTTTTATGTTATACATGAGGTCATCCATGAGGTCAATCCCATGAGGTCATTCAACAAATCGAAATATGTTGAATATTAAAAAATTGCATCTTAGTGTATGGGAACAGATCTAAGAACTTTAATTCTAAAGCAGTTTTGAACCATCTCATGTTATCATTTTAATCACACCGCCTTGGGTTCTATATTTTTATGAAGGTTAAAAATCTAGTTTCCCATTCAGAATAATACAACGTACATGACAGCAGCAACTTGAAAATGGTCTAATTTAGAATTTCTGAAAAACGTGATGAGAAACTTTTGATGATTCTTAGAAATCTGATTGAATTTAAGAAGTTTGAATGCATTTAAATTGTTTTAAAATAACAGTAAAACATTTATTTATTTCAAAAACTTATCATCCAAATATATAATTTTTAAAAGTATATTTTAATAATTCTTATATTTTGTTGTTATTTTTAGGTATATGCTGTAAAGGTGATGTGAATCATTCCTTCTTCTTCGGTAAGCAAATGTGAGACACTGAATAAGTTTCGAATCTTAATTTATTTAAAACAGAATAATTTTAAACTTCTTATTATCATCTATTAAAATTAATAAAGAATGAAAATGTCTTGTTAATACCGAAAAAACTGTATTAAATTAATTAAATTTAATTCATTATCATTATTTAGGGGATTATTTTTTAAAAGTTGACAAACATGCTAAGCACATTTACAAAAATTAATTTATCACTTAGTGATTTTTAAATGTTGCTGTTTATAATTATATAAAATGCTAAGGGATAAATAAATTTTAGGTATTTCAATTAACTGGGTACATTATGATAGTTAAAGCAATTTCTCGTGGAAATCAGAATTAAATTAATCAATTGTATGAGAATTAAAATAGAGTTAAATAAAGTGAAAGCCAATGAATTCGAATGCGAACTATCCTGCACAGTAGTTGTTTATATTATCCACTTGATAAAAGTCAAATTGCAACGATTATTTGTAATGTAACTTGAAATTGAATAATTCATCAAATATTAAATTTATTTCATTACAAAGAGTTTAGCTAATAATTTGTTTTTATTAAATAATAAAACCAGTGAAAATAATTAGTGTTAACTTATATAATAATTAGTTAGATTTTTATTGTTTTATTCTTTTTAACTGCGTAATATTATCATGCAATAACACAAAACACAATCATTTCATATATAAAATAATATGTTTATTAATGGTTTGCACAGAGTTTCCCCATAAAAAAATTCAAATTATTGCAGCAGATGTTTAATAATTTCTAGCAGGACATAAGTATATAGTATAACAATTGCACTGTGTGAAGGAATATTCTGGTATTGAATATATGAAAATGCAAGCTATATTTTAGTGTGAAAAGTTTTTCATTCAATAATAACGCCATGCACTTTATGTTTCTTCTTCAGGCTGAGGACAAGATGGCACGCAAACTTGATTTTCCGCTTCTGTAGAGACACGGATAGCATCGGCACACATAAGGTCTTTTTGACTTCGGGAAGAGAGCTCGTGGTCAGGTTCTGAGGAGAACAGGATGGTTCCGACATCTTTGGTTCTAGAACGCAACGCTCGTACTTGCTGCTGTCACAGGGTGGATCTGCAATGCATAAGGGATGGATATAATAGCTGATATTGATTTTGCTAATAATCAGAAGTGGGATTGGCTAGTTGGTTGGTGTTTTATGGCACAATGTCCAGTTTTGGCCAAACTGCGCTAAACGACTTGGTAAAAAGCAAAAAAAAAAAAAAAAAGTAAGTTAGCCAATAAAACCATTTATAGTAAATTCGAGACTAACCAGAAGTGGGAAGTTGAGCCTTTTCTAATCCGACTCTTTTATAAAAATAAGTTTTATTTACTTATTTTCTTTTTATTTCTGAAAATTGTTCTTAAAAGTACATGTTAAGAAGGCAATTCCATTGAACTGTTCAATTCTGGCCGTTCTATAATGCAACCATTACCAGAGTCAATTGTTGCTATAGCATCAAACCAAATAGGTGTTGAGAGATGTTTCTCAGCATTGATGTTTTTAAAACCTGTCTTAGATCATTAATGAAAGATCTTATAAAAGCTGTTTATTTTTAAGAACAGATGATATTTAAGGATTACAAATATAGCATCTTTGCGAGTAAAATATAAAATTTTCTTCTACTTGTCTTCGGCTATTCTATAATCCTTTGATACCTGCTAATTCAGCATTGTTATTTTGATAAGATAATTTTTTTTTTGTAAGAAAATTTAAAGGACAAATTTTTAACTAAAAACAAATCTACACCTTTAAAGTTGCAAAAATATGTTAATGCAAGAAACAGAAATAGGACAATGAATGTCATTGAATTTATTTCACAAATATTCTAAATTCATTAGTAAAGATCGTAGTGTAGGTTATTGTTCTAGTACAGATGGTAATACAGAGACAGTTAACCTTTATGCCATGACAAAGGGCTGCACCGCTGTTACTCATTTAGCACTAACCATGGGGCACGAGTAGCTTGGAGATATGCTACGGACGAGATTAACACTACCCCCACAACGCTCTAAGATCCTATTAGACCGGGACCTACGGTTTAAAGTGGATTCGAACCACTAAAAATATTATAAACCAACCAAATAAACCACTACACCACTAGATCGTAGTATGTAGAATTATGGAAAAGAATTAGGAGTTGGTGCAAAAATTCGACTCCGGAGTCGGGAATTTTTTTGGCCGCAGTCCAACCCTATTTTCGTGTTACTAAAGAAGAGTAGAGTTACGTTGAAGGTACTGTAAAGAAAGAAGAAAAAAAAAAAAAACACCTGTTGAATTTCTTTTTCAAACTGCCTTTTATTTCCCCTTTAATAACAAAAATATGCAACGTTTAGCATAATGAAGATCTTTATCGGACATCCCGTTTGTACTTGTCACGTTTCATAGAAATACAAACATGCTTACAAAAAAACATTTTTAATAACTTGTTACTTGTTATCTTTTATTCATTTGTGCACTAAGGCGTTCTGTCTTGCCTTTTGCCGTTAAAAATTCGATTATTTTATATCATTTATAGTTTCTTTAAAAACATCACTTGTTTTTCCTCATGTTAAAAATGTGTCTATTATTTAATATTAAATAAGATTCTTATAATTTCAGTTATCATTATTTTTTTATCAATACCAATGAATTGCATTAGCCCACTGAAGGGGTAGGACATTGCTTTTCGCGCCGAATTTTAGGAATAACTGTCCTGTATTTACGTGTGAATGGCAGAAACTGCCCATCAGGCAGCCCGACTATTGATGCGAGACGGTTAATAATTTTCACACAATCGCCATCGAATCTCCCCGATTCTGGAAGCAACGTCTGAAACGGATGGCCTCAGAGTTTTGGTTTGGTTTGTCGCTCTACTGTTATTTTGAGCACACTTTAGGCTAATTAGACGGAGACTTAAAGTTTAACGTGGATTCTGAATCACTAATAAACATCCATGCCACCGCTAGGATTCGAACCTGCAGCCCGGTGGTACTAAAGGCCAGCCATTAGAGGATACATACTTATGTCATCTTGCATGTTAGCTGAGCACGCCACATGTTGGAGGTAAGTAATAAAAGGAATATGACTTTTAAATGAGGAATAATTAGCAAAAAAAAAGAAAAGCGGTTTAAAAACTCATTTAGTATGGAAGAAAAAAACATATGAATTTTTTTTTCTTTATTATTAATTTCACTTTAAAAGATATTTGGAATATTTAATTTGTGTAGCGTTGTTGGGATAAATGATTTTAATACACTTAATTTGCAGACTTTTTTTTTTTAAATTCCGAATTTCCATACATAGAAAGGTGGACTTCAAACCTGATATGCAACGTCAAACAGAGAACTTTTGTGTCTATGTTGGGGATGGATAGGATAAATCCATAGACCGGAAAATCCTTTTGCGCTCGAGGTTTGGTTTGTCACTCTACGGTCATTTTGTGCACACTTTAGGTTAATTAGACCGGGACCTACAGTTTAACGTCGGTTCCGAACCACTCACAAACATTCATTCACCGCCGGAATTCGAACTTAAAGCCTGTGGTACCAAAGACCAGAGCGCTAGCCAATTGGTCATCAGACAGCTTTTACACTCGAGGATTATGTTAAAGGATACTATTGAGACTAGGTGCCACAATTGGGGGACGCACATTTCAAATTGTAGTGCCATGATGTAGGGGCCTGATGGCCGAGTGGCTGGCGCTCTGGCGCTCGCTACCACAGGTTTCGGGTTCACAAACATCCATGGTCCTGGCAGGGATGTTTGTGAGGGGTTTGGAATCCACTTTAAGCCGAGGTCCAGATCTCATATGACCATAGAGCGTCACAGCCCAATAAGACTTCTTATTCACATCATTCCCAAACTGTTAAGGGGGCAACTCAGCTCTAGGCACAGTGATGTGGTGTTGTAGAAGTAGTAATAGTGCCATAATGTGGATGTAGTGCAGTTGTGCTCTATGTAACATCTTGGGTAACGCTGAATATGTTACATATCTGCAATTATACTTCTAGCAGTCTGAATTAACTTTAAGAATAATACATTTAATTCTTTATTCATCAACAAATTATTTATAAATAAATATTTTAATAAAATGTTTAATTTGTTAAATATTTTTTTTTTCTCCTTGCAATCACATTTTCTTAATCTTGAATCATGTCCAAAGGCAGAAATAATTATTTAATAATGAAATCCTTTTAAAGATTTGAAGGTGCTGTTCACCTTCAAATTCAGAAATACATTTAATTCTTAATTCATTAAATTATCATTTCTTTGCTAAGTAACTAATTATGTATAAAAAGGAAATTTAATTATTTTCGAGAAATTAAGTTAGATATGTAATAAATTAGTTTTCTTCCTTTATAATCGCATTCTCTTAATCTCGAATCGTGTTCTAATTTAGAAGTAATTATTTAATAATAAAATTGATTTTAACTCTTTAAAGACGCTGACCGCCCCTTCGAAACTATTTTTTTAAATAAATAGTTTCAATTTAAAATAAATTATTTGAATAAAAAAATATGAAACATAAATTTAATTTTTGTTGTAATATTTTAACATAAATTGTGAGAAAACTTAGAAGAAAAAAACACAAGGAATAATGAAAAAAATATGATTTTGATTTGTCGCTTTATCGTCATTTTGTGCACACTTTGGGCTAATAAGACCTGGACCTAGAGTTTAAAGTGGATACCGAACTACTAACCATCACCTCCAGAAAAAGTTAGAAAACAGTTGAATTACAAAAACTATAGCAATATTATTCGGCTCCAACATTTATAAGAAAATAAATTAACATTTAAAGACCGGGACCTGCAGTTTAATATGGATTCCGAACCACTCACAAAAATCCATGCCACCTCCAAGATTCGAACCTGAAGACTGTGGTACCAACGGCCAGAGCGCTAGCCAATTGGCCATGAAGTCGCGTTAAAAAAAATATGAAGAAAAATTACAATTTCACATGTTGCATGTAATTGCACCTCAACATTGCCACAAAATAAACCATTATGACTATCTTAATTGAATTTAAAAAAGTAAATTAAAATTCAATACATGGCATTAAAAATCAAAATTTTTAATTATTTGTACAAGTTGAAGCACAACATACTCTAAATAGATTAAAGTAAATTAAATTTTTAACGTTCATTTGCTTAAGCGTATAATTTTACACACACACAAACATATATATATATATATATTGTATTTTTGTTATAAACGCATCAGTAAAAATCCAAAAATGAGAAAAACCAATTTTAAAAAAATTTTGTTTCGTAATCTAAGATATGAACTTCAGTATAAATTATAAAACATAGCTTTGGATAACGAAAAAATAAGATGGAAACAGTTTTGGAAATCTGGAAGATTGTATTTTAATAAAATGTAAAAGTAAAAGCATTTTTAATCTGAAAATCTCCTTTTTTTTTTTATTTTTAAGGTTGGCCGGTTTTATTTCAGCCATCTGTCCCGATTTAAACATTTTTGAAATCTTTAGTACAATTCTGTATCCAAATTTGATCATAAACAGCAGCAATGGGGTATGTAGTAAGAAAAATGTACATTTGTAATGTACATTGCAGTAAAAAAATGTACACATATAAGAAAAACTGTAGTCTTTTAAATAACAAATTTTAAGAATAAAATTTTTTGTTATAAAAACGTATCAGTAAAAATTCAAAATGAGAAAAAAATGGAAAAAGTTTAACAATCGAATACAGTTTTGAAAATCTGAAAGATTATATTTTAATAAAATGCAAAAATTAGGGGGAAAAAAAAGCATCTTTAATCAGTAAATAACCTTTTTTTTTTTTTTTTAGATTGACCGGTTTTATGGCAGCCATCTTAACTATGCCCTGATTTAAAATATTGTTCAAACCTTTAGTAAAACTCCGTATTCAAATTTGATCATGAACAACAGCAGTGTTGGGGTAGTGTTATTCACGTCCGCAACATATCTTCAAGCTACACGTGCCCCCTGGGTAGTGCTGAATGAGTAACAGCGGTGCAGCCCTTGCTATGGCATAAAGATTAACTGTCTCTGTATTACCAGCTGCATTAAAACAACAACAACAGCAATTTGCTGTGCAGTAAGAAGAATATACATATAAGAAATAAAACTTACAGCAATTCGATTCGTGGACTGTCACCTCAGTGCACCCTTTGTGGCAATTGGTGACCAAAATGCCACCCGAGTCGTGTACTCTGGTTCAGCAACGGAATATGCCACAGTGCCAATCACGAGAAATACCACCGAACCAATCATTATAGCTACAGATCCAAAACTGAAACTTTTCGAACTTTTGGAATGCTTTTCGAATTCATTTCCAATTCGAAAAACCTGATTATATAGTATTTGGATCAAGATGGCTATGTTGTATTATTTTATGTACAAAAGATGGACAATACGGCTCTATACCACTTCAGATAATAGGTGTTTATAAAAAAAATTAGGCCATTTTTTTAATGTCGATGTGATTCTGTCTTCCGGGTTTTAACGAATTTTTAGTAGTCCCTTTTCTCTTTCTAGAACCATAAAAAATTGGCTTTTATGATTATCTGTAGTGCTGTGTTCGAATTCTTGCGCGTTTCCTGCTTTATTATGAAAAACCAGTCGATGATTTCAATGAGCAACGAGTTGGACATGGGTAGATAACATGGATGTCGCAACATAAGCAGGTGGATGCATTGATGCCATTTTCTTATTTGAATAGGAAAAAAACACGTTCGAATTTCCCTTCCACTATGATTTACTGTTTGCTTAAACCTAATGATTCTTTCAGTATGGGGATACGCATTAAGAAATGCTTCATAACATTTACTTAAATGAAAGTTTGTTATTTTATTGCACGTCAATTCTAATCGTTGCTACTAAATCTAAATCGAGTTCTTTAGATTTGAAAATGGCTCCGTGCCTTAATGAGTGTTTCAAGAACTTTTTTTAAATGTTCTTTTTTTATCAATCAATAAGTTTTTATCAATTAAATCGTAATGGATACATTACCTAATCATTAATTATTCTGCGAAAAACTTATAACTGTAAACTCATCAATAAAACAGGCAATAACTGTCATATATTCGCAAAGAATATTATTTTTTAAAGTCAAAGTTAATATTTTCTCATAATTTCGACAGTTAGTTTTTTGAAATATATGGATGCACACATGAACTTGCCGGCCACTTTTGGAAATGCATCCTAACTCCGCGGGTTGCATGTAAAATTATACATCCCCCTATTAGATTTAGATCCACTATAGATATTCTTTTTGGAGTAAAATATTGAAACAGAATGAGTTATTATTATTGTGTTGACTATTATTCTTACATGTAAACATGTTGTTGTTGTTGTTGCTTATCCCCTTGATTTAGAATCCTAAACCAAGTCCAGTGAATCCTGCTGCATCAATAGATCGTAAACGGTCCTCCCCCTCATTCAACAGTTGCCTCACAGAGGCACCCATACAATCGATGAGATGAGAGGAGACGCGATGGCCGAACAGTGACATGGGGTATATGTCTTCTCATCTCCATTGAAGGTCAAACTCTTAGTGTGGCCAGCCCTTAGTCTAGCTAAAGCCGTTTGAGCAGATCTAGGACAGGAACACTACAAGGACATACCAGGATATTTAGCGGCGTACCATGCATGAATGGGTGGCGACCTCCAAGCGGTATTCACTCTGGCTAAAGCCATGGAATGAACCTCCGAAGCTAACAGATTGAAGAAGAAGCTTTGGGAAGTTCGCAACCTTCCTTAGCGAGCAGATCATAGAAAATATAATAATAATGATCACATAGATAATATAATAATAATGATACTAAATGCACGTTGTAAAATATCTAACACTAAACATGAAATATAAAAATAAATAAATATAAATGAATTAAAAAGCATGAAATCATGAAAAAATATTTATTTTACCATTGTGATATTTATTTCTCCACTCTTTCACTTAGCTTCTGCAAATCTATCTCAATTTGGTATTAATGGGTATTGCAGGTTAGTGTCCGTTATGTTTGAGCGTGTTTCATCTTTTTGGTCAATTTTATTTTAGGAAAAAAAACTATTCAAGGTGTAAGTCGAACCAAAGGCCAACTTCAACTCTGTTATCAACAATCAACTGTGCGTATGTAGGGTTGGTCACTGCGTCACTGAAGTCACTTAAAGTGAAACATAGAACCTGTTATATTAGATGTTCCAAGATGCATCATGAGTTCACAGAATATAATTGAATTATTCTGCGATCTCATAACTGTAAACTCATCAATAAAACAGGCAATATCTGTACTATATTCGCAAGAATATATTTAAAAAAAATCAAATTTTTTTTCCTCATAATTTCGACAGTTCATTTTTGAATATATTGATGCACACATAATGTATTTCTTTAAAACATTGGTTTTTACTACTTTGGCCATTATAAAATAAATATATTTTGTAAAATCTGATAAATCTCCCTGACCTAAATTATTATTATTTAGGCTACCAAAAATTATCTCCTTTAATATACGGGATACACAGTAAGATCCATTTTAATGTGGGTTACAATCAATATATTCCTACACTAAACAAGCGACCTGATGGCCAATCGGCTAGAGCTCTGTTCTTTGGTGCTTCAGTTTCGAATCCTGACTGTGACATGGATGTTTGTTTGGGGATTCGGAATCCTCGTTAAACCGTAGGTCTCGGTCTAATAGGATAGTAGAGCGTTGTGTTTAGTGTGATTCGCGTCCGTAGCATACCTTCAAAATTTGCCCCTGAGTAGTGCTAAATGAGTAACGTCAGTGCAGCCTTTGCTTGTGGCTTATCCCCTAATGCAGCTGGAAAACAGACATGGACGTCTTGGATGCCTTAAGGCAAGCGCTGCACAAACGTTACTCACTTTCGCATTACCCAGGGGGCGCGGTAACATGAAGATAAGTTTGACGCGGAGTAACGAATCCTCGCAACGCTCTACGGTCATATAGACCGGGACCTACGGTTTTAAAGTGTGATTCCGAACCACTACAGACATCCATGGCACCGCCGGGACTCGAACCCGAAACCTGTGGTACCGAGCGCCAGAACGCTGCAGCCCCTCGGCCATTTGAGGCTTAATGATATCTGTCTAAGTATTTGCCAGCTGCATTAGGAAAAATATTTTGAAAATGGGTTCGTGGCTTAAAAAGTGTTCCAAGAGCTTTTAAAAGAAATTTTTTTTTTTATTAATCAAGTATAGTTACTAAGCATGACAAAATAACCTAAATTTCCCTCCTATAATATTCGGAACATACAACAAGATCCTATTTAAAGATACTTTCCAATAAATTCCTCACTAACCGAAACAGGATTAGCTGAGGTCATTTTAACACGTATTTAATGGTAATAAGTTGAAACAGATAAAGAATAAGATAATGTATAATTTTGTTAATTTTGTATCATTTTTTTTATTTATACTTCATTTTATTAATTTTTTTCCTTGTTTTATGTTGTTCTTCATAAACAAAAAAACATTACTTATTACTTAAAGAAGACATTACCAGGTGGGCTGAAAAGTTCATAGGCTAGCATAGAAAATTCTTTTGTTGAATTTGATTTCATTATTCAATATTGTTGCCTTCGAGGGCGATACAACGATTATAGCGGTCATACAATTTTTCGATACCATTTTTATAGTACGATTTGTCTTTAGCCTCAAAATAGGCTTCAGTTTCGGCGATTACCTCTTCATCGGCGCGAAATTTCTGTCCAGCAAGCATTCTCTTGAGTTCTGAGAACAGGAAAAAGTCGCTGGGGGCCAGATTTGGAGAATACGGTGGATGCGGAAACAATTCGAAGCCAATTCATGCAATTTTGCTATCGTTTTCATTGATTTGTGACACGGTGCATTGTCTTGATGAAACAGTACTTTCTTCTTCTTCAAATGAGGCCGTTTTTCCGCGATTTCGTCTTTCAAACGCTCCAATAACGCTAAGTAATAGTCGCTTTTTACGGTTTTTCCCTTTTAAGATAGTCAATGAATATTATACCATGCGTATCCCAAAATATTGATGCCATAACCTTGCCAGCCGACTTTTGCGTCTTTCCACGCTTTGGAGTCGGTTCATCACGTGCAGTCCACTCGGCTGACTGTCGGTGTGAAATGATGGAGCCATGTTTCATCCATTGTCACATATCGACGTAAAATTTCGGGTTTATTACGATTGAACAGCTCCAAACATTGCTTAGAATCATCAATTCGTTGTTGTTTTGGGTCGATTGTGAGCTCGCGCGGCACCCACTTTGAACAGAGCTTTCGCATATCCAAAAATTCATTCACGATATGTCCAACACGTTCCTTTGATATCTTTAGGGTCTCAGCTATCTCAATCAACTTCACTTTACGGTTATCAGAAATTATTTTCGTCGGTAACCGGCGTCCACTGTGTGCATCGTCCTCGGTGCTCATTTCGCCTCGTTTAAATTTAGCAAACCACTTCTCTACGGTTGATTTTCCTGGGGCAAAGTCAGAATAATGTTTATCAAGCCAAGCCTTGGCTTCAATAATATTTTTTTCGCCAAAAAGCAATGCTTTATTAACACTCGAAATTCCTTTTATCCAATTTTTTTCAAACTAACAATAGTTGCTTCACTAAAAATGCTATAACTCGCATAGTGCAACAGCTGTCGAATTTATACACGTGTCTTTTGAAGGTTAGGGCTAACAAAAATTTATATGGATTTAATACTAGTAGCGCCATCTATGTGTCAACCTACGAACTTTTCAGCCCACGTGTTATTTACTAGACCAGGGGTGACCTTCCCGCGGCCCGCCTCGAATATTTTTCCGGTTTGTGAGATTTATCATACTTTTACAAAACATATTTATTCTATAACGGCCAAAGTAATGAAAACCATTGCATTAAAAAAATTCAATATGAGTGCATCCATATATTCAGAAATTAACTGTAGAAAGTAGAGAAAAAATTAACTTTGATTTTAAAATAATATATAGCATCAAATATGCAAAAGAAATAAGAAAACGTACACCCGCCGTTGAAAGCCGATTCAGTAATTTAGGGTTAGGCAAATAAACTCATTTTGTGAAAATTGCAACACCATGAAGGACTTACGCGAGTGAGCTGAAATTTTCAGGAAATGCAAATTAGCGCATGATATGCAAATGATTAGAATTTCAAATCCGTAGCGCATGCGTATGCTGAACTGGCATGTATGGTTATCGGTGGTTATCTGCTAGTGGTAAACGTTAGCTCAATCGTTACTTATGCCTCTTCGACGAAAGAGAGCGAGATTTGAACAACTTACAGAGTTTGAACGGGGAAAATCATCGGCCTTCGTGAAGCTGGATTGTCTTATCGTGCAGCAGCCGCTCGTGTGCAGCGTAACAGCAGCACAGTGATGCGTCTTTGGAAGCAGTGGACGGACGAGTGTCGGACAATTCGGAAATCCGGGAGTGGACCCGAAATGTGACGTCAGCTCGCGATGATAACCTGGTCCGCATGGCGCTGACGGACCGTACAGCTTCCTCTAGACAATTGGCAGCACAGTGGTCAGTAGCTACAGGTGTTTCATTGTGTGCTTCATCAATTCGTAGACGTCTGCTGCAGCGTGGATTGCGCGCAAGGACACCTTTATACAGGATCCCTCTCACGCTAAATCATCGCCGCCTGCGGCTACAATGGGCCGCTCAGCATAGAGACTGGCGTGCTGATTGGCAGCATGTCGTGTTTTTTGACGAATCCCGCTTTAATTTGTGGTACCATGATGGCCGCATTCGTGTCAGACGCTATGCCGGTGAACGCCACCTTCCGGAGTGCATTATCGAACGCCACAGTGGACGAACACCCGGAGTTATGGTCTGGGGTGCCATAGCATATCATGGACGATCTCAATTGCTAACAGCTGTGGGCAATCTGAACAGCAACCGGTACATCAGTGAAGTTCTACAGCCCCAAGCTGTTGCCTTCCTACAAAGCTTGCCAGGCGCTGTATTTCAACAGGACAATGCCCGCCCTCATATCGCTAGGACTGTTCAATCTTTCTTTGCAACGCGGCAGCTACAGCTTCTTCCTTGGCCTGCGTATTCCCCGGATATGTCTCCGATTGAATATGTGTGGGATTTCGTTGGTCGGCGTCTCGCTCGTGATCCTCGTCCTGTTGCTTCTGCAGACGAACTTTGGGTGCGCATACAAGCAATATGGAATGCTCTTCCTCAGGCAGACCTTCAAAATTTGTTTGACTCCATGCCACGTCGTGTAGCAGCACTTATTGCGGCGCGTGATGGCTACACAAAATACTGATTCCGATCTCTTGTTATTGTTTGTTTGCTTTGAACATTTAATCATTTATTTGTTCCACTACCACTCAACAATGTATTAAATTTCATTCAATTATGACGATTCCTTCATGGTGTTGCAATTTTCACAAACATGAGTTTATATATATTGAAATAGAAATTCAATTTTAAACTTGCCTTTTTGAAGGTTATTTCGAATTCAGTTACTAAAAATCTTGTCGGATCCAAACCAAGAAGATTGCGAGCTGTTATAAAAGTAAAAGGATATCCTTCTGAGTAATAATTGTAAATTATTTGTAAATTAAAATTTGGATCTAATTTGATTAATTTATTTTAAACATCTAAATGATACATTTGTGTTAATTAAAATAAAATGTAAAATGTCAATTAAATGCTTCTAGGTATATTAGTTATTTTTGTTGAATAAACTTACTTGAAGGGTTGAGATTTCAGAATTTTTTTTTTTTTTTAAATACAAATAAAAGTTCAGGAACACTTTCTACGCGAATTAGATGTAACAGCTGTCGTTGAACTTATAACATTAAACATCATAAATTCATAATTTAAAATACCATGCACCTTTAACATGCGCTCTTTTAAAAAGGATCGATAGGTTTGTGAAATAAAGACCAGATTCATTAATAGTAATTAATGAATCTGATTATTAAGAAGATTTGATTAAGAAGATTATTGAAAGATTAATTAATCCAGATTCATAATCCATTTCATTAATATCAAATGCATCTATTTAACATAAAAAGTTTAAAACGCTTATTTCATTACAGTAAAATTAATTTTACTATTATTTAATCAAAAAAATATTTTTAAAAATTGTTCATTCAATTAAACACATTGCTAATTTTTAGTAAAATAATTTAAGAAACTTTATTATTTAATATAAAATAATTCAACCACTTAAGTATTAAAATTTTTTGATGATATTTGTTCCTGCTTATTTGAAATAAGTTTAACATCATGGGAGCCTAAATCCGATACTCCAAGAGGAAGGACTCTTTTACTTCGAGACCGGGACAGAGTTTTGTAAGTGCTATGACAAATGAAATTATTTATTTACACAATTTTTTTTTGATATGTGAATCAAAATGTTCAATACTTTTTCATTTAGCATTGTATTTTAGCGAAAAGTTAAAAATGATACCTTGATAAGGAAAGGTTGTTGAGACGTACACCACCAGTGGTGACCACACTTTTACCTATTCTTATAATTTTATCGTATTTTATTTTATTTTTGAAATCCAAAGAAACCAAACCAAAAGAAAAAGCCGCTGGCTGGAGCTTAAAATGCGCAGTCTGCCACATGTGAGGTCTAATTCAACTATATTGATTCCCATATGTCTGCTCCCCGAGAAAGAGATAACGCTGGTTGGCGCCAATCTACAGCTATAACTAACAAAGAACTTCCGCTTTTAACATTTTGCCGATTGAAAGCGGTCTGTGCTAGCTATTTCAAATGTCGATTTATGTTTTGTAGAACAAAAATAGAGAAAGTAAAAAGATCATCAGTTCTTTGAAAAAAAAGGAAAAAAAAAAATTAATCAAAGTAGAAACGGATATATATATATATATATATATATTATTTCTTTTAATTTACCTCGGACCGGCAAATTAAAATTCTATCCGCGGGCCGGATAAAACCTTCCGGCGGGCCGTAGTTTGCCCATCCCTGCTTTAACCTATTCTTATAATTTTATCATATGGCATTTTAAAAAATATGATCGGAACATGTGAGACTGTTTATTTTTGTTCTAGTTCCCATGTCCAATAAAGTGATTGCCTTTTCAAAACAATATTCTTTTATTTAGCCCAAAAGAATTTCAAGGAAGTGCTTAGAATCGTATCAACAACCACCTCTTGAGTTCAGCGCAAGGTTGTTACCATTCTGGTATTTAATTTGTTCAAATATTACACAAATCCTTCAGGGGCTACCGGTTATTGCCAAATGCATTGGAAGCAATAAATAGGGAGGTATTCTAAATACAACTCCCTCGTCTGAGTTAAGCAGTGGTCTTCCAAGTGGAGTACGTTCTTCAGTGGGTACTCCAAAGACTTAGACTCAAGATCACCTGCTGGTGTATCACGCGAGTGCGAGGTTCTCTCACAGGTCGCTGTGTCTGGTTCAAGCAGCATCTGGGCAACATCACAAGCTCATCAGCTTTCAATTGCTTGCACACAAACACCTATTTGAAGCAAACATTTGATAGAAGATGCATTTCATTGCTAATAAAGAAACTGCTTCGGGCAAATGCGCTTTAAATCAGAAGCATTTATTGGTGCACGAACTTACAGGTGCACGAATTAAAACTGTAAATTTGCAATTTTTGAAATGCCGATCGTGTATATATATAAAAAATAAAACTATTACAATATTATGTAAATATAGTATAATAATTATTTAGCCTTTTATGGGGAGAAATTTTTAATTATTTTCATTATAGGGTACTCAATTAAAAATTTCTGACATCGCTGCTATAAATGCTTTGTTTAACTCCCATTTAAAAAAAAACCCCTCCTTCTTGGACATTTTCAACATCCATAATTAACTTCTTATTGTAAGTAAAATTCATTTTTAAATAAGTTCAAATTCTATGTAAATCCTATAAATAACATACAAATCATGCTTTATATCAATAGTCGAAGTATCCATATTAATCATCAGAATTACATCCGAAAGTTAATTCTGATAGTTCTGATAACTTTTTTTCCCCCAGAAAGATGTCTTTTGAAACAGATAAGATACCCTATTAATATGGATGATTTCAAAACACGACAGGCGCCATGTAGGAACGATTAAATACAAATCGCGGAAGTAACAGCTCGAACATGTTCAAGAGCCCATCAGCAGCAACAACTCATTTATAAACAGCAGACATTTTTTAAAAAGAAATACAAATCTAGAATGAAACGTAGCATCTCAAAAACTGTTGTCAATTTTTATGTGAGATATTTACAAACAATTTTTATTTCAAAAGATTACGTTATGAATTCACATAAGAAGGAGGCTGTATCATTACCGCAAAAAGTAATAAAAAAAAAAAAAAACACTTGTATAATTAATCAAGAAACAACTATTAAATCCAAAAATTTTTTTTTCAAGTTGTTTTAATTTATTTCATTTTATTTGAAAATTATTATAAATTTATATATATATAAAAATACAAATTCAATCTTTCATTAAAGCTTTCTATATAATGCACATACTTTATAAATAGTTACAAGTACAAAACGATTCCAACATTTTTTAATATAAAAATATTTCCGAGATAACTAATTCTTAAAACACATTTTCATCAAAGGATATTTAAAACATGCAATATAATGCGAGAAATAAAAGTTTATGATTTATAAAATATGCAAAATAAGAATTATTTGTAAAAACAGCAAATTAATTATAAAATATGTAAAACTAAACTTATGCACAAGAAAACGGCACATTACTCAATGCAGATTACCATCCATATAAAGTACCATTAATATATTAATTCAAAATTATCAGATTAAATTATCAGAATATTCAAAAATATAGTAAAGTACTTTGTTTTTAAAGAGATTAAAATCAAAAGTATTTTTAAATTTTTGAATGTGCATGCTACTCTTATTTACGCAACAACAATAACCCTGGGAAAAAAGTACGAATGATTTACATTAAATCACGAGAATATACAATAGGTTTCTGCTTAAATTTGAGACTGAAAACTGCACATTAAAAACAATGATAATAATTTTGTTACATTTATCTTTTGTTGAAATTACTCTGTTAAAAATATTATATAAAAAATATATTTGGTCTCATTTAGCTAGTTCATTTATTCTTTTGGCTTAGTACGCAATATATATAAAACTTGAAACAAAAAAAAAGCATTTTTCCCTACAAAATGAACATTTCGTTTGAACTCTATTCACTGCTTCCACTGAAGAGTTGCCAAGCTCGTGCAACAAATACTCTATTTTATAATTTTCATCTTCAATATTTAAAGTTACAGGCGATTCCGGTAACTTAAGGGTGTCCCTAATAATTAGGATTTCATCAAAGGGATGATAATCATACACATATTCTAGTTCAGAGTCTCCAATACCAAATTCCATGAAATCATATTCATCAAACTCTGTTACGATTTTGAATACATCTTCAAAGGTGGGAATTAAAATACCTCCGTTCTCTGAATTAGCGTGACGGGAGACAAAACTTCGTAAATCTTCTTTAATTTCATCAAAATACTTTCGCATTCCGACAAGACCGCCATTCGCCATGAAGAAGTCCGCATATTGCTCCTTAAAAACAATGAAGAGACATTTGGCCACTATTTGATGAAGTAAAAGACATTCAGGTTGACTTTGGAGAAGACTGCGCATAAACAGACACACCAGTAAGAAATTATAAAAAGATGGTGATCGACAGAATTTTGAGCTTTTTACCAACACGAATACAGCGAAATCTCTTTTGGAATACAGAAAATAATCGTCGTCCAACTTTTCAAAATAGTAATGAAAAATTTTCCCGTAAATGTCATTCATTTTTATTAAAGTTTTCCACGCTCGTTTTAAGATTAAGCATTCTTCAGAATTTAGGGAATTGAGTAGAATATTAAAAGCTTCGCTGCCCTTATATTCATAAGCAAATAAAGTGTATGCAAAGTGTTCCATAGATGCAAGTTCATTGTCCATTTTTAAGATTTATGTAATAAATAATTACTTTTACTAATGTTTACAATTAAATGAAATTTCATACACTTAACAATTTAGAAAATGAACAATATGACCGATTGTAAAATTATTGTAAATCACTCTTCAAATCTAATACGCAAGAACTATTATCCGATTCAAACATGGTTCCTTCCCTTCAAATCCGAAAAATATGCGCGTTGAGTTGTTTCTCTACTGCACTCAGAGAAAATTTTCATTTTTACTGCACTCATATATTATATATATTAGACAGCATATAGCAAATATACATGTCATTGCCAGGATTCAAACCTGAAGCCTGTGGTACCAAAGACTAGAGCACTAGTCAATTGACCATCAGGACGCAATCACTGCTACGAGAAATATTGGTTGGCAGAGCGAGTGCCGTCTTGCAGCTCATAAAAAGTAATCAGTCTATTCAAATGCTGGCTTCTTGCAACTGGTTAAAAGTAATCGGAGTATTGTAATGTTGGTTGTAATCATTTGAAAGATCAAAAGAATAAACTGATGGTCGATAGATTTATTGAAATGAGAAGCTAACATATGAGCTTGATTCGGATCTGCAATAACCAAATTAGTGTTTGTATGGAACCTCTTATTGCTTACCAGGTTATTGTTTCTGTTATGAATTGCTTTAATAATTTTATGTATTTTATCATTCTTGCTAGTGGATGAACAAACATAATCCGAATAATGTTTCTTAAGCTCCGAAATGTAACGGCGAAGTCTGGAAGAAGTTTTCTGGTTAGAAATCCAGCGATCGTAACAAAATTGAGAACGAGCTAGATTTAAGAGTTTGTGTTTATGTCGTAGAAGGTTATTACATTAAGTATTGCTCCAAGAGAGTGTCGGGTGGTGAGAGATTTGTTGATCTTATTGTTAAGAAAGGCATGGGAAAAGAAAGTCAGAATATAATGCAATAGTGCGATCGAGATTCTGTTAATCGTGAAGAAAAAGATGACATTTTGACCATATAATGATCGATCTGCAAGTTTTTTTTTCTGAAAAAACTAGTTGAAGGGATAACTGTCGGAAAATAATCGCTGTTTAAAGTATCGAAGTAAATAAAGTAAAATAAATTAGGTAAATATAATGATAATGATATAATGATCGATCTGCAAGTTTTTTTCTGAAAAAACTAGTTGAAGGGATAACTGTCGGAAAATAATCGCTGTTTAAAGTATCGGAGTAAATAAAGTAAAATAAATTAGGTAAATATCTGCACTAGAAATGGAGAGATCAATAAGAGCTGTAGAAGTTGGTGTAATATGAGTTTGAATGTTGGTATTAATGACATTTAAATTATTTTGTAAATCTAGTTGATCAGAGCTTATTATTGAAGAGGTGGATGCAAGAACGGATGTTGAGAATTCGTCAACAACTTCCATCAACTTCTGTTATTCTTGTAACAGAAGTTGATGGAAGTTGTTGACGAATTGTTTTCAGAAGAATTGAATTAGTCCCTTGAGGAGAATAAATGTCGGCTATTGTAAAAGTTTTATTCGGTATGTACAGTTTAACTGCTTGTATTTCATTGCCTGAATAAGGAAGTTTGACAAAATTAAAAACTCTGCTAGGAATACTGGAATCGACTGCAATTAAAAGCCCTCTTCTGCGTGTACTATTTCAGTGATCAGTTCTATAAATTAGTTTACCAAAAAAATTGAAGCGTAAAGGATCGTTTGGCTCGGATACTACGAGCATTTCACTATACTATTATAAACGTTGTATTGAACATGAAAAAGAAGGTTTATCAAAAAATATTAATTAATCAAAAAGAAGCTAAAATCGCTTAATAGTGCACAGGAGCGATAGTGATGTCACATGAGAGATGGAGAAGGATGAAGACGAATAACCATGATCTGTCAATTTTTTTCACTGTACTATCCAAATCTTGCAAGACATCAAAACCCAGGATTTTTATTTTAATTTTTTTCTTATCCTTCAACGGAGGAATTGAAGTAGTAGCTGGAAAAGAGGCTTTTATTTATTACTGATTTAGAGTGTGAAAGATACTGTTAAATTTCAAGATACCGTTTTAAGAGATTCTTGAAAATTGAAGACCTCTGCCTTACAGATTTCTTTGGTAAATTGTTGCAATTCCAAGGTTTATGGTTGAAATAGTTTTGTTATGCAAGTTTTGTTTTATTATTTTGTTTCCTTTGTTATGCAAGCTGATGAAATAGTAGTGCCAGCTTTCAATTTTTGATGCGAACGAGTCCACTTTTGCAGCACGATATTGTCTCCGAGCCTCAATAAAAAAAAAAAAGTTGATTGAGAGTTTCAAATTACAGAAATTTTCGGCTTTACTTTTAGGACAGTGGATGTCAATGGCTTTATGGGTTTCACTGTAATTAATACATTTCGGAATTTGGGCCGAACACGAGTCTACAGGAGGGGAAACCGGCAAAACAAATTTTTTTATAATTCGCTGTTGGGTGATTATATGAATAACAATTACAGCTTGGAGAGGTTTATCATAAACCAGAATTTTTTTTTTATTGTTTTAGCCGTGATCTAGCATATTCTGGAAAGGTTTTACTTAATATAGTAACTAGTAGTGGTGTGTAAAAACTAGGTGCTTCTCATTTTCCTTTAAATCATTTAAGTTCGGTGACAAAGAAATCATTTTAATCTTGCATTTCAAATACAATCTTACAAGTTCTCCAAATGATACATCTGTTGGAATGTTATGAAGCAGAAATTGAGTAGATATCTCCTCTGGTTAAAAGGATGCTTGTCCTGGAACTCCCATAATGGCTTTTATATTCGCTAATTCTCTGGCATTATCAAAGTGAGCAGTAGATACGATTAACTTGCCTTGTCTAGTGATAAGCAAGTAGTTACTTTTGATGATATCTTTTCCTTTAGAACTCTGGTATATGCTTTTGGTATCACTCTATTGGGCACCTCGAATTTAGTGAGAAAAGCAAGAGCGTCATCTTCAAATGCAACTTGTAATTTTAAAAGATGTCGCGATAAGATACGAAATCAAGGTCTATGCCAGAGGTGTATTCGCTGAGGTTGTAACTTATTTTGATATCCACCGTACAAAACTCTAATCTCACCTACTCAAGGTTTTTGGTCCTTCTAGACAATAGAGAGTTTTTTGCATACCGTATTTTGGACGTCCGTTAGCTTTTTCTCCCTACCGAGCATGCTCATAGGAAACATTATTACAGATACGCATGCGCAATTTCCTATGAGCATGCGCGCTAGGGAGAAAAAGCTAACGGACGTTCAAAATACGGTATGCAAAAACTCTCTATTATTTTGATGACGAAACTTAGATAAGAAAAAATTGAAAATCAAATCAAATATAAATGACTCGCTCGAATCGAAAATTAAAAGGAAAAGCAAGAAATAAAATCATTACACAAATCAAAATGATAAACAGAGATAAAAGCATCAAAATTAAACTCCTTCTCAAATTCACACAATTCGCCAAGATTTTACCTACATTTTCTGCGTGACTTTCGGCCTCAACTTTTGTTATATATTAGAAGACCAACTGCAAAAGAAACATTCAAAAAATATATGGGAACTGACTTGACTTGATTGGACATCTAACATTGAAATTTTTACTCTCAAATGCTGAAAACGAATTTCTGTAAGGAATAGGAAACTAAATATTTCACAACATTCTCTCTAATTAAAAGATATATATATATATATATATGTGTGTGTGTTTCTATATATCATATTCTAATAATATATGCTATGTATTATATCCATGGTGACATGGATGTTAAGTTCTCTATGGGTATTCGGTTTCAGCATTGCAGAGCATAAATCTCAAAATTAGATGTCAAGTCAAGTTATATTATGTTACCGATATTTCTTACAAATTGTCTTTTAAACAAATCCACAACTAAACGGCAATCCTACAATTGAAATTTTGACTTATCTCATCGAATTGCTTGCTTTTTTTTTATTATATATATATTTATATATATATATACACTATCTGATAATCTACTTGAAGGCAACATCTAAAACCTGGTTTAACTTCATTCTAAACGTCCCTGATCAGCCCAGGTTTAAAGCTGTTGCCCTTTTCAGACTCATGACGGGCCATGATTGTATGGCCAATCATATTTTTCGTACGAAAATATTTGCAAGCCCAAAATGCATGCTCTGCAGTCTTGGAGAGGACATGGATTCATCCCACCTTCCTGTCTGCCCTGCACTTGTTTCCTCTACTGTGTAGGGTCGTTACTGGGAGGCTAGGGCCCTTTTGGGCTAAACATGTCATTATGTGATTTCTTTCGATTCTCGTTGTTGTTTTCATGTCCTTTGTGTTCTTTTTTTTTCTTTTTTCTTTTATTACTTATTGTAGCCTGCCATCGGAAATATAAAAAACTTCTGACTTCTTTTAAACAACACTTCCTGTATCTCAAAAAAGAAAGCGATTAAAAAGCTGAATTATCTTAAAGCAATTGCTTGTAATTCCCAAGGTTGTCGGTCCTGGCATTTAATTAAAATAACAAATTCCATAATTCGTAGTGTACTGGAATATGGAGCTCCTATCTTTATCTCAACCAGCTATAGCGACTTCCAAACACTTTATATCGTCATGCTTTAGGTTTTACACAGGTCTTCCTAGGTGGACACCAATCGCAATTTTATTATAAGAAGCCTTTAAACTTTCTTTGTTTCAGAGGCAGTATATGCTGGGACAGTTCTTTTTTATCAAATACATTTATTTTGATTCCTGTTCTCCACTCACCATTTATTTTCGCTCGGGAAAAAACCCCGAGGTTGAAAAGTCCCATTTCTCTTATTATTATTATTTTTTTTTGTTAATCATTTGGATTATTTAAACATTTAACCTTCCAATTTAATTCTCAATTTTCCTCGTGTTTGTTTGAACACTAAAGTCACATCAGGAAGGGCATTTATTACTCTCATTTCTGCATCTCTTAATTGTGACAGGACAATTACTTCCGGAAACATATTCATTGTCATCAATGAAAAGAAAAGTTTTGCAAAAACCAAAAACCCTGTCTATATTTGTTCTTTAGCTAAGTTCAGTCTTTTTTCATTAATTTGTTCTGATACCATTGGTTTTAACGAGGAGATCTACCATAAAATCCTTCAGATTAAGATTGGTTTGATTTGTCCCTCTCGTCATTTTTTGCACACTAATTAGACCTGGACCTACAATATAACGTGGATTCCGTTCGACGAACACATATCCATGACACCGCGAGGATTCGAACCTGAAGCTTGTGGAACGGAAGAACAAAGTGCTATCCATTTTGCCATCAAGCCGCCTTCAGATGGGAAACGACACTTTCTCCATTAACATTCTCATTAGTTGTGGATGTAACATATTTCGTCAAATAGGGGGTGGGGTGGGGTGGAGGGGGCTGTTTCAGATTTAATCCCACTTCTTAATTCTATCCTCGAGAAACTTAATCGTTCTTGATCCCTGGCCATCCATTTAGGAACCTGAATTCTTTCTTTTTTAGGAGAAATACGAATATGAGGCAATTTGGGGGTTTTGTATAAACAATGTTATTTCAATTTTGTTACATAATATATTTGTGTTTCTATGAAGCACGTGACAATTTACGAATAACCCCAAATTAATTAAAACTCACTGTTATTTAATTTTGATTTAGTTTGAATTTTGATGATCTTTGATAAATTGAATAAGTTTAGGGTAACATATGGTTTATCTAATTCTTAAAGTTAATGATCTATTTGGTAAGATAGTAAAATTGGTAAATGGTCGCTATCAAAAGGTTCTGGTAGTGTAATGGAAATGTTCCGGTAATTATCTGCACTTGTGATGGATAAATGAAGAAGAGAGAAAGATGATGGTGTAATATGAGCGTGAGTACTCGTTTAAGGATGCAGAAATAATTGAAAATTCTAATTAATAATTTTACATGAAAATACCTTATGATAAATATATATATATGAGGAATCATGTGCCATGCTCTATTAAAACAAATTGCAAAATATAGAAAAGAACTTAACATTTGAAAGCTATCCTTTTATAACACAGGGGTCTCCAAACTTCCCAGCCTTAGGGCCATACTGCTTACTCCAGTAAGTACCAAGGGCCCAAACCGTTGTAGTTTTTCTGCCATTATCTATAATTTCTAGACTAGTCGCCGAGTACGCGCTCTCAGCGAGCATACGCTTGCTAAATTAGCTGATTCAATTTCTATTGTGTTTATCGATACGACCGTGACACTTGACGACATCTATTGGTTAAAAACGGAAATTGGCAGGTATAATGCTAGTGGGATTCATTTAATTATTTGTTAGTTGTTATGCTTAAGTTAAATTTTCTGCGTATTATGCTTGTCATTAAGCTTTACCTAGCATGTAAATAAAACCGAGTTATTGTCATTCTGTGTTTTTTTTTTTTATCCAAGTTATTACAGCAACAATAAGCTATTCGTTGTCGGAGGCCAGATTGATGACACTGGCGGGAGACCCCTGGATGAAGAAAATCATTTTCACAGGAAAAAAAATATATTTAGTACAGTAAAAATTAAAATCATTTGATAGTCAGTAGATAAACAACTCAATTTGTATATCTTTTGGGTTTGAAAGGAAGAAACCGTGTTTTAATAGGATAACATTTTTTGCGTATTATAATCGAAGTGTGATTTGCAATTATTTTACAATCGGTCACGTTTTCCATTTTCTAAAGTGTTAAATATATGTAACAATTTAATTGTAAGCATTAATGAAACAACTTCATTTAATTGTAAACATTGGTTAAATGTTTATTATATAAATTTTAAAAATGGAGGCTGAATTAGAACACTTTGCACACACTTTATTTCTTCATCAATATGGTGACTTTGAAGCTCATAATATTATGTACGATACTCTAAATTCCGAAGAAAGCTTAACCTTAAAACGAGCGCTTAAAACAATAAAAAAAAATGAATGACATTTACGGTAAAATTTTTCATTACTATTTTAGAAAACTGAACGTCAATTTTCTGCATTCGAAAAGAGATTTTGCAGAATTTGTGTTGGTAAGGAGCCTGGATTTCTGCCAATTCCCATCGTTTTACAATTTCTTACTGGTTTGTCTGTTTATCTGCCGCCTCCTTCAAAGTCAACCTGAATGCCTTTTACTTCTTCAAGCAGTGGCCAAGTGCCTCATGATCTTGTATTATCAACGATATGCGGACTTTTTATGGCGAACGGCGGTCTTACCGGAATGCGGAAGTATTTTGATGAAATTAAGGAAGAAGATTTAAGAAGTTTTATCTTCTATAATGCTAATTCAGACGATGAAAGTATTTTAATTCCCATCTTTGAAGACGTTTTCGAAATCGTTAAGAGTTTGATGTATATAATTTCATAGATTTTAATATGAGGGACACTGAATTAGAATATTTGTATGATAACTGTTATCCTTCTGAAGAAAACTGAAATGTAGGGGACAATCTTAAATTGCAGGAACCACATGCGACTTTAGATATGGAAGATGAAGATAATAAAATAGAGTATTCGTTAGAAGAGCTCGGTATGTCTTCTGAAGAAACAGCCAATAGATTTCGAAGGAAGTGTTGATATTGTGGAGAAAAATGCTTTAAATATCTTTTGTTTCAAGTTTTATACAGATTACAATGTGCCAAAAAAATCAATAGACAAGTTAAACAAGACAAATTAGAATTTCTATAAAATATTTAATTAAATTTATAAAATATTAACGAATTTGTTTTGCACAACTTTGTAGTATTTTAATGATATTTTAAATATCTGATACAGAATTTTGTGCAGAAATGTTTTTGTACATCTTTTATAATTTACTAATTTGCTATATATACAAATATGTCGTATTTTGTATATTTTATAAACCAAACACTCATATTTCACACATTATATATTGTAGATTTTAAATATACTTTGATGGAAATGTGTTTTAAGAATAAGTTGTTTCGGAAAGTATTTTTATATTAAGACACAAATTTCGGAATTGTTTTTTGTATTTGTAATTATATTTCTGTGCATTGTTTATATAGCTTTAAATTAGGATTAGATTTGTTTTTTATATATATAAATTTTTAATTAATAAAAGGAAATTAATTGAAAAAATCTTTTATATTATATGCTCGAAATGTTTTCAATTTAAAGAACTGTTTCTTGATTATTTGCACAATTATACAATTGGTTTTTATGGCTTTTTATACTAACCATTTAAAAACTCCCAAAATTTGTTTCCCTATGTAATTCAAAAGCAATATATATATATTATAAATTCCTTATTCGAGCCATCTAAATTTAATAAGCATATTTATTTTAATTTGAAGACTTTATCCAATACAACAAACATCTGCCGAAGCTTACAATCGTTCAATTTGCCCTTAACTAATTTCAATCTACATAGATCTATACCTAAATAGAAACCTAATTATATACTAAGGTAGGATTTCCTTGTATTAAAAAAAGTTCAAGTTTAGTTAAAATATATTAATAAAAAAAAAACAGCACTCTATTTTTGTAAAACAGAGCTTAATAATTACAGTAAAAAATTGCTTTTTTTTTTTTAAATAGACTTTACAGATAACTTTTCCGTTACTTCTGTAAATAACAAAAAAAAACGAATATTTTATTTTCAATAAGATTAGAAAGAAAAATTGAGTTAAAATGATGGAAGCTTCTATGAAATATAAAAGATTTGATTAGTATTCAAAGAACGCAAGGATGAACAACATCATATTCTTAACCAAGACATTCTCTAAATGAATAGATATTTCGTGTCTAGAAACACTTTTTCAGGCCATGTAAAATATCAGTTTTCGCAAAAAATGCAGTCTGTAGGCTTTCAAGGCAGATGATTAAACGAGAACCAGAAAATGCTCACATCAATTTGATCACTACTGAAAGATTTTCTCTGTCCTTGTATGGAAATATTCTCTCACTTTTTAGTGCCGGAAATGCGATACTTTTTTTCAATCTCATTAGAAAAAAAAAAGATTAGACGAGTTCTCACTATGACTACAATGAGAAAATTCTACAAACTTTATGACGTGATTATTAAAACTGTTTTAAACTTCCTTTCCTTTACACATATATATTTATTTTTAGGTTTGGTTTGCCGCTCTGCGGTCATTTTGTGCACACTGTGGGCTAATTAGGCTGGAACCTACAGTTTAACGTGGATTCCGAACCACTCACAAACATTCATGCCACCGCCAGGATTCTAACCTGAAGCACCGAACGCCAGAGCACTAGGCCGCTTATTGACAAAAGTACATGTAATTTATTCTGCAATAACACTGAAAATATTGAATAAAATATTTACTGGTATTTAAATGCATGCTTTTTTTTTTATTAAATAAAATTTTAAATGTTTCTCTTTAAAAAAACATTTTCAGACATATATTTATGCAAAAGGCCCGACTCGTGGCTCAGTAGCAACACGTGGATTCGAACCTGAAGGAGAGATAGGGACCTACTGATCCGAACCTGAAACCTGTGGGGCCAAAGTTTCTTTTAGGTGTAAAATCATATTTCAAATTAATTATCAAAATTACAATTACAGGACTTCATTTCAATTGTCGATTGGTATCAAGTACAAATCGCAAAAAATATGTGGAAACTGACTTGACTTGACGTCTAATTTGAGATTTATTCTTACTAATGCTGAAATCGAATTTCGTAGAGAACCTGAAACTAAAGATTTTAAAGTATTCTCCATTATGTAATGAATCGAAAATTCTAATTAATAGTTTTAGAAGAAAATAATTAATGATATAAACTAGATTGCATATGAGGACTTTTATGTCAAGCTCTATTAAAAAAAATTGCAAAATATAGAAAAAAAACCATTTAAAAGCTATGCGTATGATAAATATCATTTTCACACAAAAAATATAATTAGTACAATAAAAATTAAAGTTATATGTATCAGTGCAGTAGACAAACAACTCAATTCACAAATTTTTAGGTTTGAAATTAACTTCTTCTTTTTTAATTGAATAATGTTTTTTGCTTATTAGTTTGAAATGTGATTTGCAAATGTTTTAGAATAGATCACGTTCTTCATTTTCTAAATTGTTAAGTGTATACTTCAAACTGCAGTAAAATTAATTATTTATTATATAAAGCTTAAAAATGGCAACTCCCCTTGTACCCTTTGCATCTATGGAAAACTTTGCATTTACTTTTTTCGTTTATGAATATATTGACAGTGAAGCTTTTAATATAATATTCGATTCTCTAAATTCTGAAGAGCACCTAATCTTAAAAGGGGCATGGAAAACGATAAAAAAAATGGATGATATTTACGGAAGAATATTTGATGACTATTTCGAAAACTTGAACGACTACCATTTTCTGTATTCGAAAAAAGATTTCGCGGATTTCGTGTTGATAAGGTGTCATGATTTCTGCGAATCCCTATCGTTTTACAATTTCTTACTGGTGTGTCTTTTTATGTGCCGACTTCTTCGAAGTCAACCTGAATGCCTTTTACTCCTTCAAACAGCGGCCAAGTGCCTCTACATTGTGTATGCTCAACGATATGCGGACTTCTTCATCGCGAATGGCGGTCTTGCAGGAATGCGGAAGTATTTTGATGAAACTGAGGAAGAAGATTTTAGAAGTGTCATCTGCCGCCAAGCTAATTCAGAGGAGGAAGATATTTTAATTCCCACCTTTGAAGATGTATTCGAAATCGTAACAGAGTTTGATGAATTTGATGTTGCGAATTTTAAAATTGGAGACAATGCATTAAAGTATTTGTGTGCTAACTATTATCCTTTTGAAGAAATCCAAACTGTTAGGGATAATCTTAAGTTATCGGAATCATCTCTGCCTTTAAATATAGAAGATGAAAATAATACCATTGAGTTTCTGTTGGAAGAGTTTGATATCTCTTCTGAAAAAACTGTCAATAGAATTCAAACGAAGTGTTCATATTGTGGGGAAAAATGCTTTAAATATTTAATGTTTCAAGTTTTATTCAGATAACACGCTTTGCCAGAAGAATCAACAGAGTAATTAAAAGGGTCAAATTAGAATTTTTTGGAAATATTTTTAACTGAGTAATTTCAACTAAATGTTAATGTAAGAAAACTGACGTTATGTTTTGTTTAATCTACGATTTTCAGTGTCAAATTTAAAGAGAAATCCATGGTAAATTCTTGCAGTTGAACGTAAATGACTAGTTTTTTTTTTTCCAAAAATTATTTTTGTTTGTGACGATATATATATTTTTTTAATAAGAGTACCATGCACTGATAAAAATCGAAAAGAATGTGTGATTTTGATCCTTTTAAAGACGGAGTACTTAACTATGTTCTTGAATATTCAGGTAACTTAATAATTTAATCTGATAATTTTAAATGAGTATTTTAATGGTATTTTAAATGGCTGGTAATCTGCATTGTCTTAATAAAAGTAATATCTTTTTCTTAAGCAGAAAGTTTACTTATACATATTTTATAATTTGCTGTATATACAAATATGCTTTTTTTGTGTGCTTATTTTATAAATTATGCACTTATATTGCACACATTATATTGTACGTTTTAAATAACCTTTGATGGAATGTGTTTTAAGAGTAAGTTATCTGTGATAATATTTTTGTATTAAAAAATAAATGTTGGAGTAGTTCTGTACTTGTGATAATGTTTCTTTGCATTGTTTTTATAGCTTTAAATTAGGATCGACTTTTGCATTATATGTATATAAATTTTTAATTAATAAAATGAAATGTCTTCTTTGAATGAATAAGTCTTAATCTTTTAGCTTATAGATTCCAATTTATCAATTGTTTCAAATTGTTTTCAAAAAATACTATTGGGTTTTTGTATGACTTTTCTTGCTAACGATGTAGCATCCTTGTTATGTGAATATATAGCGTAAACTTTTGAAATAAAATTGTTTGTAAATTTTTCGCAGAAGTGTGAGTAGAGTTTTTTTTTTTGAGATGCTTCGTTTTATTCTAGATTTTTACTTCCCTAAAGAAAAATGCGTGGAGTTTTTGAAGTAGTTGTTGCTGATGGGCTCTTGAACATGTTCGAGATATTACTTCAGTGATTCGCATTAATCGTTTGTATATACCGTCTGTCGTGTTTTTAAAATCATCTGAATAGATCATCCATATTAATAAAATATCTTGTCATTCAAAATGATATCGATAATTTCTGCAATGCCAGCCAGCCAGGCATCATTTTGAGGGAAAAATTCTCAGAACCAGAATTAACTTTCTGATGAAATTAAAGAATTTAAAATATGGTGATTTTAGATCATTGACGTGAGGCATGTTTTTAATGGTGTACATAGGATTTAAATAGAATTTAAAATTGATCCATTTCAAAATGAATTTGATTACGAATGAAAGGTTAATTAAGGATGTTGAAGAATGTCAAAGGATGCTGTGAATTTTTTTATGGGAGTTAAACAAGACATTTATAGTAGCACAGTTTTTTGTTGAGTAACCCTAAGATGAAAATTAAAAAATGCATCTCATAAAATGGTACATAATATGTTTATTATGCTAAATTTACATATTAATACTATTTATTAATTTTAAATACACAACATGCTTTTAAAGAAAACAGTAAATTATACATTTTCAGTTAAATGTCTCGTCCCTCCATACGTATCACAGGCTTCAGGTTGGAATTCTAGTAATAGCATAGATGTTTGATAGTGGTTCAGAATACTCTTTAAACTGTAAGTCCCGATCTGTTTAATCCTCGTGTGCACAGCAGCATGACCGTAGAGAGACAAACATAACGAATCCCGCCATACGTTTCCCATTCGTTTTGCTTCACATAAGTGTGCGTCCTCAAGTAATAGAAAGCTGATGATTTGATGATGTTGCCCAGATTCTACTTCAACCAAACACATGTCGGAACACCGCACTTACGACATTCTTCATTCCTGCATGGCATAATTGAGCCATGACAACTACTTCAGTACACATATTCCTTCCTCATCGCTGAAAAGACTTGCAAAATTCAGAAATCCTGATGAATGAATATTCCTTAGCAAAATTCAGATTTTCTTTAATTTGGTCTGATACGATTAAATTTATTCGGGATACTCGGCCAGGAAATCCTTTGCGATAATTAAGAAAACGTCAATTTAATACTACTTAAATAACTGAATACCTGAGCCCATTTGCCCCTATCCACTGTTCTGTTCCTTTTTTTTGTTGAAATATGATATCTTTCTCTGATATCCAATGATATATTATTGTATGTGCTGCAGATTTGGCGACAGAATCGGCCAGTTCATTACCAAAGTGTCCTAGGGGCCAGATGATTACGATGTGCAAAATGCTATTGCAAATATCTTAATGTATATAGCCAAGGAACTGGGTGAGGCGATTGGGATGGATATTGCAATTCTCTATTGCATTCAGAATTGATAGACTGACTGTAAAAGACTGGAAGGTATCTGTGAGGATAATATATTTATGAGAGGAGAGAACAAAAGTTGAAAGGGTTTAAAGCAGGGAGGGGGCAAACTACGGCCCGCCGAAAGGTTCTATCCGGCCCTCGGACAGAATTTAATTTGCCGGTCCGAGGCAAAAAAAAAAAATTTATATTTATATATCTATCTCCTTTTGATTAAATATTATTTTTTTTCCTCCTTTTTTTTTTCAAAGGACTGATGATTTTTTTACTCTCTATTTTTGTTCTACAAAACATAAATCGACGGAAATAGTAAGCACAGTCAGCTTTCAATCGGTAAAATGTTAAAAGCGGAAGTTCTTTGTTAGTTATAGCTGTAGATTGGCGCCAACAATTTAAATTTTCACAAATCTTTATCGAAAGTAAGTTTCAAGCAAGTTCCAAATTTAATATCTCAATCCCAGAAAATCAGTGATATGTTTGCTTCAATTTATTTGAACAAGTGTTTTCAACTATGAACCTTAGAAAGAATTATTTCAGAAGTAGACTGATAGATGAGCATTTAGCCTTGTTCTTCAGAATCAGTCCATCTCACTTTCGAACCTCAATATAAGGAAACTTTTAAAAATGAAATCGCAAATTTCATTCCTCTCATTAACATATTTAAATTGTAATACTTGAATATTGTTCTTAAAATTTTAGAAAATTTATCTTGGGCCCGCCAAACTTTTTTTCCGATTTTTGGCCCGCGACCGAAAAAGCTTGCCCATCTCCGGTTTGAAGGGAGTACAAGAGCTTCTTCCGTGAAAATACTGTTGCAACTTGAAATCTGCCTTAATGAAAACTTGTGAAAAGTAATTGATGATTGCTATTGAATATTCAAGTTGTGTCTTAGATGTGTCAGAGGCTAAAAGGATCTTATCTTCCCAAATTTCATTTCTGCATAGTTCAAAAGTTGTTTGATGACTTGATGAGGTAGCTGTTGTATTTGAAAAGATAAATCATTGCGATGAAATAGATTTAGAGTAGAGATAAGTAAATAGATTTAGAGTTCAAACCAGCAGGAGGAAAATTTGGAATTAAATTGAAGGTTGAATTTTTAAACTATCTAAAAGATTTGAAAAAAAAATGAAAGAGAAATGGGACTTTTTAACCTTGGGATTAAAAAGTCCCATTTGATTCCAAAATATTGGGTCCATATTCCAGTAAAATACGAATTGTGGAATTTGTTTTTGAATTAAATGCCAGTACCAACAACCTTAAGAATTACCCGCAATTGCTATAAGAGCATTTAACTTTTTAATTACTTTCTTTTTGAGATATAGGAAGTGTCGATTAAAAATAGATTATGAGAGAAGTTGACGGCTAAAATACGGGTATGTTGTTTCCAAGGGATATGGATATTGTAAATTTGCAAACATTGAGCTTGCTGTTGTTTTTATCGGAAAATTCACCGCTTCGCCCTTTTCAGATTAAAGAATGAATTTTCACCCTACGCATCATTGAGTGATTTTATGAATCTAATCGAAATATCACTCATATAGATTGTAAAGAGAAAAAAATTATTAAGAAATATTTCAAGTGTCAATCGCAGCTAAAAAATTAGATATCATCTGCATATAATAAGTAGTCTGTGGGGATCAGGGACGATCTCGAAAATACCTCTCATAAAAATTCCAAAAAGAAAGGCACTAAGAACACTCCCCTCCTGTACGCCACGAGTGGAAAATAATTTCATTGACTAAGAATTTCTAAATTTAACTTAAAAATTCCTGTTATTAGTGAAATTATTAATCCACTTTGCAGCAATGCTCTGTTTGTGACCTGTAAGGTTTTATAAACCTGTCGCTCTCCAAACTGATCAAAATCGGAGGTAAGTTCTAATCTAAGAAAAACAAAACAAAAACAAAATTTGCATTTTTTGCTTCAACTATTTTGTGATGTAGGAGTGGTAACGAATACATGCAATCCCAGTAAGGAATAAATCCTGAATGATTGGGATAAAAATTGTCAAGAACTGTAGTGTGAATTATTCTCTTGTGTACAATACGTTCAAAAATTTTATTCAGATCTGAAGTCAAAGCTACTGGACTATATGAGGTAGGGGAAGTGCTATCTTTACCAGGTTTAAGCATGGCTATGATTTTTGCTGTTAACCATTCTTGGGGAAAAACTCCGGGGAACCCTATATTATTAAAGATATAATAACGCTGTTGGAGCTAAGAATCAGGAAGTATTTTTAATCAATTTTGCAGGAATACTGTCACTGTCAGGAGAAGTATTGGGTGTGGTGCGAATGGCGTCTCACAGCTTGCTGAAAGAAATTGATCTTTTGCAATGTTGGTTTTAATCGTCGGAGAGATCTAGAGGAATAAACTGATTTTCGATGCGTTTATTGAAATGAGAAGCTGACATATGCTTTTTGATTCAGATCTGTAATAACCGTATTAATGTTTTTATAGAACATCTTATTGCTGACCAGATTATTGCTTCTAATGAATTGCTTTATAATTTTTATATATTTTGCCGTTATTGTTAGTGGACGAAAAAATAGAATCTGAATAAGGTTTCTTAAGCTCCGAAATGTAGCGCCGAATTCCGGGAGAAGTTGCCTTGTAAGAAATCCAGAGAATGAGAAAAAATTGAGATCGATCCTGATGTAAAAGTTTGCGTTATTGTCGAAAAAGTCATTGCATTGAGTGTTCCACCAGGGGATTCTCTCGGGGGCGAGAGATTTCGTAGTGTTTTTATTGTTAAGGAAGGCATGGGACAAGAAAGTCAGAATATGATGCAAAAAGTGCTATCGAGATTTTGTTGATCATGAAGAAAAAGATGAACTTTAGACATATATAGATCCATTTAGACCTTTGATTGGTCTGCAATTTTTTTTGTGAAGACACTAATGGGAAGACAATTCGAATGGGAACTGACTAGACTTGAGTGGGAACTGGACTTAACTTTGAGATTTATGCTGTCAGATGCAGAAAGCGAATTTCTGTAAGGAATAGGAATCTAAATATTTTACGGTATTCTCTATTATTTAAAGAATCTAAAATTCTAATTAAAAGATTTTGTAGAAAATACATTATGATTATATATTATATAATCTGTATTTCTTATATGTCATACTCTATTAAAATAATCTTCTGTTTCATTGCAGTACAGAAACAACTCAATTCGGATAGTTTTCGCATTTGAACGGAAGAAACCATATTTGAGTAGGATAATATTTTTTGCGTATTAGATTTGAAGTGTGTATTGAAATTATTTTACAATCGTTCACATTGCTCATTTCCTGGGTTGTTAAGCGTACGTGCAAATTTCATTGAATTGTAAACATTAGTAATATTATTTGTTTATTATATAAATTTTTAAAAATGGAGACAGAACATTTAGCATCTATGGAACACTTTGCATATACTTTATTTGTTTATTAATACGGTGACCGTGAAGCTTTTAATATTATATTTGATTCCCTAAATTCTGAAGAACGACTAACCATGAAACGAGCGTGGAAAACTTTGATAAAAATGAATGACATTTAGGGAAAATATTTGATTACTATTTTGAAAAGTTGGACGACGATTATTCGAAAAGAGATTTCGCTGTATTCGTGTTATTAAAAAGCGTTAAATTTTCTAAATTACCGTCTTTTTACAATTTCTTACTGGTGTGTCTTTTTATGTGCCGCCTTCTTCAAAGTCAACCTCATATGCCTTTTACTTCTTCAAATAGTGACCAAATGCCTCATCATCATTTTTAAGGAGCAATATGCGGACTTCTTCATGGCGAACGGCGGTCTTACCCGAATGCGGAAGTATTTTGATGAAATTGAGAAAGAAGATTTGAGAAGTTTTGCCTTTTTGCTAATTCAGAAAATGAAGGTATTTTAATTCCCACCTTTGAAGATGTATTCAAAATCGTAACAGAGTTTGATGAATATGATTTCATGGATTTTGATATTGAAACTCTGAACTACAATATGTGCATGATTGTTATTCTCCTTTTAACGAAATCCGAATTATTAAGGACAATCTTAAGTTACCGGGATCGCCTGTGGCTTTAAATATTGAAGATGAAAATAATAAAATAGAACAATTGTTGCATAAGCTTGGCATCTCTTCAGTTCAAGAAGTGAACAGAGTTCAAACGAAGTGCTCATTTTGTGGGGAAATATGCTGTAAATATCTAATGTTGTAATGTCTAAAGAAATTGTACAGATTACGTACTAAGCCAGAAGAATCTGACTGGTTGAATGAGACAAAATATATTTTTTATAAAATATTTTTAACAGAGTGATTCAACAAAAGATAAATGTAACAAAATTATTATCATTGTTTTTAATGTGCGGTTTTCAGTCTCAAATTTAAGCAGAAACCTATTGTATATTCTCGTGATTTAATGTAAATCATTCGTACTTTTTCTCTGGGTTATTTCTGCTGTTTTAATAAGAGTAGCATGCACTTTAAAAAACTAAAAAATATGTTTGATTTTAATCTCTTTAAAAACGAAGTATTTTACTATAGTATTGCATATTCTGATAATTTAGTCCGATAATTTTAAATTAATATTTTAATGGTATTTTATATGGCTGATAATCTGCATTTTCTGAGTAAAAGAAATGTCATTTTCATGTACAGAAGTTTACTTTTACAGATTTTATAAATTTCTGCATTTACAAATATTTTATATTTGCTGTATTTACAAATATATCTTATTTTGCATATTTATACATATTTGCACTTATATTGCACACATTATATTGTATGTTTTAAATATCCTTTGATGAAAACGTGTTTTAAGAATTAGTTATCTCGGAAATATTTTTATTAAAAAATAAATGTTGGAATAAATGTTATATATCAAGCTTTATAGAAAGATTGAATTTGTATTATATATATATATATAGAAATAAATTTTCAATTCATAAAATGAAATAAATTAAAACAAACTTGAAAAATGTTTCGACTTAATAGTTGTTTCTTAATTATACAAGAGGTTTTTTTTATGGCTTTTGTGGTAATGATACGGCCTCCTTCTTACGTGCATTTATAACGTAATATTTCGAAATAAAATTGTTTGTAAATATCTCGCAGAAAAGTGAGAACACTTTTTGAGATCATTTGTTTTTATTCTAGAATTGTATTTTTTTTTTAAATGTATGCTGTTTATAAATGAGTTGTTGCTGCTGTTGGGCTCTTGAACACGTTCCAGCTGTTATTTCTGTAATTCGTAGGCCGAGTGGCTAGCGCTCTGGCGCTCGGTACCACAAGTTTCGGGTTCGAGTCTCGGCGGTGCCATGGATGTTTGTAGTGGTTCGAAATCCACTTTAAAATGTAGGTCCCGGTCTATTTAGCATAAAGTGTGCACAAGATAACCGTAGAGCGACAAACCAAAACAATCTGTAATTCGTAATGAATCGTTTGTACATAGCGTCTGTGGTGTTTTGAAATCATCTATATTAATAGGGTATCTTATTTGTTTAAAAAGACTTTGATGGCTGCTGCAATGTGGTCAACCATCTTTCTGGGGCAGTACATTATGAAAACTATCAGAATTAACTTTCGGATGGAATTCTGAGGATTAATATGGAGACTTTCAACTATTGATATAAAGCATGTTATTTATAGGATTTATATAGAATTTGAACTTATTTCAAAATGAATTTTACTAAGAATAAGAAGTTAATTATGGATGTTGAAAATGTCCAAGAAGGAGGGGTTTTTTTTTAAATGGGAGTTAAACAAAGCATTTATAGCAGCGATGTCAGAAATTTTTAGTCGATTACCCCTATGATGAAAATAGTTAACAATTTCATCCCCTACAATGCTAAATAATGTTTATTATACTATATTTACATAATATTATGCTAGTTTTTATTTGTTTTATATATACACTATTGGCATATAAAAGATTGCAAATTTACATTTTTAATCTGAGTTTATTAAGGAGAAATGGAGGTGTGACTTGAAATTACCGGGGAGGTCACTATCATAAATGCATCTGATTTAAAGTGCATTTGCACGAATCAGTTTCTTTATTAGCAATGAAATGCATCTTCTATCAAATGTTTGCTTCAAATAGGTGTTTGTGTGCAAGCAATTGAAAGCTGATACACTTGTGATGTTGCCCAGATGCTGCTTGAACCAGACACAGCGACCTGTGAGAGAACCTCGCACTCGATACACCAGCAAGTGATCTTGAATCTAAGTCTTTGGAGTACCCACTGAAGAAGGCGTACTCCACTTGGGAGACCACTGCTTAACTCAGACGAGGGAGCTGTATTTAGAATTCCTCCCTATTTATTGCTTCCAATGCATTTGGCAATAACGAGTAGCACCCCAAGGATTTTAATGTATTGAACAATTAAATACCAGAATGGTAACAACCTTGCGTTGAACTCAAGAGGTGGTTGTTGATACGATTCCTAAGCACTTCCTTGAAATTCTTTTGGGCTAAATAAAAGAATATTGCTTTGAAAAGGCAATCATCTTATTGGACATGGAAACTAGAACAGAAATAAACATTCTCACATGTTCCAATCATATTTTTAAAATGTCATATGATAAAATTATAAGAATAGGTTAAAGCAGGGATGGGCAAACTACGGCCCGCCGGAAGGTTTTATCCGGCCCGCGGATAGAATTTTAATTTGCTGGTCCGAGGTAAATTAAAAGAAATATATATATATATATTATATAAATATATATATCAATATCCGTTTCTACTTTGATTAATTTTTTTCTTCCTTTTTTTCAAAGAACTGATGATCTTTTTACTTTCTCTATTTTTGTTCTACAAAACATAAATCGACGGTAATAGCTAGCACAGACCGCTTTCAATCGGCAAAATGTTAAAAGCGGAAGTTCTTTGTTAGTTATAGCTGTAGATTGGCGCCAACCAGCGTTATCTCTTTCTCGGGGAGCAGACATATGGGAATTCAATATAGTTGAATTAGACCTCACATGTGGCAGACTGCGCATTTTAAGCTCCAGCCAGCGGCTTTTTCTTTTGGTTTGGTTTCTTTAGATTTCAAAAATAAAGTATATATATTATTGGTTAATAATATTATAAATATTATGGTAATAATAAATGGTTATTAATATTATAAATGTGTTTAAAATTTTAGAAAAATTTATCTTGGCCCGCCAAACTTTTTTCTTCAATTTTGGCCAGCGACCGAAAAAGTTTGCTCATCCCTGGATTAAAATGTGGTCACCACTGTTGGTGTATGTCTCAACAATCTTTCTTTATCTAGGCATCATTTTTAATTCTTCATTAAAATAAAATGCTAAATGAAAAATAATGAAAATATTGATTCACATAGCAAAAAAATTTTGTAAATAGATAATTTCATTTGTCATAAACATGGACCGGTACAGAATTTTGCAATTACGAAACTCTGTACCGGTCTCGAAGTAAAAGCGGATCTTCCTCTTGGAGTATCGGATTTAGGCTCCCATGATATTAAATTATATGTATCAAACAAGCAGGAACAAATGCCAAGAAGAATTTTAATACTTAGGTGGTTGAATTATTTTATATTATATAAATATTTATTAATTATTTTGCTATAATTTAGCAATTTATTTAATTCAATTGACAATTTTTAAAAAAAAAATTTTAATAATATTGTTTGGGATAAATAATAGTAAAATTAATTTTATAATAATTAAATGAGCCATTTAAAATTTTAATCTTAAATAGATGCATTTCATATTAATGAAATGGAAGTGTTCTGGTCATCATTTCCCAAACCTATTGATCCTTTTTAAAAGAACTCGTGTTAAAAGTGCATTGTATTTTAAGTTTTGAATTTACCCACCACTGTTACATCTAGTTAGCGTAGAACGTGCTCCTACATTTTTATGTGTATTTAAAAAAAATTTCTGAAACCTCAATCCTTGAAATAAATTTATTAAACAAAAATAACTAACATACCTACAAACATTTAATTGATATTTTATTAAATTTCATTTTAATCAACATAGATGCATCATTCACACGTTTAAAATAAAATAATCAAAATAGTTATTTATCTATTAAATTATTACGATTTAAAAATTTGTAGTGCTACAAGAAATAGAAGAATCGATGGTGATCATATATTACCTCCTTTTCTTGTGTTGTTAGATCTGTTATGTTTACCTGGTAAATAAAAGACATCGTTGTTATTAAGAAAGGTCTCTTGGAGTACAAAAATATGAGCATAATTGAAAAATTTGAGCATCAAAGGTTTCTTTGCTCGAATGCTTCTTGCCAAATTCCGTTGAACAATGTGTAAAGTTTGAGAATTTTGGAAAAGATATGTATGTATCTAAAATATGCAGAACGCTAAAAAGTTTACTATGTTTTCAGAAATTTTATGTAAAGATTGCATCAATATGCATTTGAAAAATAATATGTAAAAACTCTTTATTCCGTGGAATATGGAGAGAGATGGAATTGTCTAATTCTTGTAAAAAGTCGGATTTTAATTTTTGTTTTTAGATTTCTTTTTATCTTTTGATATTGGAAATTTGAGTTTTAGCTGAAGGGTAGGAAAGTTTTTAAACATTGTCCGAGTGAATTGAGTGCTGTTGTGAAATTTTCAGATAACATTTGAAAAGGCTACTGTAAAGAGACAGTCAGAGCCTGGCAAATATCTGTAATTATTTTTTTGAGTTTCCTATGTGCGTTGATGAAATATCTGTGATGTTTCGCCTTTATTGTTTCACCATTTTTTTTTTCTGGAAGATTTGATGGATGCAGTTTGGAATTAGATGAATATGTTTCTTCTGTATTTTTTTGGGAGAAATTGATCTGCGAGCTTTCATGGATGATAAACGATTAAAAGTTTAAAAATTTTCCTCCGAGCATTTTAAATCAGAGGCTTTATTGTCCTTGCCACACTGGATACATTTAAGAAATTGAGGTGTGCGAGCTGAGTACCGCTGCATTGTCCCCACACTACAGAGCTGGTCGGATGAGCAAAAGAAAAGCAGTTCTTACACTGTCGGGGTTTAGCAAAACATAAAGTGATTTTTTTGTGTGATAAGCCACAATTTTGAGTATTGTGGCATGAAGTGCCGTGAATAGTTACTAAAACTGAAACTTCTGAACTGAAAAGTTATTTTCTTCAGGATCAGAAAATGAGTGGTAATTGCTTCAGGATAAGAAGATGCAATTACTGGAAGTCCCATAATTGGTTTAATGTTAGCCAATTCTTTGGTTTCTAGCTGCTTGGAAATGATTAGTGGAAAGTAGGAGTTTCCCTTGACAGGGAGAGGCGCATATTATCCACATGTGTAAGTGTCATTACTTTAAAGGCAAATTTGTCTTTCAAAATCCTGGGTTGAGCCATAGGAAATGCCTTCTCTGAAACTTCGAATTTAAAAGTAAAATACTCAGCTCCGTGTTGGGCAGCGATCTGTAAATCCTCCAAAATGACACGTCGGGTTTTGAAGACCAGATCCCCATTTGATGAACACTCCATGAAAGAAATGTTTGACGTGTCACGCGCCATGTTAAAAAAAAAAAAGAAAAACTAACAATGAGAAATATGAACCAGTTTTGTCCTACATAAAACTTTTGTCCTACATTAGGAAAAAAATTTCCCTTTATTTAAAAGAATGTAGAAAAGTAAGAGGAAAAAGTCATAAATAGTTCTTAATTGGAATGTCAATATCTACCGTATAATATATAATTACCTTAAAAACATTTGGCGAGCAGGTGGATGATATTGGAATTAGCTCGCTCACCTTACATCTTCAAACCCTTAATATGATTATTTGATTGTTTTGAACTTCCTTTTCTTTATATATATATATACATAATGTGTACAATCATGTTGCATCTTAATTGTCAAAATTTCAACTGTACTATTGCCTTTTCGATGTGGATTGATGTAAAAAAACAATTTGCAAAAAATATAGGTAACATAACTTGACAACTAATTTGAGAATTTATGCTCAGTAATGCTGAAACCCAATTGGCGTAGAGAACCTGAAACTAAATATTTTGCAGTATTCTTATATTATTTCAGTAATCTAAAATTCCAATTAATAGATTTACATGAAAATACATTATGATATTTTTATACATATATTATATTTGGGGACTGGTATGTCATGCTCTATTAAAAAAAAAATTTCAAAATATAGAAATAAGTTAACCTTTAAAAGCTATGCGTATGAAGAATATCGTTTCACAAAAAAATATACATATACTTAGAACAGTAAATCATTTGTGCAGTAGACAAACAACTCAATTTTTCGAGGTTTGAAGGGAAGAAACCCTTTCTTAATAGGATAACACTTTTTGCGTATTTAATTTGCAACTGTTCTACAATCGGTCACGCTTTTAGCTTTCTAAGTTGTTAACATTAGCAATATATTAATTATTTATGATATAAATCTTAGAAATGGAGGCTGAACTAGAACACTTTGCACACGCTTTGTTTTTTTATGAATATGGTGACTTTGAATCTTTTAATATTATATTATATTCCCTAAATTCCGAAGAAAGTCTGGCCTTAAAACGAGCGTGGAAAACGATAAAAAAAATGGATGGCATTTATGGAAAAATTTTTGATTACTATTTTAAAAATTTGAACAACGATCATTTTCTGTATTCGAAAAAAGATTTCGCGGCATTCGTTTTGGTAAGAAGCCTGGATATCTGTCGATCACCGTCATTTTACAATTTCTTACTGGTGGTTCTGTTTATGTGCCGCCTTCTTCAAAGTCAACCTCGATGCCTTTTACTCGTTCAAGTAATGGCCAAATGCCTCATGATCGTTTATTCTCGAAGATATGAAGACTTTTTTATGGCGAACGGCGGTCTCATCGGAATGAGGAAGTATTTTGATGAAATCAAGAAAGAGGATTTGAGAAGTTTTATTTCCCGTCATGCTAATTCAGAGAATGAAGGTATTTTGATTCCCGCCTTTGAAGACGTATTCGAAATCGTAGCAGAGTTTGCTAAATATAATGTCGTGAATTTTTACATGGAAGACTCTGAATTACAATACTTGTATGATAGCTGTTATCCTTTTATAGATATGCAAGTTGTTAACGGAAATCTTAAGTTTCCAAAAACATCAGTGGCTTTAAATATCGAAGATGAAAATTCTAAGATAGAATATGTGTTGGATAAGCTGAATATTCATTCAGAGCAAGCAGTGAATAGAGTTCAAACGAAGTGTTCATATTGTGGGGAAAAATGCTGCAAATATATAATGTTTCAAGTTTTATACAGATTGCATGCTATGCCAGGAGAATCAATAAACTAGTTAAATGTGACAAATTAGAATTGCTATAAAATATTTTTAACTGAGTAAATTCAACGAAAGGTAAATGTAATAAAATTATCATTAATTTCAATTTACGATTTTAATCGTCAAATTTTAAGGAGAAATCAATAATAATTTCCATCCATTTAATTTTACAATCTTTTTTCCCAAGGTTTTTTTTTTTTTTTTAAAGTTTAGATGCACTTTTAAAAATTGAAAAAAAATTTCATTTTCATCCTTTTAGAAACGAAGTGCTTTTTCTACAGTGTTGAATATTCCGATAAATTCATAATTTCATCTGATGATAATTAAATAATAAATCAATCGAATAAGTTATTCTGATAATTTTAAATTAGTATTTTAATGGTATTTTAAATGAATGGTGCAGAAATTTTGTACCTCTTTTATAATTTACTAATTTGCTATATATTCAGATCTGTCACATTTTGCTCGTTTTATATATCATACTCTTATATTGCACACATTATATATTAAGTTTTAAATATCCTTTGTTAAAAATGTATTTTAAGTTATCGTGGAAAATATTTTTACATTAAAACATAAATGTTGGAATAATTTTGAACTTGCGACTATATTTCTGTACATTGTATATAAAGCTTTAAATTGAGATTTGAATATATAATATACTTATATAATATATTTATATAATATACAAATTAGTAAAATAAAACAAATTGAAACTAGTCTTTTAGATTATATGCTTGAAAACGTTTTCAATTGAATCATTTGTTTCCTCATTAATTATATAAATATACTCTCTATTTTTATGGCTTTTCATTCTAACGATGTAGCCTCCTTTGTTATGTTAATATATAATGTTCAGACCGTAACCGTATGTACATTCCTTATGTAATATTTCGTTCTCCGTAAGAGGGCGCTTTTTTGTTTGTCAAGTGTTTTTCGTCATGTATCGTCAGTTGAGTAATAAATGTCGTTCAAGAACGTTGTGCCTACCCTTTTCAACCCCTCAACAGATGGTCCGTCGGGCAGCAGCAAAATTCCAGCAGACATACTTTAGATGAGTGGGGAGGTCGACTAAAGCGTTCGTACTCAACAATTTCGAATATTTGCTCAACGGAGCTAAAATAACGTGCGTAACATCGCAAATCACAATCATATTGCATCGTAACAAAGTGCGTAACATCGCAAATCATCATCATCATATTGCATCGTGCATCTCAACAAAGTGCGTAGCATCGCATCTCACAGCATCGTACTTACATTCCGGAAGGTCACGAAACCACAACATGGAAGGTCTTCTAAAACAAAAGCGAATTATCAAAGGTAAGCTAAATCGATTAATTGCTATAGTAGATAATTTACAAAATCAAGAAAATTCTATTTCTGTTTTTGAAGTGCATGAAAATAGCGTAAATATTTTAGATATTGAAATAAATAAATTAAATTATGATATTCTTTGTTCTTGTTTAGATGACGAATTTGATAAATATGAACAGGAAATGGATGAACTTTTTTTCTAAATTAACTTCATTAAAAATTACGTTAAAAGATGAATTAAGGAAACTTAGAAAGAATGAGAATAGTTCTAATGCAAGCAAAACACTTCCCTCCTTCCCCGAGGTCAAAGTTCATCGCGGGTTAGCGAGCGGGGTTGAAGAGAAACCAGATGTTTCTTCTAACGTTAGGGGACCATATATAAAAAAGTAAGCAATAATTCTGCGTACTCTTCACAGATTGTAGCTAATATTTGCACTTACTGCAAAAGTTCCTCACACTATGGATTATTTAAATGCGATAGTTTTTGGAACTCCCTCACAAAGAAAAATGGGATACTGTAAAAATTTGAAACTATGCAGTAATTGCTTAACATTCAAATCACATACGATTGATAAATGTCGAGCAGAATTGTGCAAAATCTGTACAAAACCCCACAATACAATTTTATGTTCGAAGGATTTAAATGATTCAAAATCTGATTCACAAACAGAAAATGAACTTCCTTCAATTAGTAGCAATAATGCAATCGTGCCCGCCACACAAGCGGTTTTATTGCCTACAGCAATTGTTTATGTCAAAGACATTAATGGCATTTCTCAAAATTCTAGGCAACTTATTGATTCAGCCAGTCAAGGCTCATTCATTAGAGAGAGTAGCGTTAATTTATTGCAAGTAAATCACTAAAGTAAACATAAGCGTAGACGGTTTGAGTTCACAAAAAGTAGGTAGAGTTGCAGGTTCGGTTAAATTACAAATAACATCACAGTTTAACAAAAACGCATCTATAACTGTTGATGCATTAATCATGCCTAAAATCACCTGTGACCTTCCTCAATGTCCAGTCGATGCATCTGTGTTGAAAACATTCAAACAATTACAGTTACCAGATGTCAACTGTCACCAGCCTGGCCCAATAGATATTCCTTTGGGCGCCGATGTGTTCGATGAAACTATGCTTAGTGGACATTTAAATGTTTCCGGAATCTCTGCTTCAGAATCAATTTTCGGTTGGGTAATTCTCGGAAAGACAAAAGGCATTTCTCAAACCATTCTATCTAATCATGCTAGTTTCAATGCAGTTGAGTTTGAACTTGACAAAATTTGGCAATCAGAAGAAATTTCAGACATAAAGCCTTACACTCAGGAAGAAACAGCTCGTGAAAATCATTTCATTCAGACTTTCTCTCGTGATTCAACAGGCAGATTTGCTGTTAAATTTCCATTTCGTAAATCTAGTAATGAACTCACGAACTTGATTCAAGAAGATTTGCGTCTACCAAATGCTTCTTTTGAGCGTTGATGATGATACAGTAAAAACTTTAGATATCCGTGGCATCCAGCCTCAGATGTCTTCTCCTTCAAAGTCAACTCATTATTTCTTGAAGGCACCTTAACTAAAAGAACACTTCTTTCAACAATCGCAAAGACTTTCGACCCTCTTGGATGGTTGTCACCCATCACAATCCAGAGCAAACTATTCATGCAAAAACTGTGGAAATATCAGTTGCACTGGGATGAAGTCGTTCCTCCAGACATTGCAATTGAATGGAAGGCATTATCACAAGACATACTATTTGTCAAAGACTTCAAAATTTCAAGATACTTATTTCATGATCCAGACAAAGAAATTCCACCGGATGGGTTTAGTGATGCTTCAGAAAAGACATATGCAGCAGTAATTTACTGTCATTCTGTGTCAAATACAGGACAAATCAAAGTTCAACTAGTAATAGCCAAAACTAAAGTTGCACCTCTTAAAACCATTTCACTTCCTCGATTGGAATTGTGTGGAGCACTTCTATTAAGTAAATTGATGGAGTTTACTTGTAAAGCATTTGACATCCCTATATCGCAATCTCATTTTCATACGGATTCCACAATCGTACTTGCCTGGATAGAATCCCATGCCAGCCGATGGAAAACTTTCGTGGCCAACAGAGTGGCGAAAATCCAGACTTTGTCTTCTCCTACCCAGTGGCATCATGTTAGTGGAAATAAAAATCCTGCTGATCTCGCGACCCGTGGTGTGTCATCTTCAGCACTACTTACCTCAGTGTGGTTGTGTGGTCCAGAATTTCTATACAACGAATGTTCTTTCCATCCAGAATCTTCTGTGCCAACATTGAACGATTCTGTGTCGACATTGAACGATCCTGTGCCTGAAGAAAGGTGTTGTGTACAATCAACTATTGCAGCCAATCATTTACCAAATTCAAATGATTTATTTCGGAAATATTCATCTCTTTCCAAACTGAAACGTGCAGCAGCATATTGTTTAAGGTTTGTTAACAATTGCAGAAATTCAAAAGATAAGGTAACTGGTTTTAAATACTAGTGAACTTACTAATGCTATAAATGTGTTAATCAAATCAGTTCAATTTATTGTGTTTAATAATAAGATCAATGCATTAAAGGAAATCAAGCATTATCCCGCAGAGGCAAATGCAGTGATATATACAGCGATTGCGGTTCTAACTTTGTTGGCGCAAAACGTAAGCTCATGGAATTTGAAAAACTTTCAAAATCAAACAATTACAATCAAAATGTAACCAATTTCTTGTCTGATAATGGTATTAAATGGCATTTAAATGTTCCAGGTGCACCACACATGGGTGGTCTCTGGGAAGCTGGTATAAAATCAACAAAATATCATCTAAAACGTGTTGTTGGTGAAGCTAAATTAACATATGAAGAATTTGAAACATTTTTAACACAAATAGAGGCTTGTCTTAATTCTAGACCTTTAACAGCAATTTCTAATGATCCAAATGACCTATCAGCGTTAACACCTGGTCACTTCATTATTGGAAGGTCATTGACAAGTATTCCTGAGCCAAATTACATTGAGTCAAAAATCTCATATCTTACTAGATGGCAACTTATTCAAAAAATGGTTCAACAATTTTGGAAACGTTGGCACAATGAATATCTATGTCGATTGCAACAAAGACCAAAATGGCTTTTTACCAACTAAAAATTTTCAAATCAATGATCTGTGTCTCATTAAAGATGATAATTTGCCCCCAACTAAATGGAAAATGGGTAGAATAATACAATTACACCTGGTCTTGATAATATTGTTAGGGTTGTAACCATCAAAACAGCAGATGGCACATTTAAAAGAAATATCACAAAATTATGTATGTTGCCAGTTTAAATTTTATTAATGTATGTTAATTGTGGCATTGCATTTATTGTATAATCAGTGTATCTCTATTCAATATTCATTCAACTCCTTTGATTTCATGTATGCATATTAGTGTGTAATGTAACACTTTTATATTCATTCATTGTTGAAATGTTATTTCAAGGTGGGCGGCATGTTCAGACCGTAACCGTATGTACATTCCTTATGTAATATTTCGTTCTCCGTAAGAGGGCGCTTTTTGTTTGTCAAGTGTTTTTCGTCATGTATCGTCAGTTGAGTAATAAATGTCGTTCAAGAACGTTGTGCCTACCCTTTTCAACCCCCTCAACATATAATGTAAACTTTTGAAATAAAATTGCTTATAGATATATTCTCAGAAAAGTGAGTCGAGTTTTTTAGATCCTTTGTTTTATTCTAGATTTGTACTTGCCTCAAGAGAAAAAAACACGTGTAGTTTTTAAATTGTTGCTGTGGATTAGCTCATGAACATGGTCATGCTATTATTTCTGCAATGCGTATTTGGTTGTTTGTATATAGCTTCTGTCGTATTTTAATATCCTCTGAACAAATCATCCTTATTTATAGGGCATATTTTGTTTCCAAATCACTAATAATTTCTGCAATGTGACCCAGACATCATTTTCAGGAAAAATAATCGCAGAAGTATCAAATAATTTTCTAGGGAAATGAAAGAATATGAAATTGGAAGAATTTTGTCCATGGATATAAGGCAATTCTTAACGCATTATTATAGCATTTTGACGTATTCGATATTTATTTCTTCGAAAAGTGGGAGTTATGTCTTTGGGCCTCTTACTATTTTGACCGGTTAACATCCTATTCGTAATCCAAATATACTATGAGTCAAATCATTGACGGATAGTTTCCTTCACATTGCATTCAAAACAGAACATAATATTTCACAATGGCAGCTATTCACACACCTTCATCCAAATCAGACATGAAGAGAGTATTGTTTCAAAATGAAAACCAACTTCCAGCCTGACACTCTGTCTCTGTGAAAGATACTCAGTGCAATTTTAATCAATTGTTGAACTGTCCCTCAATACACCAAGTAAATCTGGTATATTGGGATTTGAAAGTGATAGTTCTTCTCATGGGTTTTCATTTAAAACGTAAATTGTACAGTTGCTTTTTGCGTGACTGAAACAATAGAATACAAAAACTTGCCTTTATGGGAAAAAAAACCAGGGTTCTACTGGAAAAACATATATATGCATAATCGACCATTAGAAGAGCAAAAAAAAAGAAACATCAATAATTCATTTAGTCCATAGATCCGTAAGATCTTTAAAGATGTAAATTCTAATGTTGAGCTCCAACAAAGTGAGAAAGTAGCTAGCACTATTTTTCGCCTTTTGTTAATTAATTTCTTATTGAGTATGAAGTCTAACGACACTAAAAAAAAATTAATGATGGATTTGTTAAATGCATACAAGAAATTTGATTTTAATGTGTCTTTAAAAAGCATTTTCTGCAGCATCTTTTAAACTCCTCTCCAGAAAATTGTGGCCAGATTAGTTAAATCTTTCATCAGGACATCGCTCAAGTATAGGAAAGATTCCATGGAAAACTGTCCACTACAATGCACGGCATGATTCCATTTCCACGGCATTTCAATTTTCAAGGCATGACAATTTTCGATCATGATTCAGAGTTGGAGCGTGATTTAGAGTACAAGCGGACACTTGTTCGTTGTTGTTTCTTATCCCACTTGGCTGGACGAGCCCATACGAACTCATGATTGAAGGGGTGGAAGCAGCTTCTGTTGTGATGGAGCACCCGTAGGTAGAAGTCTGACTTTGGCTCCGTGACGCTCTTACAGTCATAGGAGACCGGGACCTACAGCTTAAAGTGGATTCTGAACCACCACAAGCATCCATGACACCGCCGGATTCGAACCCGAAACCTGTGGCACCGAGGGCTAGGCACTCGGCCATTCAGGTCCCAAATTTGTGAATGCCAACGGCACGCGGTGTTCCCAGGTGGTCACCCACCCAAGTACTGACCGCGCCCAATGATACTTGACTTCGGTGATCTAACGAGAACCGGTATATTCAGCATGGTATGGCCGTTGGCAAAAAGCGGACACTTAAGTTGCCAAATTATAAGCTAATGAACCTTAATATGATGTTGAAAATTTGAAATTATATCAGAGTTTGGGCATATCTGTTAATTATTGTTTTTTAATATGTAGCAATGCGCTAACAAACGCTTGCACCTGCTTAGTCTTACATATATTAAAAGGTACATGTGTTTGTTAACGTATTACTACATATTAAAAACAATAAACATATCTCCAAATTGATTTATAATTTCAAATTTTCAACACCATATTAAAGTTCAGCAACTTAAAATTAGTAACAACGTCAGAGAAAAGCAACTACCCCAGAAATTTATTTCCTTTGTAATTCAAAAGACATATATATATATATTCGTTATTTAGACTCATCTAAAGTTATGTATTAGATGTGCTTTTTAACTCTAATAAGAGTTACTGAGAACATTTTATTTAACTTGAAGACTTCATCTATTACAACGAACATTTGCCGAAACTTACATTTGCCCTTTACTGATTTCAATCCACATAGGTCAATAACCAAGTAGAAATCTAATTATCTGGTAAGGTAGAATTTCCCTGTATAAAAAAAAAAAAGCTGAAGTTTAGTTAAAACTTCTTTATTAAAAACAACAATCTCTAATTTTCAAAAAAACAGAATTGTTCAATATAGTGCAGGCAGAATAAAGTAGGACAATTTTCGATCATGATTCAGAATAAATGCCCAAGCGGAATTCCAAGTTGTTCCTTAACATAGACTAAACATGCACATGCGTTTGTTAACGAGTTGTTACATATTGAAAACATTAACTTACAGATATCATCAAATTCGAACATAATTTAAAAATTTCTTTATGACATTAAGATTAAGCAATCCACAATTAGTAATAATGCTCATTTTTAACGTCAGAGAAAAAAATTCCACGAAATTTATTTCCCTACGTAATAATATATATATATATATATATATATATGTGTGTGTGGTGTTTATTATGTTCTTCAAGTAGATCCATCTAAAGTTATCTATTAAATATTAAATATGCTTATTTACTCTTATAAGAGTTAATAAGCATATTTAATTTATCTTGAAAACTTCAATCATTGCGTCAAATATTTGCCGAAACTTACATTCGCTTAATTTCCCTTAACTGCTTTTTCAATCTACATAGATCAATACCTCTCATTCTCTCTTATTGTAGATTATTACGGAGATCCTTGGCCGCGTAGCGGCCACTAGCTCCTTCATTGTAAAAATGTTGAAACATAGCGGTGGTCTCATGCCCTTTTTGAGTTAATAAGCAAAATAGATAAAGGTCAATACCTAAATATAAACCTAATTATCTAATCAGCTAGGTTGTTGATTGGTTGATTTATTCCTTTTGGATCTATTTAGCCCCCTTAGGGGCTCCCTCTCCGATATGACAGGGTAAATACAGTTGAAACTATGAAAATTGCCCAGAATATAATCAGCTAGGATTTCTCTGTATTAAATTTATACATCTTAAAAGATCAATTGTTTAGTTAGCATATTTTAATAATAATCCGCATTCTTTTTTATTTTAGACAAACACAATTTAAAATTAGTGTCTTCTATCTCAGTGTAGTACAGAAACAACTCAATTCGTACATTTTTCGGATTTGAACGGAAGAAATTATGTTTGAATGGGATAATATTTTTTTGCGTATTATATTCGAAGTGTGATTTGCAATTATTTAACAATATATGGATTTATATATGGATCTATTATATGGATTTAATACTAGTAGCGCCATCTATGTGTCAACCTACGAACTTTTCAGCCCCCGTGTTACTTACTAGACCAGGGGTGACCATCCCGCTGCCCGCCTCGAATATTTTTCCGGTTTGTGAGATTTATCATACTTTTACAAAACATATTTATTCTATAACGGCCAAAGCAATGAAAACCATTGTATTAAAAAAATTCATTATGTGTGCATCCCTATATTCAAAAATTAACTGTAGAAAGTAGAGAAAAAATTTTGATTTTAAAATAATATATAGCATCAAATATGCAAAAGAAATAAGAAAACGTACAACCGCCGTTGAAAGCCGATTCAGTAATTTAGGGTTAGACAAATACAACAAATGTTTTAAAATACAGTGAGCCACAAAATTGGGTATACACCTCTTAAACTCTTAGACTTCTTCCAATTACAAATTAAATATTGATTTAAATAGATAAATTTTTTTTTATCCTAGATACTTTAACCTCTGCTTTACCATCCTATAATAACACAATTCTATAGTTAACTTATTTATTACGAAAAAGTTAAGCGATTCGAAGAAAAGATAGAAAACCATGCCACAAAATTGAGTATACACTTCTTATATTTGTAAATTATGCCACCACTTTTTTTAGTTTCAAATTTTCTTTAAAGAGTTTCAGGAGTAGGTGCTGTTTATAACACGTGCTATTGCACTACAACGCTTTTAAATAGTATTTTTTCTCATTAAAAATCGTAAAATGAGCTCTCGTAGAGAAACTACTGAATCTGAGTGTTTATTGGTTGTAAAATGGTCGAAAGAGGGCAAATCTCTTCGAGAAATCGCTTCGTTGATTGGTGTAACTCATGGTTGTGTCCAAAAAAATACTACAGAAGTATAAAAAACTGGATCTGTGGCCAATATTCCTGGAAGAGGATGTAAAGAAATACTGAGTACTACAGCGAAGAGGAAGATTATTCACTCAGTAAAGAAAGTTCCGAGGGTGAGTGCCTCTAAACTAGCTTTATCGATGTCCTCTACAATCGGGAAAAATATCTCAGTTGAAACAATTCGATGTACCCTTCACCAATATGGGTTTCATGGCCGTACACTAATACGAAAGCTACTCATCAAGTATGTGAACAGACAAAAAGAGAGTGATTTTCGCCAAAGAACATCGTTTAAAGCCTATTTCTTTCTGGAACACTGTAATATTTTCTGATGAAAGTAAGTTTAATCTTTACGGAAGCGATGGACGATTTAAAACATGGAGAGAAGCTGGGAAAGCACTGGCACCTAAAAACACCATTAAGACAGTCAAGTTCGGAGGTGGATCTGCCCTCGTTTAGGGTTTTATGTCGGCTGGAGGAGTTGGAGAGCTTGCTTTTATTGATGGTATTATGGACAAACATGTATATTTGGGGATTTTAAATGATAACTTGAAAAAAAATACCAGTAAGTTGGGGCTTGGGTCAAGCTTCATATTCCAGCAGGACAACGACCCCAAGCATACAGCGAAGATTGTGCAGTTATACTTGCTGTACCATTGCAAGAAGCAATTACACACTCCAGCCCAGTCTCCAGACCTAAACGTTATCGAAAATTTGTGGTCGCAATTAGAGAAAGCTGTACATGAGCACGAAATCACAAGCAAGGAAGTTCTCAAGAAGGTTCTGAGAGAAGAATGGGCTAAAATTTCTGTTGAAACTATTAAAACACTAGTAGAATCTATGTCCAGAAGATTACAAGCTGTAATTCAAGCAAAAGGTTATGCAACAAAATATTAATTTGTACGTTAAAAGGAAATTAATAAAGATGTATACTTATTTTTGTGGTGTTGTTTTTCCTCTCGTCTCAGATCTTTTTTTTTTTTTCGTAAAATATAAATAAATGTAACAATTTTATAAGTATAGTACGGTAAAGCATAGACTAAAGTATAAAAGGTAAAAAAATTCAATCATCTTAAAGCAATATTTAATTTGTAATTCCAAAAGTCTCTAAGTTTCTAAGGTGTATACTCAATTTTGTGGCCCACTGTATATTCATCTCCCTATCATGCTGAAATGGAGTCGGCCCCAGAATATCTCCAAATGGAATTGGTTGATTTGCAATGCAATATTGAATTAAAACGCATGTTTGAAACATCAGAATAAAGAATATTTTTTATAACACTTACGTGGTAAAGAAAATTTTTCCAATTTGTGAAATCTGGCACAAGAAGTTGTTAGCGTTTTTGGTTCAACTTACAACTGCGAAAAGCTGTTGTTTTTTCCAGGTTCAAATCTTGGCGGTAGAATGGATATTTGTTAGTGGTTTGGAATCAAAATTAGACTGTAGGTCCCGGCATAATTAGCCTTAAGTGTGCACAAAATGACCGTATAGCAACAAACCAAACCTCCTCTTTTTATTTCAGATACTACATCTAACGATAAGAACGACCAAGAGATGGCAGCACGAGACGTGACTTCTATTCCTAAACCGTTGAAAATCCCGCCTATTTTTCATCAGTATGTATGTCTATGTATCAAGTCCTGGATGGGGTATGGATGTTTGTTAGTGATTCAGAATCCACGTTAAACAGTAAGTTCCAGTCTAATTAGCCTAAAGTGAAAAAAAAAAAAAAAAAAAAAAAAAAAAGGCTGTAGAGTGGTAAACCATTATCCCTTACATCTGTTTTTGTTGGTGGCTGTATTATTGAAGGATACAGATGATTTGCTTATTTAATTTTTACATTAATTCCTAGAATTTTGAAAAGATAAAAAGTATTTTTTATAAAACTCTGGAGCCGGATTTTTAAACCGACTGCGAACTCTAGTAATATATAAACAAATGTCTGAAATTCCTGAACATCGCAACGTAATATTCCGCTAGAAATATATAAACAAATGACTGAAATTCCTGAACACCGCAAAGAACTTTTTTTCCATAACATTTAAGGTTGATCATATGTGTACTGTAAAACCTTCTAAAAGAAATGAACAAAAATATCGATTTTTTTTTTTTATAATACAAACATTTATTCAAAAATTATACAAAAATATACATATACTACATTAAAATGTATTTTTTACAAATTGAATTATTTCCTTTTTACATCATGTTTCAAAAGACTTTTTATTTTTATTGACTTTCTCTGTCAATCAAATTCACAGCTGGTTCTTTCGTCATAAAACAGCAACAGCTGTTAATCAAATAGAAAGTTTTCAACACAAAGATGTTAACACAATTTTCTCAATAGAGTCAACAATTATTGCCTTTTGTATTTAGTTTCTCGTGAACTTAACATACTTTCGATTCATAATGTTTCACAAGGGCTTAACATACTTTTAATGCATACAATATCCTTTCAATGCCTTAATAAAATTCGTAAACCAGCTCAGCATGATAATAAATACAGATTACAGTTGAGCAATATTATTACAAGAACAATTGAACAATACATTGAACTAAGTGAATTTATTTCAAAATGGAGTACCACTTTTAATTATATTTATACTTAAATCTATGAAATTTAAAATAACATATGTGTAATAAATTTAAAATTATTTAGTTGTCATGCAAAGATTTAAAAAAAAGTTTACTTTTTTTTCAATAGAATTGGGAATTATTGCCTTTTTACTTTTAGAAAATCACACTTTGAAATTTTTTTTACGCCAACAATATTAGTCAAATATGTTGTTCCAATACAGAGACAGTTAATCTTTATGCCATAAGCAAAGGCTACACCGATGTTACTCATTTAGCACTACCCAGGGAGCACGTGTAGTTTGATGATAGGTAACGGCCGACGCGAGTAGCACTACCTCCACAACTCTCTACGATTTTATTAGACCGGGACTACGGTTTAAAGGGCATTCCGAACCACTACAAAAATCCATGGCACCGCCGGGACTCGAACCCGAAACCTGCGGTACCAAGCGCTAGCCACTCAACCACCAGGACCTCAACCATTAATCAAATCTATTCAAATGCATTGCAATTTGAATAAAATTATGGGTAGAAACTTTCTTTTATTTTTTAAACTTATTGATATTTAATTTATATTCTACTAATTCTATGTTTTTCTCCGAAGCTGATGGCCAATTGTCTGGCGCTCTGGCTTTGGGTACCACAGGCTGCAGACTCGAATCCTGCTGGTGGCATGGATGTTTATGATTGGTTCGGAATCTACATTAAACTGTAGGTCCCGGTCTAGTTAGCCCAAAGTATACACAAAATGATCGTAGAGCGACAAACCAAACCAATCTACAGTCGTTTTAAATAATGAATCTGGTTGACTAAATATTTAAATTATCATTTCACTTAATTTATTTTGTGGCTGCTTTCAAGATCATATAATATCATTAGAAATTCATTACAATGTTATTTTATCTATTCAAAATTTGCTTATTTTTCTCGAATATAAGACGGTAGGTAAATTAAATTTTTAATTTAACAAAAAATATTTGTGTTTATTTTAAATATATACTTTGCATCGTATAATATTATTCAATATGTTCGATTTTTTAAAAAAAAAATTGTGAAGCAATGATATAATTTAAATCAGAGTGACCAACTCGCGGCCCGCTTTGAACATTTTCCCGACCCGTGAGATTTATCAAACTTTTTCGAAATATATTTATTTTATAATGGAAAAAGTAGTGAAAACCAATGTATTAAAAAATACATTATGTGTTCTTCCCTACATTTAAAAATGAATTGTCGAAATATATGGCCGATATTGCTTATTTTATATATTGGTTTCCAGTTATGAGTTCGCAGAACAATTAAATTATATTCTGCGAATTAATATTTTTTAATGATTTTATTTTTTTAATTTCATTTATATTTATATATTTTTTATATTTCACTTTTAGTGTTATACATTTTTTTACAATCTGCGTTTAGTATTATTATTATTCTATTATCTATATTTACATGTAAAAATAACAGCACACACAAAAATAATAACTCATTATGTTTCAATTTTTCACTCCAAAAAAATGTCTAAGGTGGGTCTAAATTTAATAGGGGGATATATAATTTTATATGCGGCCCGAGGAGTTAGGTTGCATTTCCGAAGTGGCTCGTAAGATCATTCGGGTTGGCCACCCATGATATAAAGTTATACTGTTATTATACAAAATTTTAACTTTAACGAGAAAAAAAAGTAATAGTTTTATTATCGTTAAAATTGCAAGGTGTGAATGATGATTCACATTTATTTTAAAAGTAATCCTTTTTAATGAAGTTTCAAGATCTCAAGATTGTCTAAACTTTTCTATTATTATTATTCTTTTAGAAAAGAACAAAATACCGAAATAAAATGGCATGATATTTTCTTTTATAATCTTCTTTTATATACTTCTTTAATCGGAAACAACAACTCATCAGAAAACCGTTTGTGTCGAAATCAAAAGAAATCAAAAGAAATCAAAAGCAACATGTTCTTTCTCAGCCCGACATGCACATTACTTCTTTTACAGCAACTCATCAGAAACCGTTTGTGTTCAAAAGCAACACATGTTCTTTCTCAGCCCGACATGCACATTACTTCTTTAATCAGCAACTCATCAGAAAACCGTTTGTGTCAGCAAAAAACCATGTTTGACATGCACATTACTTCTTTAATCGAACTCATCAAAACCGTTTTGTGTCGCAAAAGCAACATGTTCTTTCTCAGCCCGACATGCACATTACTTCTTTAATCGGAAACAGCAACTCATCAGAAAACCGTTTGTGTCGAAATCAAAAGCAACACATGTTCTTTCTCAGCCCGACATGCACATTACTTCTTTAATCGGAAACAACAGCACATGTTCTCAGCCCGACATGCCCATTATTTCTTTAATCGGAAACAACAACACATGCTCTTTCTCAGCCCGACATGCACATTATTTCTTTAATCGGAAACAGCAATTTATTGGAACTGTTTGTGTCGAAATCAAAAGCAATGCAAGTTTTCCCGCATTGTGTAGAAAATGTATTGTTGAAACATTGCATAACACGTACGCCTTCAGCTGCCACTTGGACTGTCAACTCGGCTTTTTCCCCTTCCGATATTGCGACATATTCGTCCAAGAACACTTTTCGCTCCAATTGTTCTTCGTTGTCGCCTTCGGCTTTCTGCTCAGTTTTAGCGCTCGACTTGATGTTGGTCGTCGTGTTGCCAATCCTGAGCTCGAAACTAAGACTTCTGTGCGTTGACGAATAGCACGGGATGGGCCTGAACGTAATAATGGCGCCGATGATGATAACTGGCGGACCTGTCACTGTGACTTCGACTGTAGTCTGGTGTGGGTCGAGATGGAAGCTGTTCAGGTTGCCGTCGTACCTGTATTCGGTGGGTAGTTTGATTCTTGAGCAGTTGTTGACAGACCTGAAGAAGATAATTTCTTTAAACATTATAAAATTGAAGTAGTATAATATGTATAGTTATAAGTTTTTACCACAAAAAATTAATTTTATCACTCTCGAGTAAAAGGATTATAAAAAACCTTCAAGAGGTTTTATGGATTTCAATGCATTAATTAATAAATTGTGGTTGTCTAGTGTCGTAACTACTTGAAAGATACTATTGGAACCAGAGTAACTAATGCCTGTTGAATAAATTAAGGTACTGTAAACTTATATGGTCCTCTTAGCAAGAGATAGTCTTAACTGATTTTTTTTTTTTTTCAACTTTCATTTATACATTTATATCTATTTTTATTACTATTATATAAATAGAAGAGTTTTTTTATTTTTAAAAATATATATACTATATTTACAAATCTTTATATATATATAATTCTTCTGTACGTGTGTTTGTCACTGAACTCTTCCTAAACGATTGGACAGATTTTGATGAAATTTTTTGTGTGTGTGTGTTTGTATAGTTCCCAAGATGATTTAGATTTAAAATTGGACATAACAGGTAGCGCTTCAATTGATATATCTTTGTATACATAATTTTTCTGTATGTGTATTTGTCAGTGACCTCCTCCTAAACGGCTGGACCGATTTTGATGAAATTTTGTGTGTGTGTTTGAGTGCGTCCCTGGATGGTTTAGATTCACAATTGGACTTGGTAGATGACGCTGTAATTGAGTTCTTCTGTACGTGTGTTTGTCACTGAACTCCTCTAAACTGCTTGACCGATTTTGATAAAATGACCCCCTCAAACATACAGAAAAAATTTCATATATATATATATTGTTATTCATTATTTGCAAAGCTCTATGCCATTTCAGGAAACAAAAGGCCAATATTTTCTTGTTTTTCATGCGAATTCACAGAAACTTTTAAACATAGCAATATTAGATTATTATTATGAACTAACTATTAACACTTAGTCTCTATCATGTTTTTTCTTAAATCATCGGACTCGAGTTAAAATTTAAAGATCATAAAAAATGATTTTTTTATCAAATAATATTTAATTCTGTAATATATATTGTTTCTCTGTTGTCTGACCTACCTAGTTTGAGCTATTTCACAGAGATTGGACGGAACCTTGGCTACTTCAGAAGGTTTGGGCATCGCCAAGTTCAATAGCACAGCCAGCTGTTCGGAAGTGTCCAAAAGTTTGAACTTCTCCAAAACTGGCTTCAGATCTTCCATCTTCATTGAAAAAAATCTCACGTACTGCAAGAAGTCTTTGGTCAGAAATCGAACATTCTCATCAGAACGTTCCATGTCCATTTCTTTGCACTGTTCCACCCCCCCACCTCCAGATCGCTTCAATGATCTCTGTCTCTGACTCGATGTCCATCAAGTCCAACCTGAGGATGTCCTGGATGGTGGCCTTCGAGGCACCATTGAAAGACTCAGAGTGCAGCAGTTTCTTGGCATTTCTGGAGACGTAGGAGAGACATCGCGACTGGAGCTTCTTCATTTCCAAGAAAGAAGCTTCTTCGTAGATGTGGAAGACAGTTTCAGCGTCCAAGACAACGTTGGACAGCAGGTATTTTTCACAAGCTTTAAATAGGGGCTTGATGATGTACTTTTTGGCAGTGTAGGCAGTTTCAAGAGCTTCGTATTCACTTTCGATTTTTATTTCACTGGTGTACAAGTACCTGTAAAATAATACATAAATATTTGAGATAACAATAAAAGATTACATTAAAGTATAATTTTTTTCCTTGGAATAAAAATATTTACAACATTTTCTTTCGTAAGAAGAAAAGGAACAAGAAGAAATAAAAAAAAAAAAAAGAAAAATTGCTACGGATAGTATTCTTTAGAATTTTTTTCTTTCTATCCCTTTTTAGTAATAACAATTAAAATTCATTTCGAAATATTTTATTATTTTATTTATTTATTTATTTATTTTTGGTTCAGAAGTCAATATTGCGGAATAAAATATTTTCAATTTTAACGATAAAAATTTACACTTTTGGAAAACTATCAATAGTTTTAATTAATAATTTTGAATGTATTAGACAACTGTTTAAATTGCTTTGGACAAATATTTAAATTGCTTTTTCTTTGTTTTTCTTGATAATATTAATGCGAAGAAATCTCTTTCTATTAATTCAATCTGAGCAATGCCTACCTTTTAAATATAAATATGTATTTAATACATTTTGATAACAAAATAAATAGAAATGATTATAAAATACAAAAGCAAAAAACCATGCGCTAAATTTCCTTGTAAAAACTAATTTAAGTACATTTTTAATTTTGTTCTATCTTTTCAGTCTATTTGTGAGGTTATTACAAAAATTTCGACCATTATTTCATTTGAAACAAAACTAAAAACTTAGTTAAAGATAGATTTAATTAAGATTTAATTAGTTTTAATATTTTTTCAAAGATGTTTTCCCATCAGCTTTTTGATGTCTTTATTTTTTAATAAAATTCATTTCATTTTGTCTAGTAAAAATCTTCATTGAAAGCTTCATTTCTACATTTTCTCCTGAAAATAGCACAAGTACGGCAAAGTATATTATGGCACTGTGTTGATGCAAGCATCAATGAAGGCCTCTTTTTAATGCAAAAATGATTTCTAGCGTCTTAGCTGTTGGCAGTAAATTTCAGCGTTTATTGTTTGAACGCGACATAGCAGCTCATAACAGATTTTATAAATGTTTTCCAAAGAGAACTCGAAAAATCTTAAAAAACGAAAATCAAATTTAAAAACTGAAAATCGAACCTAAAAACCAATTTCTAATCAAGACGAACTGCATGCATATGTCAATTTCAATGGAAGTACCAGTTACGGAGTGCCTAAGTAAAACTAATAACGAAAAAATCCTCATCTGAGGAAATGTAAGAATGAGTACTAATGTGGCTGAATAGTTTTAAATTATTAAAAATTGAATTAACTTAAATTTAATTTCAAGTGAGGGGAGCTGTAACTCTGGAAGAAATGAAAAGAATGAGCGACATTGGAATAAAAGGAGAAGAAAGAACGGCCCGTGGTTTAGTCCATTGAAAGGCAGTACTAATTCTCTGACTCTCCATTTAGTAGTGCCAGAAGATATTAGATATTTTTTGGCAATGATAGGATATTTTTTTCGAGATATTTTTTTTTAGTCCCCCCCAAAGGAAGTGCCCTCCTTCTTCAGAGACACGGAGTCAAGTCAGATTTCAACATAAGGGTGCTCCATTGCAACAGAGGCTGCCCCCGTTCCTCCCTTCCATGAGAACACTCGGGTCGTAAGACCACTTGGTCTAGATCAGGGGTGGCCAACCCGCTGCCCGTCTTGAATATTTTTCCGGCCCGTCAGATTTATTACACTTTTACAAAATACATTTATTTTATAATGACCAAAGTAGTGAAAAACAATGTATTAAAAATACATCCTGTGTGCATCCTTATATTCAAAAATGAACTGTCGAAATGATGAGAAGAAATGAACTTTGATTTTTAAAATAATATTCTTGCGAATATAGGACGAATATTGCCTGTTTTATTTGTGAGTTTACAGTCATGAGTATACAGAATCATTAAATTATATTCTGTGAACTCATGATGAATGGAGAAACAAATATCGCATTAGTAAAATAAATATTTTAATGATTTCATTTTTTATTTCGTTTATATTCATATATTTTTTATATTTCATTCTAATGTTATCTATTTTTTTACAATGTGCGTTTAATATTATTATTATTATTATGTTTACATGTAATAATAATAATAATAAACACAAAAATAATAATTCATTACGTTTCAATTTTTAACTCCAATAAAAAGTCTATAGTGGATCTAAATCTAATAGGAGCATACACAATTTTATATGTGGCCCGTGGAGTTAGGATGCATTTCCAAAGTGGCCTGTAAGATCATTTGAGTTGGCCACCCCTGATCCAGATGTAGCTGTTGACCAAGTGGGATAAGAAACAACATATGATTTTTGAATTAAGATAAAAAAAATAGTAGAAGAATTAAAATTAAAAAAGATATTTTAAATGCTGGTACAATTAATGGATGATGCATATATTGCAAAAGGACCGTTACTTGCCGAAGCATGATGGAGAATCCTTCTTGGCTGACATCAGGCACTCGTATCTCATCCTGCTCCCTTATCTTGCCGTAGAACATGGCCTTGAAGACTTGGCTTCCCAAGCCCAGGACCAGTTTGTGGCAGGGAAACCTGTGGGGAGGTTGGTCCACCAGGAAGTCCACGTCGCTCATGGACTCGCTCTCCAGAAGATTGCCTATCAGAGTCCGCAGTCTGTTGTCTTCTGCGACATCCGTTGATGGATCCATGCTGAAAATATAGGCATTGCATTAAAATTTTCACTACAACGCTTTCTGGAAACTGGTAATGACTATCTAATATTAATTCCTTACATCCTACATTAATAATCGGTATAATAGTTTTACCTTCTTTTATTTCCAATAAAGAAAATTTCTTTCATTTCCCTGCATCATAATTAATTCATCATTTACTTGTTCAATTGTCGCCTTTATAAAATTTATGCCGTTACTTATTATTTCGTGGTTTCCTCTATATGCAATTTAATACATGCCGTTTTTTTCGATGCAATTTAATCTGATAAATGGATAATCTAACCGATATGCAAAACATCGCTGATCCTAGCGTACGTAATGTATGGTAAAGGATCTGAATGTCCGAGTGTCTAGTGCTCGGTGCCACAGGTTTCGGGTTTGATTCCCGGCCGTGCCATGGATGTTTGTATGGTTCGGAATCCACTTTAAACAGGCCTGAATGGCCGAGTGGTTAGCGCTCTGGCACTCGGTACCACAGGTTTCGAGTTCGAGTCTGGCGGTGCCATGGATGTTAGTAGTGGTTCGAATCCACTTTAAACTGTAGGTCCCGGTCTGTTAAGCCCTCATGAGACAGAAGATGACCATAGAGCGACAAACCAAACCACTTTAAATAGTAGGTTCCGTTCTAATAGGAACGTAGAGCGTTGTCTTGAGGTTTGCCCGACTAATAAATCAACTGGTTGAGCCGAATCTGGAACAATTAAAACAGGAATATCTTCCTCATTAATATAATCTAACCTATTTGAAAATCCACGATTGTCCCACCTAAACTTTGCAAAACTGGGCACTTTTGATTCCAAAGGAATAAAGATCTTTTGCAAGGCGTCATATTAATTCCTAACCTTACTGCGAGCAATATTCTTTCAATAAACAAGAAGCACCAATATCCAGCAAACAGCAGACAGTGCGATCATTAATTGTAGCATTTCTCGAATACTTGTCAGCAGTTACGAACGATTCAAGGTCGCACACGCTTAAACTAATTTCTTTTTGAACAATATTTTTTTGTACAGCCTTTTTTAAACCACGTAAAATACAAGGACTTGGGCAATCTTTTGAAATATGATCAAAAGATTATATATAATAAACATTTGAGTTCACCATTTTCATTACGGATAGATGAATTAAATACTTTACAGTTACCATTATATTTAGGCGAATTGTTTTTCATTAAATTTATGACTTATCGTATCATGTATGTTTTCCAGTTTATTAGACTTTAATCCACTTTTATGATAATTTGATAACCTTGAATAATTTTTTTGAATCATTTCAATGACTTATTTATTGAAAAATTTTATTTTTTATTATATATTTTTTATTTCAGTCAAAATTTATTACTCTTGCTTTCATTATTTATTTTCATTTTAGATGGAATAATTTCGTATTCGTCTAATATCCCTGCCAACTCTTTCGCATTTACATATTTAGACCATGTATCAATAAAATGTTCCCACATAAAATTTAGAACTAGTTTTCAACTGATCTGTTCAAATTAATTCTTTTAAGGAATCGAAATCATTAATTTTGAATCCCTTCAGCCATTCATTAAAATAATTACTTATTTCAAAAAACGAAATATGTCCACGTGCCTTTAGAATCTCTAATATGTTTGAAAAATTTTTGAAATTTTTCTAAGTTTAACTTAAAACTCTTTTAACAATATATTCGTAACAAATACATATTCAAATGGAAAAGATTCCACTAACCCAAATAACTATAGATTTATTTCCTTACTTTCCTCCATCAGAAAAATTGCTGAAGCAATCATTTTTTAAAAATCTCAATACTTTTGTTACTGAAAATAATGTTTTAAATCCTGAACAATTTGGCTTCAGAAAAAAACTTTCTACCACACATCAACTACTGCAAACTATCGAATTTGTTACTGAGTGGTTTTCAAAACAAATATTGCACGGATGGGGTATTTCTTGACATTGAGAAAGCATTCAACAGAGTGCGCTTTTTGACAGATTACTTACTATACAAACTTATTATTCTCCACTTTCTTCCTCGCTTGATTAAACTTATTCACTGCTATCTTACTCATATAACTTTTACTGTTAAAGTAAACAAATCTCTTTATTCTATTATAAATATTATGGCTGGTACTCCACAAGCTAGTAAACTCTCATCTCTTCTTTTCTCAATTTTATTGCTGATATCCCAACCAGGGCCGTATTTTCCTATAGGCTAACTAGGCTTCAGCCTAGGCCTGAGAGGGGTCTACAATTAATTAGAATAGAAAATATGATAATTTTTATGGCATATTTTATTTTCATAGTCAAAGTTTTTTATTATTTGAATTTGTTTCTTTGTTAATGTTGTGTGTTATGTTTGATTAGTTATTGTTACAAGTACTATATACGGTGATGAGAATAAATGTCCAAATAAGTGTTCTCGATTTTTTTTATTTTTATTTACTATCCGTGCCACATTTTTATAAATATTAGTACCAACACAGCATGTTTCATTTAACATACTGATATATATCACAATAATGATGTATTTTATTATCTCTCATGTAATTTACAAACTTAAAAAGGGGAGGTGAAAGGGCCTCATAAGTGGAATAGCCTAGGGGCCTTTTTCATCAAAAAATCCGGCCCCTGATCCCAACTAAACCTAAACTCTTAACTGCTATCTACGCTGATGATACTGCAATCCTTTGCCAAAAATAAAAACACTAAATTCTTAGCTGTCATCCTTACTAATGACCTTAAAGTTCTCAATAAATGGAAAATTTCTTTAAATGTAGATAAGATTGAAGCAATTCTTTTCTCTATTGGAAATAAATATTAAAAAAAACCGTGATTATGATCAACAATAATATTATCCCTTAGAAGAGTCAAACTTAATATTTAGGAATTATTAGCGATCAATAATTAACTTAGAAACAGCATTTTCTGTACCCCAAAACTAAATTTCGAATTGCCTTCAGAAAATTCTACCCACTTATAAATAGAAATTCTACCATGACCAGGGATACAAAATTCTTCTTTATACGGTTATGCTTCGCCCCATTCTCACGTACGCTTGCCCGGTCTGGTCCTATGCAGCTAAATCCAGCTTAAAAAACGCTTGAAGCTTTACAAAATATCACTCTCCGCCAAATGACCTCTGCTAAATGGTTCATGCGCGATGCTGATATCTATAAAGCTATTAACATTCCTTCTTTAAAAGATTTTCTTAAACACATCTCTATGAAACTTTTGACACGCTTATTATCATGAAAATACTGCAATCCAGGAAATTGACTCTTACGTTTCCAAATATAATTTAAAACGTCAGCGCAAAATTTTAATTTAATTTTTAAATATTTTTCTTTTCTTTTGTTTGTTTATGATTGTAAGTTAATTTTATTATATTTGTAAATATATTATGGGAAATTTTCATTGTTTCAACTGTATTCACCCTTTTATATCGGAGATGGAACCCCAGGGTCTAAATACTACTGTGCCCAAAAAGTAAGATCAATTTTTTTTTTTCAAAAACTCTTTATTTATTCATCCAAATTTATTTCATCGCCTTCAAAGTCATCCCCTCCGGACACAATGCACTTATGCCAACTTTCTTTCCAATCCTCAATGCATCCTCCTCTCTTCAGTCGATTCAAAACGATGTCCCCGGAGTGATCTTTTGAGTTTAGGGAATAGCCAGAAGTCGCGCACGGTGTAAATACGGTGTTGTGGAAAGATATGGGTTTCATTTATGGCGACAAAGTCACGAAGAATCAATGCAGTGTGAGCTGGCGCATTCAGTGTTTTCGGCACCAATCGAGATTTGACGCGTTTGAAGCCCAAAATGGAATTGAAATATCCTTTTGAAATTCCAACATCATCAGCAAGGTCTCATATGTAAATCGACGGTTTGCAAGCACCAAATCTTTTTTTTTTGGACGTGAGCTTCGTCGGTTGAGGTTGATGGTCGACCAGAGGGCTCTTCGTCTTCAACGCGTTCTCTGCGTTCTTTGAAATGTTTATACCACTTCTAAACATTTCTTTCCGATATAGGAATGCTCACCGAATGCCCTCTGCAACTTACTTTATAAGTATTTGATAATATTTTTAGGTCTTTTTACTATTAATAATAAAGTCAATTCAATCAATTCGTACTTCATTTAATCAATAGCCATTTCAAAAGGCGTTTATGAATTAATAAATAAAAGGAAATGGATTTGTGGGTTTTCTTTTTATTTAGTCATTCACCGAAGTACATGTATGGGGTAAAAAGAAGAAGGAGTTAAGCGTGGGTGTATTCGTAGCAATGACCTTTCGCACCACTAAACAAAAACAAAAAAAGTAAGATAGCTGGCTATCTTGTTTCAGATAAATACTAAGACTAAGCCATTTTATTTCTTCTCAAACTAGTTCTGTGTTTCGTTTATATCTAAAACAATACGAAAAATTTAATACATTAAAGATCGTGTAAATAACTAATTCATTGCTTAACATTAACTTTTTTTAATACTCTTTATACATTTTTAAAATTTTATTTTTGTCTAGGTTTTGACACAACAATCATTGGTTGAATAGTTCTCAAAAGATGCTAGAAGATTTTCAGATGATCCCTTGTGATATTCCAGAACAATAAAAGTCCAGATAAAAAAATCAGTATCAGTATGATCAAAAATTTCTTATCAGTCCTATTCAAAGATAGCTTTCATTATCAGCAACAAACCCTTCTGACTGCTTTTTTTTCTTCTTTTATTCACGTAAAAACTAGGGCCTGAATGGCGGAGTGTCTAGATATCTGGCACTTTTCGGATTCGAGTCCTGACGATGGTATGGATGTTTGTAGTAGTTCGGAAAACCACTTTAAACCGTAGGTCCCGGTCTCATATGATCGTAGAACGTTGTCTTGAGGTATAGGCAGTCTTCAGCCCTCGTGGTTCCTCGCTAAAAGTGAAGCTGCATATTACCCTTAGCCACGACCCAGTTGCCTGCTATAAGGTCTTCTGAACCTGGTGTAGTCTTTCCTGCACTAGGGGGATTAGTAACAACAACAACAACGTAAAAATTGCCAAACAGCGATAGTGCGTCAAAAAATGTTTCCGAGAAACTTAGAGCTGTAACTTCCATGGGTGGCTACTACAAGCGATAGCGTTCTATGTGATTTTCATTGATAAAAAAAATTTCCATTGCAGCCAATGAGACTCCGCGGTCTGTAAAGTGTGGAGTTGATCCTTTAATATCAATAGAAGAACTAGTAATATTACTACAATTTTTAACTTCATATTTATATGAATTAGGATTTTCTACCTTCACCACAATGAAGTGTAAAAAGAAAGGAAATCTTCAACATATTGACGAGAGTTTGCCTCTCAAATATATGCATTCGTCTACAATGTTTGCACGGTGAGGACGCGCGTTGTCATCCATAAACAGAAATTCAGCACCCATGGCGCCCCGAAAACAAACGTACATGTTGTTCCAGAATGACATCCCGATAGATGTGGCCTGTCATCGTTACACTCTGAACATGCAGGTCAGTTCTGGAACCAAGAATAATTCCTCCCCAAATGAGTCATCCTGCACCACCGTAACGATGTCGTTCAATGGTGTTCTCTTGGTGGTAACGGGTACCTGGCGCTCTCCATATGAAAGTCCGGCGAGAATCAGACTGCAAACTAAACCTGGACTCGTCGGAAAATATCACACAAGACCACTGTTGCGGTGTCCACAATGCATGCTCTCTACTCCAGATTAATCGCAGGCGACAGAGAGTTGCGGTAAGTGGAACACATCTGACAGGCCTACGAGCATATAGATCAATGTGCCCTAAGCGTCTGTACACGGTCTGCCTTGAAACTGTCGTACCGGTAGCTGAAGAGAGCTGACGAGACAGGTCTGATGCTGTGATCCGTCTGTTTCTTTTGGCAGTAACTGCTAAATACCGGTCCTCATTCGGCGTTGTAACTCGGGGGGCGACCTGTGCTGTAACATCTACTCACATTACCATCATCTTGGAATCGTTGCCAAAGCCTGGAGATGACACTCTGGCCGATTCCAAGTTCCTCGGATACTTCCAGCTAGGTACGTCCACATTCCAGTCGTCCGATAATTCTAACGTAAAAATCATCCAAATGCTTCCTTTGTGCCATATCTATGCGGCTATTGCACTGAAAGGCTTTTACAGCGCTTGTGAACAATTTTTTACTTCTTTGCCACCATTCCTTATATACCCCTCTCTTACACTCTCGTCATTGTGGCGTACTATCCGCGCTATCTGGTGTAATTTGCATATTCTTCTTCAAGATGTGTGTGATAATTCTACAGGTGAAATTTTTATTTTAGAGTTCAATTTCTGTGTGATTCTGAATTATCCTTAATTTATGGACATGAGTGTATATTTCATATTTATAAATAGATCATGGTAATCTTTGAAAAACACCTCACATTAAGTAAAACTATACAATTTTTACGCGAGATTAAAAAAATAATAAAGTTTTTGAGTAACCTAACAAAGGTATAAATAAATATAGTGAATTAATATTTTGCGTTATAATAATGAGCAAACAAACGCTACATTTAGATTTCTTAAGAAAAATTTATGAGAAATCTAACGTCAGTAGATAAATACTATACTTAGCGAACATTATTTTAGCACCTATTTGTTAGATATTTTAAATTTTACTACTTACAAGATTAATTATTGTAAAAAAATATTTCTACCCTTTAAATATTGACATCTTGAGGTTGTCAAAGCAAAAAGAAGCATTCAAATTCGGTCTTACAGTTGATAAAAACAAAATCGATTTCAAATTTTTCTGGCGGCCCTAAAAATTTGCCGCCGTAGGCCCGGGCCTAAGCCTAAATCCGTCACTGGGTGTTTTTTTTCAATAATATTAAATTTGTTGGCCAACATAGATGTTCTGAAGTGATAAAAATATTTTAAACCGTCTTCAGTGCAAGCAAACATACTAGAACAGTAAAATGTAAATATTATTAAATGGGGATATTATTATAAGTGGAATTCTTTTTTGTTGTAACAAATACAAAATGTCGTTTGTTTTCTGTCGAACAATTGATGCAAAAACAGCCATTCGAATTTAGGAAAAAGACAACAACATTTGTTTTGATATAACTGTCAAGGTCATGATAACATGAAATATCTGCATGTATAATTATTATTCTATACGCGGCAGTGAAAGATTGACCTTGAAGGAAGCTCTGCAAAATTGTGGTTTTATCTACACAGATTTCTTCCTCTCCTTTTATTTCATTATTCGGTTATTTAGTTCATTATTATTAGTATCATTATTCCAGTTTATTTTCTAGACACTGATATCTGCTTCATCAAAAGATACTTAAAATTCTAAAACAGTTTCACATTTTATTATGAGGAAAGTAAATGTACATGTAAGACGGAATAAAAGTTACGACGTCAAATACAGTATATATCTTCTCATATTATATTAATTAACACTAATACAACTATACATATTATATCAATTAGCGCTAATAGATTAATTAATATTATAAAAATTAGCGCTAATACAACTATACATATTATATTCATTAACACTAATACAACTATACATATTATATCAATTAACTCTAAGACATATTAATTAATATTATAAATAACTATACATATTATATTCATTAACACTAATACAATTATACATATTATATCAATTAACTCTAAGACATATTAATTAATATTATAAATAACTATACATATTAGATTCATTAACACTAATACAACTATACATATTATATCAATTAACTCTAAGACATATTAATTAATATTTTAAAAATTAATGCTAATACAACAATACATATTATATTCATTAACACTAATACAACTATACAAATTATATCAATTAACACTAATACATATTAATTAATATTTTAAAAATTAGCGCTAATACAACTATACATATTATATTCAATAACAGTTATACAACTATACATATTATATACATTAGCGCTAATACATATTAATTAACATTATAAAAATTAGTGCTAATACAACTATACATATTATATTCAATAACACTAATACTGGTTGTATTAGTGTATTGTATTGATTACATATTATATCAATTAGCGCTAATAAAACTATACATTATATAAATTAACACTAATACAATTATACATATTATATAAATTAGCGCTAATACAATTATAAATATTATATAAATTAACACTCGTACATATCATATATATATATATATATATATAATACATATTATATTAATTAGTGCTAATACAACTATATATTTAATATAAATTAACGCGAATGCAATTATATATCTTATATTCATTAACATTAATACATTATATTAATTAATACTAATACATATTGTATTAATTAATATTAATACAATGCATATTACATATTAATTTTCACTAATACAACTATACATATTATATTAATTAGCGCTAATACAACTATACATATTATATTAATTAGCGCTAATACAACTATACGTATTATATAAATTAGCGCTAATACAGATTAATTAACATTAATACATATTATATTAAACAGCGCTAATACAACTATACGTATTATATTAATTAACACTAATAAAATGTATTTCGATATTGATAAAACGATCGCGAATGACTCTAACATAAACTATTTCTAATCAAATCAAACAAATTACAACATTTTTTAATACAATACAACAAATTAAAAAAAAAAAAAAACAATGTAACTTACAATTTTCATACTTCGTGCCACTAAAGTACGTAAGTACCATTCGCTAAAAGACTTTGTACAATAATAGGTGGAAGAAATAGCTAATCATTGATTTTAATTTTATTTTTTTATTAGAAGGTTAGGGAATTAAAATGAATGAGTCTGAAAGTTTCTACTTTGCTTTTTTTTAAAAATATCATTCATTTTTGATTAACAGCAGTTGATAAAATCGCTTTTTTTTTTTTCTATTTTTTGAAGCACATTTTCGCTGATTGCGGGAACAGGTTTTTAAGTTGCCTTTTCTTTGAGGAATATCCTTGAGTATCTCTGTTTGTTTTTTTTTCCTTTGAAAAGTTCAAGGACGTCAAAATTGAATTTTTATTTTCTGTCAGTTACTTCGTAAATAGTGTATTACTGTGCCCAAAAAGTAAATCAATTTTAATTTAAATTTCCCGGACATATGGAATTTCAATTTTTTTTTCATTTTCAATTCCTTGTATTATCTCACACTCTCCCTATACATATCTTGTTCAAATTTTCAATCATTCATAAAATACTTTTTATTCATCCACTCGAGTTCAAATACATTTTTTTTGTGAACTTGTATTTTTTTCAAATGATTCATTCATTAAATTTAGTTTTTTTTAGATTTAAGTTTATATCTACAATAGATTAAACTTAAAAAATGAATGAACATTATTTATAAGAAGTGGATGATGTTAGGTTTTTCAAAATTAAATAATTGAATTTAATTAATCTTGATTTTAGATTTTTTTTTTTTTTTTACATTTAAGATGCATGTATCTAATGAAAAAAAGCAAACCAGATGTCACCAGATGTAAAAGCAAAATTACAACTTACAAAAAAAGTAGGAATTGACTTTAAAAAATTTTTATATGTTACTTGTTTAGGTTGCTGGCACTGTCCTTGATATCTGTGTGAAATTTAACGTCAAAATATTCATTAGTGTTTGAGTTACGCTTGGTTTTGAGAGACACTAAAACTGATTTCGGCGATTTTTGAAATGTCTGAATTTATAGAGCAAAGAACTTGCATTCAATTTTGTTTGTGGAATGAATATTCGTATGCGGAAACGTATAGAACGTTGAAGACGACATTCTGTGAGCAAATTATATCGGAAAGAAATGTTTACGAGTGTTATAAACATTTCAAAGAAGGCAGAGAATGCGTTGAAGACGAAGAGCGCTCTATTCGACCATCAACCTCAACCGACGAAGTTCACATCAAAAAATTAAAGATTTGGTGCTTTCAAACCGTCGATTTACAATTAGAGACCTTGCTGATGATGTTGGAATTTCAAAAGGATCGGCCAATTCCATTTTGGGCCTCAAACGCGTCAAATCTCGATTGGTACCGAAACACTAATGCAGCAGCTCACACTGCATTGATTCCTCGTGACTTTTTCGCTAAAAACGAAACCCATATCGTTCCACAACTACCGTATTCACACCGTGCTACTGCTGGCTATTCTCTAAACTCAAAAGACCACTCCGGGACATCGTTTTGAGTCTATTGAAAATATTCAACGTGAATCGACGCGCGCTTTGAAGGCCATCCCCGCCGATGACTTTTTAGCATGCATTGAGGATTGAAAAAACGTTGGCATAAAGTGTGCATTGTGTCCGGAGGGGTTTACTTTGAAGACGATGAAATAAATTTGGAAGAATAAATAAGGAGTTTTTGAAAAAAAAAAATTAGTCTTACTTTTTGGGCACAGTAGTAAAAAAATATAAAAACAATTCTAATTTTTTTTTATTAATCAAAATCTTTCTGTGGCTATTATATTCTAATAAATTCAAATAAAACAGTGATAAAAATTTGATCATCACTAATAAAAAAAGAACTTGAAAGTTTTATTAAACAAAAAAAAAAATATATAAAAATCTCATCCAAATAAAAATTACAAAAATGTTTTACATTTAGAATTAATCGTTACGACTAATAATTAGCAAAAAATAAAAGATGTTAGCACAAAACAGTAACCACATTATTAACATATAAAGTATCTAATTGAATATGCAATTTCTTAATTAGCTTAATATATTAAATGATGATTGAAAAGATGATGATAATTTTAATGCCCCATTTAATTTGTTTTTATGAGATAATGATTAAAATGGCTTGTAATCTAAGTCAGAGTTATGAACAGTTTGAAGAATTTAATTCTTTAAAAATTTTAATGTAAATAAAAATTTACGAATTTTTTTTTTTCAATCGTAGCTCTCATTTATACGACAAAGTATCCCATAGATATTGTTTAGTTTTTGTGCTTTTTATGAATTTAAGTTTAGGTTACATTGTTTTAATGAATTTAGTTTAGTTTGCAATGCATAAACTGCCATTTTCAAATATATTAATTTCAAATATTTTTTAATAATTTGAAATTTAATTTAGAATTAATAGTTACAAATTATAATTGTTCAAAATTATAGAAATTGGCACAAAAACAACCATATTATTAAAATATAAAGCACATAATTGAATATACAATTTCTTAATTAGCATAACACATTAAATGATGATTGAAAAAATGATGATGATTTTTATGTACAATTTAATTTGTTTTTTATGAGATAATTATTAACATAGCTTGTAATCTAACTCAGAGTTATGAACAGTTTGAAAAATTAAATTTTTTAAAAATTTGCATATAAATAAAAATTTACGAAAATTTATTTTTAATCTTAGCTATCAGTTATACGTCAAAGTATCACATAGATTTTGTTTAGTTTTTTGTAGTTTTTTTTAAATGAATTTAGTTTAGTTTTTATTATTTGAATTAATTTATTTAGTTTAGTTTTCATTATTTTAATGAATGTTTATTTTCATTATTTTAATGAATTTAGTTTAGTTGCCATTATTTTAATGAATTTAGTTTAGTTTTCATTATTTTAATGAATTTAGATTATTATTATTTTAATGAATTTAGTTTATTTTCATTATTTTAATGAATTTATTTAGTTTTCATTATTTTAATGAATTTAATTTGATTTTTTTATCTTAATGAATTTATTTAGTTTAGTTTTCATTATTTTAATGAATTTAGTTTAATTTTCATTATTTTAATGAATTTAGTTTAGTTTTCATTATTTAAATGAATTTATTTCAGTTTTCATTAATGAATTTAAATTAGTTCTCATCATTTTAATGAACTTAGTTCAATTTGTAATGTATAAACTGCAATTTACATAAATATTAATTTCATACATTTTTGATAAATTGAAATCAAATTTCATAACAATCTATATTAAAAATAAAATAAATAATCGAAACTAAAGTATAATCTAGAATTTTATGTTGGTTGTTAAAAGCAATATTTTTAAATTAAAAAGCTCTATTTTTCTTTGATTCATTTATCTCTATTTTAAAGATCTATTTATCTTTTGTTTTGATTCTTATTTTATAATGCAGAGTTGTATCTTTAAAAATCTTAGGTGTAACTTTTCACATAATTTTCAAAAAAATTCTCCGGTAATCTCATTTCAGGCGTATATTTTTTTTTTTTTTTTCGAAGGAAAAAAAAAAAAAAAAAAAAAAAAACCTTGTATTTTATACGTTGAAATATACATATGACCTTATACAATCTTTGTAAATATATTGTTTAAAAGTAGCATTTAAGCAAAAAAATAAAAAAAAAATTACATTCGAAATTTTATTTAAAAATATATTTTAAAATTATTTCTCCTAAAATTCTTCAAAATTTCATAAAAATGTAGCATTAAAAATAAAACACAAGACATAAATCCATAAATAGTTCGTAATATTTTTACGTATGACAGTTAATATGTCATTTTTGTCAAATGTATTTTTAACACGTGCAATATTTACCAATTAATTATGTTTAGTGCATTAGATTATGTTTTAGCGCATTTTAATTAATAATATTTCATTTACCTGACAAAATATAAACTATAATTCAAATAAATTTCAACAAAGAATATTAAAAACAAAATTAAACAACATTTCTAGTAACTTATGTTGTATTAATTAAAGAAAATCAGAGTAGATATGTGTCTTTCAAGTTAAATAATTAAACAACAATAACAAAATTATACAATTAAATAATAAAAAAAAATTAACAAGATAATCAGAATTTAAGTACAGTTGCAAGGATATTATTAAAAATAATTTTTCTTTTTATTGATACTATACAAAAAACTTTGGCGTAGAATGATATCTTCAAAAAATAAAAAAGAATAACTTAAAAAAATAAACTCAGCATTAAAAATAAAACACAAGAAATAAATCTTAAAATATATCGTAATATTTTTATACATAACTGATATGCATATCAGACATAACTGACATGTATGTACATAATATGTCATTTTTGTCAAATGTATTTTTAACACGTGCAATATTTATCAATTAATATTAGAGAGTATATTTTTTTCATGTTAATTAATAATATTAAAATAATATTTAAGATGAAATGTAGTATATAATCTAAATAATTTTTAACAAATAATATTAAAAATATATTAAACAACAATAACAAAATTATAAAAGAAAAAGAAAAATTTTTAACAACATTAGCAAAATTTAAGTACAGTTGCAACGATATTATTAAAAATAATTTTTCTTTTTATTGATACTGTAGAAAGAGATTTGGCGAAGAACGATATCTTCAAAAGAAAAATAACAACAACTTACTGAAATAAACAATCAATATAAAACAATATTGATTTTCTCCTTAAATATTGTGTAACAAATAAAATACACAATATTTCAAAAGTTATATTAATATATTATATAATATTAGATAATATATGTTAGATTATATATTAGATAATATTTAAGAAGTTATATTATAAAGAATATATTTTGTCTTTATTTATATAATTCTTCTGTACTCAAATAATTTTTAACAAATAATATTAAAAAAAAAATTAAACAACATTTCTAGTAACTTCTGTTGTATAAGTTAAAGAAAAGCAGAATCGATATGATTTTCCAAGTTAATAACTAAACAACAATAACAAAATTATAAAATGAAATAAATTTTTTAACAACTTTATCAAAATTTAAGTGCAGTTGAAACGATATTATTAAAAATATTTTTTTTCTATTTATCGATACTATATAAAATGCTTTGAAAAGAACGATATCTTCAAAACATAAACAACCACAACTTACATAAATAAACAATCAATATAAAATAATCTTGATTGCTACCTTCTTAAATATTGTGCACCAAATAAATATTTATTCGTTCAAATTAAACTGATAGGGAATCAGAAATGATATGGTCTTCAAGTTAAATAATTAAACAATAACAAATTTCTGAAATAAAAATTAAATTTAACAACATAAACAGAATTTAAGTACAGTTGTAACGATATTATAAAAAATAATTTTTCTATTTATTGATACTATAGAAAGAGCTTCAGCGAAGAACGATATCTTCAACGATGTATCAGTTAATATGTTTTTTTTATCAAATGCATGTTTAGATATCATATTTTTAGTGCATGTTAATTAATAATATTTCATTTATCGAACAAAATATAGTTTAAATAATTTTCAACAAATAACATTAAAAACAAATGAAACAACATTTCTATAAACTCCTGTAGTATTAGTTAAAGAAAATCACAATTGATATATTTTTCCATGTTAAATAATTAAGAATAACAAAATTATAAAATTAAATTAAAAAAAATTAATAACATAATCAGAATTTAAGTACAGTAGTAACGATATTATAAAAAAAAAATTATTTTCTTATTTATTGATACTATATAAAAAGCTTTGGCGAAGAACGATATCTTCAAAACATAAAGAACAACAACATCTTTAAAAATAAACTCAGCATTAAAAATAAAACACAAGAAATAAATGCTTAAATATATCGTAATCTTTTAGGAATATTGCCATGTTGTCTCGATAGACGTCCAAATGTATTTTTAACATGGTGCAATGTTAAAATACATTTGACATAAATCTTAGTCATTAATTTATCTGTGGCCAGATTAATCTTAGAGATTAGTGTTTTTAATGCATGTTAGTTGGCCCGGTGAATATTTCTATCGAAATAAAAATATAATTCAAATAATTTTTAACATGAAAAAACATTACAAACAAATTAAACAACATTTCTAGGAACTTGGTGTTGCATTCAACTTAAATAATTAAATAATAACAAAAATATAAAATTAAATGCCTAGCTGACAGTTTTTAACAACATAGTCAGTATTTAAGTACCAGTTTGCAACGATATAAATAAAAATAATTTTTTTTATTTATTTATGCTGGATAATATGCTTTGCCCACGAAGTCGCTGCAACGATATCTTCAAAGAAGTAAACAAGATCAACTTTACGTAAATAAAGCCAAACCAATTTAAAACAATACGTGATTGATTTCTGCGGTTATTTGACGCGTGTAACGAATAAATATTTATTCGTTCAACGTCGCCGGTCTCGGTTGATAAGTGAATCAGAACTGATCCATGGTGGGATTTTTCAAGTCAAATAATTAAACAATAACAAAATTATAAAATGAAATTAAAAAATTAACATAATCAGAATTTCCGTACAGTTGCAACGATTTTATAAATAATATTTTTTCTTTTTATAAATAATATATAAAAGCTTTGTCGAAGAACGATATCTTCAAAACATAAACAACAAGATCAACTTACGAAAAATAAACAATCAATCAATATAAAACAACAATGATTGTCTCCTTCTTAATTATTGTGTAAAGATAAGTAATCAAGATATTAATCAATTGTTCAAATCAAGTTGTAGGGAATCAATTGATATCTTTCAAAAATAAACAATTAAAAATAAAATTATAAAATAAAAAATTAAAAACATAATCATTTTTAAGTACAGTTGCAAAGATATTATTAAAAATGATTGTTATTTTTTATCGATACAATATATAAAAATACATTTGACTTAATCTTAACGATATCTTCAAACATAAATCAACAACTTACGAAAAATAAACAATCAATCAATATAAAAATAATGATTTTAACGGAATATAAATAGTAATAACAAATAAATATTTATCCGTTCAAACAAATTATATGGAACAACATTTTGAAATGTTTTTCAAGTTAAATAATTAAACAATAACAAGATTATAAAATTAAATTTAAAAAAAGTTTTAACGACATAGTCAGTATTTAAGTACAGTTTGTAACGGTATTATCAAAAATAATTTTTTATTTATTGATACTAACAAAACGCTTTGGTGATGAACGATATCTTCAAAAAATAAACAAAACAACAACTTACGAAAAATAAACAATCAATCAATCTAAAAGCAATCTTAATTGTTACCTTCTTAAATAGTGTGTAACGAATAAATATTTATTCGTTCAAATCAAGTTGATAAGAAATCAGAACTGATATGCTTTTTCAAGTTAAATAATTAAAAATAACAAAATTATAAAAAAAATTTAAAAATTAAAACTTAATCAGAATTTAAGTACAGTTGCAACGAAAATTGATTAAATTAATTATTAAAAACGATTTTTATATTTATAAATACTAGATACAAAAAGCTTTGGCGAAGAACGATTTCAAAACATAAACAAGATCAACTTACGAAAATAAACAATCAATCAATATAAAACAACAATGATTACCTCCTTAAATAGTGTGCAACGAATCAATATTTACTCGTTCAAATCCAAATTGATAGGGGAACACGCTTTCAATCAATCTGATAAACACAATTTACTGCTTTAAGAGAGCTATGCTTAGAGCAAATTTCTCACCTGTTAATCCTGATTTTTCGAACGAACTGCTTGTTCGTAACTTTTCGCGCGCCGAACCACTGCGCATCTAAACCGAAACTACTTTCTGCCGCGTTTTCTCCCTGCTGCAACGAAGCGGTTCAAGAACCCTGAAGGACATATTTTTGAAATTCTTTCCTCCCCCTCTTTTCCCCTTCCGCCCTCATGGCTGACCACCCCATCTGGGTCAAGGTCCCAGGTCCCGTTGGGATAGAACACAATTCACTGTTGTGCAAAAGAGACGTGAACGCCACTGCTTTCTTTGAGTTGTTAATGGACAAGACTGTTGAGAGATAAAAACGTAACACATGTCTCGCTTTGTTTTAAGTAACTGTTAGGGTTAGGGTTGGGGATTGCGTGGGTGTATTGGATTACGCTAGAGCGCCCCCTTGTTTTTTTCTTCTTTCCATAAAATATATAGAAAAAAAATTGTAAATATTTACATCAGGGGTGGCCAACCCGCGGACAGTCTTGAACATTTTTCCGGCCCGTGAGATTTATCACACTTTTACAAAATATATTTATTTTATAACGGCCAAAGTAGGGGCCTGATGACCGAGTGACTAGCACTCTGGAGCTCTGTACCACAAGTTTCGCGTTCGAGTCCCGGAGGTTGTTGTTGTTGTTGTGTCCCTCATGGAAGGAGGGATCCCGCTTCTGTTCTGATGGGACACCCGCAGATAGAAGTCTGACTTCTGCTCCGTGACGCTCTTACAGTCATAAGAGACCGGGACCTACGGCTTAGTGGATTCCAAACCACTACAAACACCAATGGCACCGCCGGTACTGAACTCGAAACCTGTGGCACCGAGCGCCAGAGAGCTAGACATAGACGTTTGTAGTGGTTCGGACTCTACTTTAAATCTTAGGTCCCGGTCTAATAGGATCGTAGGGCGTTGGAGGGTAGTGTTACTCCGCGTCCGTAGCTTATCTTCAAGCAACACGCACCACCTAGGTAGTGCTAACTGAGTAACAACTGTGCAGCGCTTGCCTTAAAAAAAAAAGGAAAGAAAATTGTTTAAGTGTTTGCCAACTGCATTAGAAAAAAAAAAATAATGGTCGAAGTAATGAAAACCAATGTATTAAAAAATACATTATGTGTGCATCCCTATATTCAAAAAATTAACTGTCGAAGTTATCAGAAAAATTAACTTTGATTTTAAAATAATATGCTTGCTAATATAGGACAGATAGTGCCTGCTTTATTGATGAGTTTACAGTTATGGGGTTCGCAGAATAATTAAATTATATTCTGCGAACTCGTGATGCGCGAGCATCTTGGCAAATCTAATATAACATGTTCTACGTTTCACTTTAAGCGGCGCAATGACCATCCCTAGATACGCACAGTTGATTGTTGATAGCAGTGCAAACCAGACTCTTAGTTCAAGTTGTTAACCCTTTTGGGTCAAATGAAACCTGCGAAACTTTTCATTATTTTTTGCGAAAATATTTGACCCAACACAAAACACGCTCAAACATAACGGGCGCTCACCTGCAACACCCATTATGATGTGCAAATACCGAAATTGAAATCGATTTGCAAAAGCTAAGTGAAAGAATGGAGAAACAAATATCGCACTAGTAAAAAAATATTTTTAATGATTTCATTTTTTATTTCATTTATATTTATATATTTTTTACATTTTATTTTTAATGTTATATATTTATTTACAATATGCATTTAATATAATTATTAATTATATTATCTATGTTCACCTGTAAAAAAATAATAGTAAACACAATAATAATATAAACACAATAATCCCAGGTTTAGGGTTTATATTTCTTGTTACTTCGCATCCCCATATACCTCTTCGATTCAAGTTAACAATGATAGTAACTCATTCTGTTTCAATTTTTCACTCCAAAAAAAATGTCTACAGTGGGTCTGAATCTAATATGGGGATATATAATTTTATATGCGGCCCGCAGAGTTAAGATGCATTTCCAAAGTGGTCCACAAGATCATTTGGGTTGGCCACCCCTGTACTAGAGCATCTTTTTTTTTTTTTTTAATTCCATAAAATATATAGAAATAAATTGTAAAATATCACTTCCTCAAATCTTTCACACCAATTAAATACTGAATAAAAAAGAAAAGCTATTTGCATTAACTAATGCATACGAAATTAAGTAATCTGGCCCTACAAGAAAATTGACAAATATAATCACGTATTATAAGACACGCGGATTTAAGAATTGCGCCATTTAGATTTAGAAAGTAATTTTATGGGGGAAAAACATCACATGACATAAAACTATCATTAAAAGCTTAAAGAATCATTTAAAAATTCTTATTTTTTTTATCCGTAATTAGTGATAGCAGGTTATTACAAATTTGCATTTAAATACATATAAAAATTTAAATTTAATTTGGATCAGCAAAATTATAATTTTTAAATAAATTGCTATTGTAATTCTTTACGCAATAACTCTCTATAATTTTTCGCTTCTAAAATTTCTCATTATTATTTTGTAGACAGGCCATTTCCCAAGTAAAATTCTAAAGTTTTTCCTTTTTACCCTCCTAAAAATTTACAATTTGATAAAAAAAAAAAAATGTGCTTGACAGTAAAGAATATTAATTCGGTTAATGATTTAACTCAATCAGAACACATTACAATATATGAACTTTAAAAGGTAGATTTAAAAAGAAATCGGAAAGAGATATTAATATGAAATGATTTTTAAAAAAAAAAAAAAAGAAAATAATTTCGGAGACATAAACATTAACATTGAATTTAACATTTTTTTAATGATTCTGTAATAAAATAGATAAATCAATTGATTCACAAAGTGGTTTCTATAGTGCACTGTTTTAATCAGTAAAATCAAAATAGCTGCAGAGAAATTGTAAGGAAAATGAACACTTAAAAACTCTGGCACTATTATCAATAAAACCAAAATAATTGCAGAGAAAAATTAAGGAAAAGGTAAGGAAAATGAACACTTAAAAACGCTGACATTATTTTAATCAGTAAAACCAAAATAGTTGCAGAGAACTGTAAGAAAAATGAATATCTAAAAACGCTCACACTATTTTGATCAGTAAAACCAATATAGTTGCAAAGAAAATTGTAAATAAAATGAACACTGTTTCGATCAGTAAGCCAAAGTAATTGCAAAGAACTGTTAAGAAAATGAATACTTAAAAGCATTGTCCTATTTTGATCAGTAAAACCAAAATGATTGCAGAGAATTGTAAGAAAAACGAATGTCTAAAAACACTGGCACTATTTCGATCAGTAAGCCGAAATAATTGCTAATGAAGTAAGGAAAATGTACACTTAAAAACACTTGACATTTTGATCAGTAAAACCAAAATAATTGCAGACAAAATTGTAAGGGAATGTACACTTACAATGAACAGTATTTGATCAGTAAAGCCAAAATAATTGTAGAAAATTGTAAGAAAAATTAACAATAAAATACTGACACTATTTCTATCAGTAAGGTCAAAAAATAAATGCAGAGAACCGTAAAGAGAAATGAATATCTAATAGTGACACTATTTTGATTAGTAAATCCAACACTGACAATGACACTATAAACATTGACACTATTTTGATCAGTAAGTTGACACAACACACACACACACAAAAAACACTATTGACTGACACCGACACACACAAAAAACACTACACTATTTTGATCATTAAGCGAAAATAATTGCAAAGAATTGTAAGAAAATGAATATCTAAAAACACTGACACTATTTTGATCAAAGTAAAGCCAAAATAATTGCAGAGTTGTAAGAAAAGTTAACACTTAGGTAATGATAACTGGAACAACATAAATGAGTATTGTCAAAAAAAAGAGAAGAAAAAAAATCGAAAACCGGATAACGCTGAATTTGTTAATCAGGATATTAAAATAAATGATCATTTAAAAATTGTGCAAAAACAGGACCAACAGAATTATTTTTCATAGAAACCGAATAATTGTAAGTAAACCTAACTACTTAAATCCACATGCACCGATTCTTCAAGTTCTCTTTTATAAACTTGATTTGTAAGAGGAAAAACATCTCACCCTGAATTTTTACGAGACACCGTCCAGGAAAGGTCAGATTTGACGGCAAACAGCCATCCCGGCAGCGGCCTATCGAGGAAAGTCATTGGCTTTTTTTCTTTTCTTTTCTTATCGGGCATTACTTCCTTCCGAAGGCTTTTTGGCCCAATTCTTCACCGATCTTTCTTCTCTTTTCTTAGCAACCCCACACTCGAAATTAAGCACTCTTCGCGGTAATTAAAAAGGAAGCCAATGAAGCCAAATCAGAGGATTGCAAGAAGGGGAACTTCTGGGAAACAATAAATAACGCTTAGATTATTACGTTATTAGACAGTATTGCACCCGGTCCTTAGTAGATTCGCTAGATAATCGTCTTTGGCATAAATTGTTTTAAATTTAATTTTGAATTTAATCGCTCTCTTAAAATAATGTCTCACCACAGAGGAAGTAATAAAATATAACGAATCTCCTTATTCTAAAAAAAAAAAAAACAACCAGAAAGTTGGTGCAATCATTTCCTGTCCATTTCGTACCAAATTTGGCGCTGTATCACCCCTCGGCTCCTTTTTCTTTACGCACATTTACTTAGAAAATGTAAACCTATTGCGAGACCGAATGATGGCCGAGTGCCTAGCGCTTTGCTGCTCGGTGCCACAGGTTTCGGGTTCGAGTACCGGAGGTACCATGGATGTTTGTAGTGGTTCGAAATCCACTTTAAATTGTCCAGGTCTAATGTCTAACTGTCTAGGATCTAACAGGTCCAGGTTTAACTATCTGTCTAACTCTCCAGGACTAATATGGTTTATAAAGCGTTTGCCTTAACACTGGTAACTCTACCACGTAAAAAAGAAAAACGTCTTCTGTCTAGAAATCTTCCAGTAGGCAGACGGTCTTGGCCCACCATGGAGCTGTTCCGCCAATGATGATAGAAAAAATACATATTACGAAGCAATTCTGAAAATTCCAAGAAGTTATTCTTCTCAAGTCATACATTTATTTAATTATATACTCACTAAAGATAAATAGATACAAGAAATGTTGTTTTGCTCATAACTCTGACTATTTTGTACGAAATATGATAAAACATTAAAAAATTTTCATAAAATGAATATTTCATATTTTAAACATTTTGGGAAGGAAGTTTATTAATAGAATATGTTGTTATTTCTTATCCCACTAGCAGTCTAGGCCAAGCCCACTAGCCCATATGTACTCATGATTGAAGGGGAAGGAAGCAGCTTCTGTTGTGATGGAGCACCCGTAGGTAGAAGTCTGACTTTGGCTTTGGCTCTTGTCATGAGACCGGGACCTATGGCTTAAAGTGGATTCCGAACCACTACAAACATCCATGGCACCGCCGGGACTCAAACCCGAAACCTCTGGCACCGAGCGCCAGAGCGCTAGACACTCGGCCATTCAGGCCCCATTAACAGAATATAAATGCTATATATTTAGAAACATTAAATTTTCATTTATTGTCAACTAAACAAATGAACCATTTCCGTTGAAAATCGTTGTAGGATAGCAGACCTTTTACTCACTTCGTTTAATCTAGTGTTTCGGTACCAACAACACAATGCAATGGCCAACAATAAAGATTGTTGCCAGAAGTCACCTAGCTATGATACCATATGTTAAACTACAAAAACCCTTACATGAATGCAGTCTATTCCACAGTGCAATATGAATTTTTTTTTTTTTTTCCTTTTAACGCAAATAAACAAAAAGTGACCAGTCCCGTACAAATGAATGACAGAGCGACCAAGAGAGTGAGTGAACAGACATCACGTCATTTTGACAGTGGATAGTGACGATTTGAACCACGCGAGGTATATGATGTTGTTGTTGTTATCGTGTACATGGATTTAAATATCAAAGTTAGATCAAGTCAAAAGTCTTCACGATAGCTGCCGCTAGCAACGGCGCCGCTTCACTATACAGGACTTCTCTTCAAGTTGGCCTCGATTGGCACCATACCCAATTGCAAAACATGGGGAGTGAGTGCTGGGCACTCTAGAATGTGATTAGGTGTTAGGAAAGCTTTGGGAAATTTCTGCAGGGGATGTATTCCCTGGTCTTGTCTGGGAGAATCTTCATCCCTCTGTAATGATTAGTTCTGAGTCTGTTACTTATGTCTATCTTATGTCAACTTCCTAGGACAGTTGAAGTCCGTGATGAGTGGCTTCTTGAAGTTATGAGGAATGAGTCGGCTTTTGGCAACTGCGTTAGCATCTGCAAGTGTGATGGTAGTCCTGGGTTGATCGTTGTCCCTGGCTTCTTTGGCTAAAGAGTCAGCGCATTCGTTGCCCTCAATGTTGACATATGCAGGAATCCATTGAAGGAGGTATATGATTACGTGAGGATTATGTTTGCCTCAAACTGACATGGTCTACAGACGAATGGACTGGCCTTTTCCAAAAACCTTCACACACACCGTACGATCTCCTTTATGTGGGGGATATGTTCTTTAGAAAAGTACATACAAAAAAAAAAAAAATATCGCGTAAAAAAAAACTTTAGTTTATTTCGAAAAAATAGGACTTTGTCCCGTAGTTTTCTAATGTCGCATACAATCAAATGAAAGAATTAAAGTTCAACATTAATAAGTTTTCAGGAATTAAACTATATGTAGGGTGTCCCAAAAATACGGATATTCGAAAATATACAGTATATTGGATCTGGTATATTCGGAATAGTCGGCATATACAATACATCGAATACGGTATATACGGATTTTCGAAAATATACGGTATATGGATACGATATATTCAATATATATACCGAATAAAAAAAGAATCCGTTTATGTATATATATATATATATATATGCGGTACATAAATATAGAAGTTCAGCGATATCTTCCAAGAATAATCCATATAGAAATTCAAATAAATATAGTTAGGGATTGCATTTTGTACTACAGTACCCCGAATCCATTTAGATAAAACAGTTTTTATAACAAGTTTCAAACTTTCTATATTGTTAAGATTCCATAGTTACGTTTTCATATAAAAACATATAAAAATTTCCGGTAACCATGGTACTGGTAGAAGTTTAGATTTTGAATATTAGTAATATTAAATAAATTTATTATTGACCAATATTAAAATATTTTTATATCAAAACGATGATACGGCTGGAATTTATTTAAAAACCCCTTTTATTTTATCTGTTTATATGGAATATATGGTTCAACTTAGCTTATGCATAACTTCAATAGCAATTTTTTTCTATGATATTTTGTGTATCACCTTGCATTGTGTACGAGACTTTTTTCGATTTCGAAATTATTACTAAATTTTATTATTAAATATTATTTGATTTTTCTTTTAAAAGATATACTATTAGATGAGACTATAAGTTTAAAAATGTTTTTTCAATTCCTTCTATTAGCTCACACTCTCCCTAGATATATCTTGTTCAAATTTTCAATCGTTCATAAAATACTTTTTATTCATCCACTGAGTTCAAATACATTTTTTGAACTTGTAGTGGATGACACTGGATGTTAATACAGTTTTTTCAAATATTAATTCAGTCATTAAATTTAATTCATTAATTTTAATTTTTTTAGATTTAAGTTGCATATATCTAGCGATAGAGGGGGCCAGATAAACTTAAAAAAATGAATGAAAAATTATTTATAAAGGACGTTCTGCAATACAGTGGAAAAAAAGTAGAAATTGACTTTAAAATTTTTTCTTTTATATTACTTGTTTACATAAGTTGCATCAATATACGTTTCACGATCCTTTTTTATGAAATAAAAAAATAAATAAACATGTTGCCTAAATAAACACTTTATTATATTATTTAAACTTTTTTTCTTTCACGAGCTTTTTATAATAATATTTGTTTGCAAATTAAGTGAGTCATTATTAAATAATTCAGTTAAAAATAATTAATTCAGAAAATGAATTATAGTAAAATCGTTCAAAGTGATCGTCTGGTGAAAGCAGAAGACAATTTTATTTCATGTTGAAAACGAGATTTTTCAAGAAAAGAAAATCGTTTGAATTTGATAGATTTAAAAACTTTTTTTCTAAAGATTGCTTTTATGCGTTTTGTTCTTACATTGAATTCTAAATTTTATGGGTAACCTGTATAGCAGCCCAACTGATTACATTTTTTAAATTTTATTTCCCGAGATCCATTACACGTAATATTTATTTACAAAATTTGTAAATTATATATTGTAAATATCATTACAATTATTACAAAAATATATTATTATAAATCATTATTAAAATAAATATTAAAATTATTAAAATGTATATATTATTAACAAAAATATTACAACAAATTAAATTATTACAAATTTACATTATTAAATAATTTAGTAAAAAAAAATCATACAGAAGAAAAATTATCGTAAAATCTTTCCAAGAGATAGTCCGGTGAAAGCAAAGAATATTTCTATTTTAAAGTGAAAACGAGATTTTTCAAAAGAAAATCGTTTGGGATTCGATAGGGTTTTTTAAGATTGTTTGACATTTTTTAAAATTTCTTTCTCGAGATTCATTACTCGTAATATTTAGTTACAAAATATGAGTAAATAATTTAGTAAAAAATTAATTCAGAAGAAAAATCATCATAAAATTATTCTAAAAGATCGCCCGGTGAAAACAAAGAATATTGAGAACGAGAACGAGAAACGAGGTTTTTCAGGTAAAGATAATCGTTTATAATTCGATAGTTTACAAAAAAAAAAATTTTTAATTGCTGTGATGTGTTTTGTTTTTACATTTTATTATACATTTTATGCGTAAGCAGATTATATATATATAAATTTTTTTTTTCGTTCTTTTAACTTATATTTTGTATTAATCCTAACTTTTTCATTTCGTTTCATTTACTATTTTATTTTTGCCGGAATTCTTTTTGTATCAGACATTTCTTCGAACTATTTCAATTTTCTTTTGGATTTTTTTTTTTTTTCACTCTTTATTTACTTAGCATAGAAAAAAAAAGTTTATTTTCTTTTTTGATCTGTTGCTTTGTGTAAATAAAATTTTCATTCCACTACTAGGAATTCCGAGTTTATTGTGAAATCTGTAATCAGACTGAAACTTAAAACTGGAAACCTATGAGTAATACTCTAATTATTTTTCTGTTCCGAAATGTACTTCATTTCATAATGTCATTATTATTCAGATAAATTCTTTAAACAAGAATAATTCATCAGCATTTTTTAAATGCATTACTAAGAATAATTTACTTTCTAACCACAAGAATTTTTCTTTCTATATTTAAATGAAAATTTATTGTAAATATATTGATAACTACTGTATATGAAACAAAACAATTTAATCGTATGGTTTTATAAAATTTTATGAAAACTTTATTAAAAAAAAAAAAAACTGAAAAAAGTAGTGTTTCTTTATAATTAATTATAATTTTGCAAAAAGGTTACGATTGTATTTATAAGAAAATTTCAAATAAATAATTAGTAATTAAATAATGAATCATATTATGAGTCAAATATTATTTAATATTTTAATTTAGTCAATTATTAATTTAAATAATAAGTTAATAATTTGATTATATTTATAAATTGTGGTTATAAAAATGATCAAAATTAAATTGTTAAATATTGTGCAAATGGGACTCCTATACTTTGATTCAAAGGAAAATTAGAAACTAATTCTTTCTTTTGGCGTTTCGGGTTCGAGTCCTGGAGGTGTCATGGATGTTTGTAATGGTGTGAAAATGGCTAATTAGCGAAAAATATTGTGTTATTGAGAAAAATATTGTGTTAGCTCAATATTGTCAAAAATAAAATTCCATAAATCTTTTGTATACAGATATTCAAATGTGCAGGATTATCGGAGGTAATTGCCATTTGTTATAAGGACAGAATTACAACAGATGCAGCGTTACCCAGGATACTCAGGAGCTACAAAGCAGGATTCTACAATGTAGGACGTAAGGCTACGCGGGATGTAAGTACTACAACGCACAATAAAGATATTCAAAAGACATCCCAGAAGTTTGAAACTGACTTCTTCCTGTAGCCTTATGGAAGGACTTTCTGCTTTACAGATTTTTCTTATCCATCTCCGTTAACAGGTCTGTATATAGATTTTATACGTATTTTCACATCACTATTAATAACCAGAATTTTATTAAATTCTATTTCCTTTCAGTTAAAGCATATGATAAAAAAATTAAATGAAATAACTAAAAAATAATAATACAAATTATGAACTAATAACAAGTAATAACTCTAAATAATAATAAAAGTCATGAACTAAAATAACGAAAATTATGAACTAATAACAAGTAATAACTCTAAATAATATTAAAAGTTATGAACTAATAACAACTTTAAATAATAATAAAATTTATGAATTAATAACAAATACTGACTCTAAATAATAATAAAAATCATAAACTAATTACAAGTAACAACTCTAAATAATAATAAAAGTTACGAGTAATAATAAAACTCTTTTATACCTTTGAATTATTACTTATTATTAGATCGTATCTTTTATTGCTATTTGCTATTTTTTCTCAACAAGTAATAACTCTAAATAACAAAAGTTATGAACTAATAACATTTTGTTACTACACTAGTTTTGTTTATTTAGAGTTATTACTAATAACAAGTAATAACTCTAAACATGCAAAGTTACGAACTAATAACAATAAAATGAACTAATATTAAATAACTCATAACAATAAAACTTATGAACTAATAACAAGTAATAACTCTAAATAATAATAAAAGTCGTGAACTTATTTAAATCCCATAATAACAAGACAGTTTTGTCATAATATCAACAGTGTAAGACAAAGTAATAAATGCAATAAACACAATTTGAAATCTTTGGTACATCATTTATTACATCATTTTAAAAGTTTGTATATTATTTATTATTTGGTATATTATTTATTACATCATTTTATATGTTCAAATAAATTGAGATTTACCTTCTTATAACGCTTTAGGGATAATTTCTTCCAAAATGATTGTAAAATGTCTTCATTATAATATCACAACTGAGGGAAGTAGCAACTGTCAAGTGGAAATCTGTATGTGACAATTCGCTATCTTTCCAGATAAGTCCACGAGGGTTTGTCATTCGAAGATAACAGGAACTTATTGTCCACGAGAGCATATCTTTCGAACACCAAACAACACAAAATAATCGAACCGTTTTTATCTGACTGGAAAAACACAAAAACATTTTCTTACTGCAAAAACCCGAGCTATCAATGAACCTTTCTGATAGCTCATTTCGATCTGAATCAGCTGACAATGCAGTTTGCAGATATTTAATATTTCTAAATCCAATTTTTTGCTTACTCACCCTATCAGTAATATTTGACAATGTAGACGATTTTTAGAATGTAAGAAATATATATGTACCAGACAAAAATTAATTTTCGTATATTAGCGGTAGATGTTGCTGTTTGTTGATATTGTTATCGACGATGTTGTTATTTCGTATATTGATGGCTGATTACTCTACGATACACGATTATTATATTATGTTGTTTCTGTTGTACTATTATACTGTTGTTATTACGAATTTATTATACGATGTTGTTGTTTCGTATATTTGATGGTTGATTAATATACGATACACGATTTATATAGAATGTTGTTTCATATATTGATGGCTGATTTACATACGTTACACGATTATATACGATGTTGTTGTTCCGTATACTGATGGCAGATTAAAATGCGATACACTATTATACGATGCTGTTATTTCGTATATTGATGGCTGATCAATATACAATATACGATTAATATATGATGCTGTTGTTTCGTATAATGATGGTTCCTTAACATACGATACAGATTTTTAATATTCGCATATTGACGGTTGATTAAATGCGATACGCGATTGATATACGATGTTGCTGCTGCTTTGTGTATTGATGGTTGATTAGTATACATGATGTACGACGCTGTTGCTTTCTATATTTATGGCTGATTAGTATACGATACATGATTAATGTATGATGTTGTTGCTTTCCGTATATTGCGTATATATACGATGCTGTTGTATATTACTTGTGTATCGTATTGCCTTTGAAAAATGATATATGAACCAAACGGTGCAACAATTTTCGTTAATTAATTTAGTTTTGAGAATAAAATCCGCTTCTTTGACCACATACCATTGTGCCAATTATTTTTATTCCGCCAGACTTATGGAACATCACGTATATGCTTCCGATAGTAAAAGTGCTACCTAGTGGAGAACATTTGAACTGTTTTTATATGAAAAAAAAAAAAGAAAAATAGAATGCATGGCAAAATTTAGCTAGAGACCTCATCGTCGTTTGTCAACTTAATCAGTTTTTATGGATTTTAATTTTTACGAAGTATAGCTCATTTTGTTAATTCTCAATTAGATTTATAGTTATAGAAGCATTATTGTATTTGTAAAACTTATTGTAATAGCTTGTACACCTTTCAAACTTTTTTTATTTTCTTAATTTATAGATGTACTTCGTCAGATTTTTTTATTATTATTTTTTTTTTTTTATGATAAAATCCATTTTTTAAAAAAAAACTTTTCAAAGAAAAAATCTTTCATTTTTGAGTAATTACTATAACCTTAAAAATTAATGTCAAATGTATTATTTTAACTTTAATATTTAATACTAATTTCGGTTCCTGTTTATATACACACACGCAAACGAAATCGAAAATTATTTGATAAGCTATTAATTTTGAGTTCAAAAAAGAAACTGATTCATTATGTAATTTAATAGAGCATGTCCGGTTCGTTGTAAAAGTGTTATTCGCTAACAATTAGGTTCTCTAAAACGTTTTAATTTTTTTTTTTTTTGTGTGTAATAAGCTTGTTTAAAAAAACATAAATTGTTTAAAATAGATTTTAGTTTTTAAAAAAAAAACCTTCTTCTTTGCATATTAGTCTTCTTTTACAATAGTTTCAAAACAAACACTTGTGCATTGTCATTTAATTCTATATGAACAGTTACATTGTTATGCGCAGAAATGAAAATTTTTGCAAGAAAAAGATTTCATTTGATGAAATACTTTTTTTTTATAGGTTATTTACAAAAAGGAAAGGAAAAAAAGAAAGTAGAAATTGGAGTAGAAAATATTACGAATTTAGAACTTTGGCAAATGTATCAATAGTTATTATTAATTTATAATGCATAATATAACAGCAACTACTGATTATTTTGAAATTTATTCCATATGCTTAAAAAGATTATAATTTTTTTAAAAAAAAAAAAAAATAATAAATAATTCTATGTGAAGAGCTATAATTTTTAATTATAAACATTTTTAGTTATTATATATAATTTAACGACTCTTTAAAACTGTAAATTTTGATAATTTATTTATAATTAAAGAATTTTGTCATGCTTATTTAAATGTATTATAGGTTAACTTTTAACTGAAATGATGTGAGTCGTTTCAAAAATGATTTCGAACTGACACAAAAATTTAATTTTATGCCCTCACAAACGCTTTTGTAGCGCCATCTAATGAGACTCTAAGAAATTATTTAAGTAAAATAATGTACATTAAATAAAAGTCACCCTGTATATTATTAATAAATTATGAGAATTACACACATTAGAAAACGGCAATAAGTAAGCTTATTTGAAAAAAAAAAATATTATATATTTTTTTATAAGTTATCATTATTTTTCCCAGCAATTTTTAATTGGCATATTTCAATAATTTTTATGGTTAAATACTTCTAATTAATAAAAGCTACAAATATGCTTTAAAAATATCATTACTAAAATTCTGCTGTAATAGCTATTTAAATATTATATTTCTATTAAAATATTGAAAAATTATGATATTATAAATTGGCAACAAATAATTTTACTTGAAATAATTTATTATGCAATTTTTTTTTTTTTTTATGTATATTACAATTATTTTTCTTCCAACATTTTTGGTTGACTTTTTTCAGTTATTTTTATTGTTACGTATATCTAATTAATAAAAAGGAAAATCTTACGTAGTCTTTTAGCTCTATGTTATAAATTTGAATTTTTCAATTAAATATTAATTTTAATTATTACACATTTTAAAAAATAGCACTATTTAATATTAAGTTTCACAATTGTTCGAAAGAGGGCAGCACAAGAATGTTCAAAACAGCGGTGGCTAACCCAAATGGTCTTGCGGGCCACTTTGGAAATGCATGGTAACTCCGCGAGCCTCATATAAAATTATGTATTTTCATATTAGATTTAGACCCACTATAGACATTTTTTTGGAGTAAAAAATTGAAACATAATGAGTTATTATTTTTGTGTTGACTATTATTCTTACATGTAAACATTGACCATATAATAATAATGATACTAAACGCACATTGTAAAGAAATATATAACACTAAAAATGAAATATAAAAAATATTTCTTATAATTTCGAGTTCATTTTTGAATATATAGATGCACACATAAAATATTTTTAATTCATTGGTTTCCACAACTTTTGCCATTATGAAATAAATATATTTTGTAAATATGTGATAAATTTCATGGGCCGTAAAAATATTCAAATATGGCTGAAATATATATGAATATTTGGCTGCGGAATATAGATATTTGAATATTCAAATAGGGCCGCGAGTTGGCCACCACTGATTTAAAATGAAAGTGAATATAATTTTTATTTAATGCTTACCTTACTTTTGAACTTCACAACTCAGCTTTTTGCCTCTTAACTATTGTGTGATTTATGCAGTATGAACCGAAGTGGAAATAATAACTAAATAAAACCTGTCTGAAAGTGTGTCCGTCAAAAACAGGTTACAATTTACACATAATACAGCTAAACAAACTTCACTTTCAAAATATGATTTTGAAATAATGCTTTTTAAACCTATAAAATGAATTTTTGCTGATGTTTAATCATAGCAGTGTAAAAGTGAAATGTAATGATTTTACGTTTGATTAAAATTGTTTTATGCAACAAACTGTTAACTGCTTACCTCTTAGATGTTTCAGCAAGATAACATAGGATGACAGAATATCTTCCTATGATCCAATCATATGTCTCTCACTGACAGAAGACATTACTGAAAACCAATCTTGTGTCTTTTGATGTTAGCACAGTAAGATTGTCAGAAGGAATTGGCGATTTATATCGTTCAAATGCATTTTTTTAAAAAGTTTCACATCTGAGAAAATTTCCTTAAATTTCATTTGTCATTTATCATAGTAATTGATGATTAAAAAAAACAATTTGTTAGTGCGTAGATTATTTCTGTCTTTTTTTTTTTTATATATATATTTTACTCTAAACAAATTTTTCATTTAACACTTTTGAAAAAATATCTTGAACATATAGTTACAAAAATGTCTTAAAGATACTAAAATAAGTATTTCAAACAAATGTTTGAATCTTAAATTAATTTCACATTTTATTAACATTTGTTAGTAAATTATTCACCAATATTCTTATTTTTCTTTTGTTACTTTCTCGTTAAATATTTCTAATTTCTAAAAATTACTGAATTTTTCTTCCCAATTAATACATATTTGATTTCTCAGCCATCATTTACTTATCAAACAACATAGTGACTGAGAAATCAAACTTATGTATATTAGTTGGGAAGTTATATGTTATAATATATGAAGTTATGTGTTCACTTACTATGTTGTAACCAATCAAATTTTTATGAATGTAAAGAACTATACTTCATAAATTATATATTTTTTCATTTAAAATTGAGTCCATATACTATTTAATATGAATTTCAAGGTTAAAAATTTAATATGATATTAATTTTTTAAAAGATTGATAGATCGATTCTTAAAATAAATGAATTGATCTGTTTGAAAAGGACCTCTGTTTTTATGTGATTTCAATCAATAATATTTCCAAAACCTTAAATTAGTAATTTTCTAATTGGGGTTAATAGGATAAAACTTGATGTAAAAATGCCGATTTAATTATTTATGGTCCTATAGGATGTCCAGGAAATAAAATACATTTTTTTCTATGTGAAGATGAACTATTTTCAAAATGAATCTAAGTTTGTGAAAGATCATGTTCATTTTCATGTACAAATATATGCATTTGTACAAACTTTCAAGAAAATAGAATTTTAGCTTCCGAAAAAAAAATGGTGAAAATAACGTGAATGAAATTATAGAAATGTTAGAAAATTGAGAAGAGATGTTGACATAAACATATCATTTATTTTCTACAGCTACAGCCTAATGCTACAATTAACCATCTTTTAATTTTTAAAACAATGGAACACTACTGTTGCCACACATCTCAAGTAAAGTTTACTTAAACATTTTCCTTTTTCACTCCACGTGCGGGCCGCTACATAGTTCTCGTGGGAATACATGGTGGATTCTTACTCTTACACTGTAAATTATACAACGTAATCATTATAAATTGTAGCAGATCGTAGTTTGGAGACCCTGCTCTAAGATGTTGTCAATATACTGTTGGGCTGTCTCAACTCTTGGTTCTTCGTTGGTGAAATGAAATTTATAATAATCGTTCACTATCAGATAACATTTCTACTCTGGAAAAACAGTTCTTCAACTTCGAATGCCATGAAATTTATTTTTAAGAAATGCTGACCAATCCTTAATTAAAATCAATTACTGAACTTAGTTTAGTATTAATTCTTACTTTATATGAGACAGGATAGACTTAGCAGTCAAAGACAAATGGAGCATTGCAACAATTCTATAAAACAACACATTCAAGTTCCTTCTAGAACAAAATGTGTTCACTTCATGTCATGAATATGGTAAACATTTATTGGTTCATACTAAGTTTCAAGGGTGAGAGTCGGCCATGTCATTCATGTTATTTTTGTTATGGCAAATCTTTATCGTTTTTTAAAACTTTATTATTTAACACGAGTGTGGATTGTTAAAACATTGCTAATTTAGCTTGTAAATCGCTTCTAATTGATTATATATAGAGAGAGTTGTCTCAAATAAGAATAAATACGTCACTTTTGATCTAGCTCATTTATGTTAAATATGAAAAAGGATTTAATTACTTAGAGAAACAAAGTGTTTATGTGATTTAATCTTTAAATTTGCAGACCCACTGTATACACACTTTCATAAACTATTGATTCAGCCCTATTCACAAAAATTCTATACTAATTGACAAAACTTTAAACAGATAAAAAGCTTAACCCATTCTACATTTTATTTGATAATATTGTTTCTGTAGATTACTAACATGATAAGTTTTCCTTTGTTTGAAATCCAGTGCAACAACAATTTTTCATTACTTTAACACCACATACACTTTCAAAGCTTTCGAGTAAGTGTGAATTTTCAAAAGACTTCCCTGTGCTTTTTAACATCGACATGCTAAATATTACAGTTTAAATTTACCTCTTATCGTGATATTGTTATGATATCTCTTTAATCTATCTTATGAAGAATCAGATGTGTGGATGAATGTCCTTGAAAGGTTTGAACTACACCTACGTGGTTAACGAAAACAATTAGGAGGCGTGGTAAGTGCTCTCATATCTTTTTAACAAGTTGTTGTTACAATGCCACGTGATAATGTTTCTTCCTTTTTTTCTCTTTTAGTTTCTGCGCTGTTTAATTTTTTTTTTTTTTAATTTTTTAAGTCTTCATTCATATTTTAATTTTGATGTTAATTTTCATGTTCTTGTTGGTCATGCTACATAAATTACTGTTAAGCAACTAAATGCCATAAAGCAACTAACTAGATCAAAATTATCGTGTTATAGACTTTAATATAATAACTTGTGGTGGCATAATGACCAATTGGCTAGCACTCTGGCCTTTAGGCCTTGTTATTGGACATGCTACATAAATTATTTTAAAGCAACTAATAGCCATAAAGCAGCTAACTGGATCAAAAATTAACATGTCATAGATTTTAATACAATAATAAAAGGGCGGCCTGGTGGTCAATTGGCTAGCACTCTGGCCTTTGGTACCACAGGCTTTAGGTTTGTATCGTGGCGGCTGCATTGATGTTTGATAGTGATTCGGAATCCACATTCAATTGTAAGTCTTTGTCTTATTAGTCTAAAGTGTGCAAATGATGACAGTAGAGCTACAAACCAAACAATAATAAGTGATCGATTTTAGAAATAGCTGTTTTAAAATACCTTTTCACAGTATTTACACTCAAATTTAAACAAAAAAAAAGCCTGCTTGGCAATTTAATGATTTTTTCTTTTAAATAATCTCTAAAACTCTTTGAACATTTAATGATATATTTTTTATTTTTTTTAAGTCGTCATATTTTAATTTTGATGTATTCTTGTTGGGCATGTTACATAAATTAGCATAAAGCAATTAATTGCCATAAAGCAACTAACTGGATCAAAATTATCATGTTAAAGATTTTAATACAGTAACTTGCGACGTCCTGATGGCCAATTGTAGCACTCTGGCCTTCGGTACCACAGGCTTCAGGTTCATATCGTAGCGTGGCGGTGGCATGGATCCTTGTTGGTGGTTCGAATCCACTGTTCAAATGTAGGTCCCGGTCTAATTAGTCTAAAGCATACAAAAGAAGACAGTAGAGCGACAAACTAAACAATAATAAGTGATCAATTTTAGAAATAGCTGTTTTGAAATACCTTTTCACAATATTTACACTCAAATTTAAACGGAAATAAAAGCTTGCTTTGTCAATTTAATGATTTTTTCTTTTTAAATATGCTAGTGGTTCGAAATCTACTTTCAAATGTAGGTCTCGGTCTAGTTAGTTTAAAGTATACAAATGATGACCGAGAGCGAGATGACAAAAGAGCGACAAACGAAACAATAATAAGTACAAATTTTTAAAATAGCTCTTTTCAAATACTTTTCACAGTAATTACATTCAAATTTAAATAATATAAGCCTGCTTTGTCTATTTAATGATTTCTTTCTTTTAAATAATCTCTAAAATCCTTATATTAGATGAATATTTTATTATATGATTAACATACATAAAAATGCAGCTGAAAAATAATCAGTATTTTACATATATATATTTTTTTTTACTATCTAGAATTATAGACATTTTAATACATCAGAATCTTAACAAATGTAACATTATACGTTGTGAAATAATCATATCTGATTTTAAAATTCAACAAAACTGAATTCGATTTTCATTTAAAATGGAATGTTATGTGATATTATCAATAAATAAGTTTTATAACCATTTTATAACATGATATAAATCATTGAAATTTAAAACACAAAATATTTGTATTTTAATTATTTATCTTTGCATAATGAAAATTGAACTCTAAATATTATATTTTTAGAATTAGATGTATAATTATTGAATAAAATATTCAAGTAAACTATTATAATTTTAATAATTATATTTCAAAAAAATATTTCTGCTTTTTAACATATTGTTTGAATGAATTTCGCTTGTTAAAAAGTTCATATTACATTTAATTTTTGGTAATTTGTTTCATAATTTTGTAGCTTACAAAAAAAAAAATTTTATAGGTTATTAAATTTCATTTCTTTTAGCAAAAATTCATCAATTCAGTTTGCATTATCCATGAAAAATCATAAGGAAAAATAATAAAAAAAAAAAACTTTTAGTAAATGAAAACTTATGAAATATCACAATGGAAAACTTTTAGTCAAATCAGTCCTATAATTCATCGTATCAATTTACTTTATTTTCATTTTAATTTTTATTATTTTTTTAGAAAGATAAATTGGAGTTTCATCGAAACTTAGCATTTCGTTTATGAACACATTTTTGATTCCATATTTTTAAATACGACTCCATAAGTAATAATAAGTAATAATAGTTTAATGTTTCATGTAATTAAAAATAAAGGATATTAAAATATAAGGTTCTATTTATGTATAATGATATTTATTTATGAAACTTTGACTGAAAAAAAATTAATTAAAGAGATATCAGTATAATAATTTTATTTTTAAACATTTACATTATACACAGAAAAAAATTGAGTTATTTATTACAAAAAAATAAATAAAAAAGATATTAGTATAAAAATTTTATTTTTAAAGTTTACATTATATACAGAAAAAAATTGAGGTATTTATACATAGTTTAATTATTTATTATATCAGATTGTTCATATACTTATAATTTTAATAACCCTGGCAATAGTGCTTCTCTTCAATCATCAGACTTAATGGAAATACTCAATCCAACCAAAAATGCATCGTCAGTCTCTTCCGAATCGGACTGAGCAAGCACAGGCGTTATTTTCATTGCAACACTTTTGGAGTCCGGTATTGCGATTTGGACATCCGTCTTAATGCTGAAAGGACAGACGTTTTCCGCCTTTTTCACTACGAGTTCCAGTTTAATCTTCTGCGATTCTCTGGCAGAAAGAGGATTGGTGAATTTCAGAGAGGCCTCATCCGTGAAAGTTCCCCGAGTCGACCTCTCTTCCCCAGTCGAGAGATTCGTGACCGTTAGCAGCACATACAAGCAAGCAGTGTTTTTGGTTTTGGCAAAGGGTCCAAACGCGTTAGTGTTGTGAGTTTTGCAACTGGGTGTAGTCGGGTTGAGACTTGAGACACAAGGTGGAGAACTCACACTTTTATTGACACACGCACATATGCCACACAAACAATTAGATTATATTTATAGATTCATGGAAGGATTCCACGTAAAATCCGAAAATAAAGATACTCAGATACGCGTAGTGCGCGAAATATATTTCCTTCCGAGTGAGAGTCTTAGGCCAAAAAATACTAGGTTGTACTAAATGTATTTTCTCTCCGCGTTGAGAGACTGTAAACTAAACGTCTCTCAACGGCAGCGTCGGTAGCACTGTACTTCCTCTCGAGTGAGAATCTTGAGGCCGACTATTTCTCCCGAACGCTACAGGGCAGTACGTAGAAGGAAGTACTATTACAGAATGCATTACATTAACATTTGCAGCTTCAGTTAATAAAATAATGTAATAAATTTGAGTGTTTCAACATATTACAAGTATTTTTTGCGGCTAATTAGGTGATAAGTTATTCAAATAATAATAAGATTTTTTTTGTTTTATGCAATAAAAAATTAAATAAAATATATAAAGTCCTATTTATGTATAACGATATTTTACATAAATGAAACCATAGTTTCATAATATTTTACATTTATGAAACTTTGAATAAAAAAATTAATTAAAAAGATATTAGTACAACAATTTTATTTTTAAACTTACATTATATACAGAAAAAATTGAGGATTTTATACATATTTTGATTATTTATTATATCAGATTGTTCGTATACTTAGAATTTTAATAATACTGGTAATAGGGCGTCTCATCAGATGCTTCTATTCAGAGTCATTCTATGCTTACTATTGCTTCTATACATTCAATGGAAATACTCAATCTCGCCAAAAATGCATCGTCCAGTCTCTTCCGAATCGGATTGAGCAAGCACGGGTGTTATTTTCATTGCAACCCTTTTTGAGTCTGGCATTGCAATTTGGACATCCGTCTTAATGCTGAAAGGACACACGTTTTCTGCTTTTTTAACAACGAGTTCGAGCTTAATCTTCTGCGATTCTCTGGCAGAAAGAGGATTGGTGAATTTCAGAGATGCCTCATCCGTGGTGTTCATGAAAGTCCCCCTAGTGACCTCTCTTCCCCAGTCGAGAGATTCGTGGCCGTTAGCAGCACATATAAGCAAGCAGTGTTTTTGGTTTTGGCAAAGGGTCCGAACGCCAACTTGAAGCTCGTCAGGAATATTCTTCCTTTCAGTATTTCAAGATTCAAACAAAATGTCTCGCCGTCTTTCACCGTATGTTGGCTTGAATCAAAAGTATTCAGGTTATGATTGTAAGATGTAACATGGTGCCTCGCTTGAGATTCGAGATCGTAAGATCCCGAACTACTCTGGGAAGTGGTGCTCATGGACCGGTCTTTCTTCCATAGTTCACAGGAAGACAAAAGTCTGAGGTACTTGCTGACTTCTGGATCTTTACGTTCTTCTTCAGACATGACCCAAAAACGCACGTGGTTCAGCAAGTGTCTCACAACTGGAACGAACTTGTCGATGTTGTTTGGGTCCAGGCCTCTGTTGAGACTCTCGTTAAGTCCCCAGGACAAAACTGCTCTGAAGACAGTGAGTTCCGAGTTGATGTTTAAAGTGCAACGTTTGATGATGCCCAGCACTTTGGCCTTCTTCAGGGTTATGAAACCACGATGCCCCAGAATTTCTTCGGCGTGTTTGTCGATCACCATCAGGCAGGAGTATTCGAGGTGGCTGAGACATAGCGTGGTGGCTGCGTCGTAGATCTCGCAGACGTTGCCAGGTTCGAGAGTTGTGATCAAATGGTTTATGCAGATGTTCAGCAGATCCTCCATTTTTAGTTTGTCGGTAGCTTTTAAAGTTTCTATGGCTTCCATGTGATTTGAGAATCGTGCGCATCCTTTTTGCAGGAAGCTGTAAAAATATGATTATAACAAATCTGTACCAAAAAAGAAATATTTTGAACCAAAATGTAATAAACTATAACTAGCAAAATAACTATAAAAACCATATAAAAATTTACAAAACCGAAGACTTCATGTATTTGTTTCATTGTGAAGTAGTAAAATTATTAATGCATGCGAACAAGCAAACATAATAAATAGAACAATAAATAATATTATTTTTTATAATTTTTTTATTTTATTTTTATGTAGAAATGTGCACATGGATGCTTATATTTATTATGATGATATTTATACTTAAAATGCAATTAAAGCATATTAATATTTATAAATTAGCTATTAATTCAGGAATGTCCTAGTATATGAATATCCTTATATTTCTAAAAACATAAAAAAGAGGTAAATGAGTTTTTTTAGCTAAATCAACATTTTTTTTAATTGCAATCTTTTTTTTCCTTTGGTTTTTATGAACAACCAAAGATAAAATTCATCATCATCATCAGTAGCGCAACCTCGTAAAAATAAAAAGAATTGTTGTTGGCAATGCCAAGAAGAATATTTATAAATTCAGTTTTAATTCAGGGAATGTCAAAAACACAATTATGAACAGTCATATTAAATACAATTACTTATGGCTTAAAGTTTTTGTGGAAAATAAATAAATAATAAAATGCCAGTGATCGAAAAAAAATCCGCATCATATGTGAAAATTGAAAAATTATATATATTAGTAAATGAGCTGCTATTGTTAAAATAATAACAAGAATTTAAAAATAAGTTGGTTTTTTAAAACTCTAGTTTTAAATAAGTCCTAAGGATTAAAAATACACTTTTTTGGGGATGATGTGGTTGAAATATATGTTGGGCCAAATAAGTCAACAATTTTTTAAACCGAGATAATTGTTTAAAAGTTAATTCTATAGCGAAGTTTAACAAACAAATGGCACGCCTTTTGATTCATTCGCCGCATCAAACACATCGCCTCTTTAACATTACTTATTTTAATAAATTTTCTGGAAAATGCGAGAAAAAACCAGAATCACTTACGTTCAACTATCTTCTGCAGTGCCACACTGGAAATGCCCTCCATGTTTATCTTCTTGTGCTTCTTCATCTCATTCTCCGGAATGTCTCGGAAAAAAGCGCTGCTCTCCAGGAGAAGTTTCTTCTGCACTTTCAATCCGTATTCCTCAGAACCACTTTGATCCTTCACAACCAGCGTCACGTCCTTGTCCCATTTCTTCTTGGAACTTTTTCTCGGAATCATTTTCCCCAATAATTTAGACATATTTTATGCCATGCTCATAAAGAAAAACAGATTATTAATTTATGTTTAAATTTATGTAAGGTATATATTTCAAGTATATTAAAAAAAAAAATTTGAACTCAATGTGACGAGTGGTTTTTTTTCCAGCAATTGCAGAAAGTGGGACTTTATAAAAATCTCCCTATACATTTTTTAAGCGAATGTTGAATCTATTGGTACTGTTATAATTTTAATTAAAATTAATTTAGTTAAAATTAATGAATTTTAAATTAAAATTATTTAATATTTAAAAATAAATTTTAATAATTAATTTAATTTCAAAATGAAACTAAAATTTAAAAAAACTTGCAGTTGCCTTTTCATTAATTATTTTAAGAACTTTTCTGGAAAATGTGAGATATAACCAGAATACTTACGCGACTATCTTCTGCAATGCCAATTGAAAAATCACAATATGTTTAATAATGCAACGAAAGCTTTTTATTGCAAATTCTTTTTTTATCAAATATAAAAGAAGTCCTTTTTTTTTTTGTCACATTACATTAATTTTTATAGTGTGCAGGTTGGGCGACTGGATTGTAACTGGACGTGGTTTGTTGTTTTATTTATGCATATCATTTTCCCCAATAATTTGCACATTTTTTATTTGCACATGCAAAAACACCGCACATATACAATTAGAGACATACAATATGTTTAACACATTTAAAGATTTTTATTGAAAATAATTTTAAACTTCCCTCAGAAAAAGTCCTTTTTGCAATTCCTTCTAAGCTCACAAAACCTATACTCTATCTTGTTGCAAGATGCGTTCGAAATACTTTTTATTCATCCACTCCATTTCAAATGCATTTTTGTTAACCAACGGATGACACAGGGTTGTGCAGATTTTCAAATGTTAATTCTGTAAATTAAATTTTTTTTTTCAATTTAAGTTGCATATATCTACCGGGTAGATGGCTCAGAGACCTACTTAAAAAAATTTCTGAAAATGCCATAAAGCAACTTTCTGCAATGTAGGACAAGGGTCTTACAAACTATTTTTTAAATATTCTTGTTTTGTCACAGTGTCATCCATCCGGCCCGTGACAGCGAATGCTTATTGTAACTGGGCGTAATAAGTTGTTGTTTTAAAAAAACATAGAATGCATGCACATATGCTCGGTTTTATTTGACATGCTAAACAGCTTAATACAATTAGAGACAGACATAATAACATTTAAAGACATAATAATTAGAGTTTCAGGAAATAACTCAGCTTCTAAGCCGAAACCTTGACGTGTCACGGTGCAGGATACACACAATAGTATTGTTGTTTGAACTAGCGAATTCGGATGAGAGTCTGTAAACCGCTCAGAGCAGGGTTGTCTAAATATATTATAGATAAGACTGTAAAATAAACGGTCTTAACTCGTTGCGATGTAATTACTCGGGTAAACAGACCATTTCCCTAAATGCCAAAGTTTCAGCACTCCCTGATGTAGGAGAAAGCACGGTTACAAATTACATATTTTAAATTTGTATTCATAATATACATTTGATGGAATTTTTTTACATACCGTACAAAAAGAGATTTATATATTACTTATTTAAATATTAATATAATATATATTATATTAATATTATTTATTTATATTCATGCCTTTTATCGCATATAAAAATTCACTCATAAAAAGACTGCATAAAACAGGTTTGAGTGTATTGCGTATGTATCGAGGGTATACCAACAAAAACCTACTAATAACAACAACGATAATATAATATTATAAAAAAAAAGTAAATAAATAATTTGATGCGGGGAAATTACATTAATTCAGTAATTGACTCAAAACGAGGCTCGATTTTTAATGTAAACAGCGCAAAAGGGAAACGTCAAATGTTTTTATATTATACTTATTATTTATATCCATGCCTATTATTTATAATTTCCTATATTCCTACCCAAAAAGGTTTGTTCACAAATCTAAAAAAATGTGTCGATGTTGTTTATGCTAATGAATGTTGTGTTCAAAATGTCTTCTAAATAAGTTATATATTATTTAACGTCCAATCACATTCATTTTAATATAGAAAGGGTATTTTGCCATAAATATCTTAAAGATGTAACCGTGCTTCCTTCTACGCACTGTAAGGACCCATGCCCCCGTGTGGCGTACAGGAGAAATGGTCACTAGGCTTCGAGACTCTTATCCTAGAGGAAGTACAGAGCAACAGCGCTGCCGCTGAGAAATGTTTAGTACAGCGCAATCACGTGCTTCTGTTGAGAAACGCAGTTTGTAATCTCTCATCCCTAGAGAAAATATATTTAGTACAACCCTGTGTATAAGTTGGTTTACAGACTATCTAAAACAATGTATCGATGTTGCTAATGCCTGTTATGTTGTTGTTACTAATCCCCCTGGTGCAGGAAAGCCTACACCAGGCCCAGAAGACCCCGTCGCAGGCGACTGGTCCATGTCTAAGGGTAATATTTAACTTCACTTTAACGAGGAACCACGAAGGCTGAAGACTGACTAAACCTCAAGACGATCCTATCACTCGTAGACAGGGACCTACGGTTTAAAGTGGATTCCGAACCACTACAAACATCCATGGCACCGCCGGGACTCGAGCCCCAAGCCTCTGGTACCGATCGTCAGAGCGCCAGCCGCTTGGCCATCAGGCCCCGCAGTTTTAACATAGAAAATTTATTTTGTCACAAATATTTTAAAGATTAAAAAAATAACTTACATAGAGATTCTGTACACAGATTCTCACGTTGTTAATAAAAGATCTGATCTTCCAATCTGCAATAAAATAAAAACATTCAATAAAATAATTTTATAATATTAAAATGTTCATTATATTTTTATTAAACAGAAACTTGATCAAATTCCTCGCTTTAAACTTTCATCGAAAGTCTGCAAATATTTCCAAAAATTACTAATTATATTTTTAAGTAAGATGGATTAGTGCATATATGAAATCAAGTCGTTTAACACTAATCACGTGAAAGTCGTGTAGCAATAATTACGTGAAAGTCGTGTAACAATAATCACGTGAAAGTCGTGTTACTGTGTATTCTTTTCAGAAAACATTCTAGAAGTTTCATTTGTTGTCAAGAGAATCGAAACAAAGGTTGACCTTCGATTGCAAAACAGGACCACTTTTTTTTCTCTTAAAATAGACATTTTATAACAAATTTCCTAACTTACTTATCATCTGATCATCTCATTTGTCTTATCATTTGATTGTGATTACAGCCATTCATCAGAAATCACAATTATCACAATTTTATCAGTGATTAGTGAAAACAAAATGTAGTAATACTGGAGTATCAAGTTAATTATAAATTACTAATCTTACTAAAATTGAAATATACATTTTTTTTTTTTTGTTTATTTATTCAGGCTATAGATTTTTTAGATGTAAAATATCTGTCCACATTTTGTTATTATTTTTTATTCAAACTATTATCAATTAACTAACTTATCAATATACTAATTATCTAATTTTTTTATCCAAGCAACTATCAATTTGTTTGTCTAATGTAGGTAGCTCCTTTTCTATTAACATTAAATAAGAAATTATTGAAAATTTTATTCATAGAATAGATAGAATAGATTCTAAAACTCCGATTCGTAAACAAATTGTCATTTTTTTTTTCTTTCAGCATGAAACAGGGAATTATTGAAATTGTTATTCACAGAATAGATTCTGAAACTCCGATTCTTGAACAAATTGTCATTTTTTTCTTTTTGCATGAAACAGAGAATTATTGAAATTTTTATTCACTGAATAGATTTTAAAGCTCCGATTCGTAAGCAAGCTATCAATTTTTTATTATTGTTATTTTTTCACATGAAAGTCAAGTATTGAAATTTTTATTGACATAATAGATTCTAAAGCTCCACGTTTTGACGTTTTTTTTGAAAAAAAACATCAACCAAGTTTTTTTTGTATTAATAATTAAAAAATTACATTTTCAAATAGTTGAGTGAAGTTAGTTAAGCTTAAGCTAAGTTATTATAATTAAGTTTTAATAATTCTAAATATGTTAAAAAAAGTTTAGGTTAAGCTAAATTTGTCACTCCATTTTTCAAGTATATTTAAATTTCTAACATTCATCGTAAAATAAGAAATGTATAAAAATATTGTGATGAAAATAATTTAATAATCTAATTAATATCATATTTCAACAACTGATTTCCCTAAAAAAATCAGCATATTTAATAAAGAGTTCATTTGATTCAGCTTTTAGTTCATTTGATGAATTTGAATATTTCTAATAAAATAAGTCATAATTAAGGCATAAATTATCTAAATTTTACTTTTATTTTTTCATCCAAGTCAGCTCTCAGGAGAATCCTCCTTTTTATTTAAGTTTCAAGAATTTTATTAATATTCATTTTATAACTAAATAATAAAAATAGTTATAGATAATACGTTATATATTCAATCTAATAAATATCTAAATGTTTATACTGAAATTTCAATATGTTACAATATTTTGTATTTCGCAAAACATAATTATGAACACTTAATAGTTTTGAAAATTTTTTATTTGTTAAAAATAATCTTTTTTTTTTTAGTTTTTTCATCTTTATTTAGATTGCTTTTAGTTCATTTCTTAAATTTGAATATTTTAATTAACTAAATCTTAATTAAAGCATAAATTATCTAAATTTTACCTTTATTTTTTCATCCAAGTCAATTCTCAGGTGAATCCTCTTCTTCTATGAAGAAATGATTCTGATCTGACTCAACGAACAATTTTAAAACGTGTTAATAAAGAAATGCATTGTTTACATTGTATTTATACTAAATGTCATACACATAGATTACAGAGATAAAAGAAGGAGAAGATAATTAATGATCCAGAAGTTATAAACGGAACTTGACATCACTCATTTGTATTGTTTAATGACAATTTCAAGCCATTTTAGTTATCTTGCAACTATCAGATATAAAAGACAAAAGTCTCGTTCACTTAATTAGTCCAACTGCGTTCTAATCCAAAAAAATTTATTTAACTATCATTAATTTTATTTCTAATGACGTAAAAATTTGGTTTTGCAAATATAAAACAAGATTTTTTTTGTTACGTTTTTATGTAAAAATAGATTATAATTTTTATTTTTAAACAAATAAACACGTTATATTGCAACGTCTCGGCCTATATTTGACCTATAACGGTTTCAAGATGAGGGCACTTTCAGGTTCGTGGGAACACTTTAATTTTATTTACAAACACTGCATAGTATATATATATATATACAGACACAGAACTTTGGTTTATTATAATTTATTATTTACAAAAAAAAAATGAAAAGTTAAAGATTTGAATTTGATTTACAAATGTACGATTAAATCACAAGTACAATTCACTAAAAGGTCAGAGATTTCAGAGTTCTCAAGTCTCACGTATGAATCTCAAAGGTCTCTGTCTGACGGCAGTCCTTAATTATCATACGGCGTGATATGCGAAACCACAAGGGGTTCACTTTGAAACAGGTATATTCAGTCACTGCAAAGAAAAAAAAAGAAAACAACACTTCAGGTCGACTCTTCGCAGAACTCTCTCCTTTCTTCTCCAAAAAAATTTCCTTTTAAGACAATCCGTCAGGAGGGTAGAAGGGGTCAGCTTCCGTCATTTCTTATTGGAGTAGACATTTCTCAGCCCGTGGTTTATCCCTAGTCAGGATGGAACAACTCATGGCATATTTCATATTTAACCTGTAGTTGTTTCGACCTGTGAAGGCCGGAGAGATATTCGCTAATTTCCTGATTCTCATAATACATGATACCGAATATCTGCTATCAGATTTAAGGACAGGTGGCTCTCATTAGTACAAACCACAAATTGCATGTAGTATAACTACCCAGCTCGTCTGGTATCAAATTTGAGTGATGGGTTTATTATATATTTGTGAAATAACATACATTCCTTTTACCTGGGAAATGAAATGCCAAAATTCTTCTTGTGAGAAAAAAAAAGCTACGGTAAGTTCAAAGCATTTATTTGTTTCATCATCTTCAACACAAAACCTTTTTATAAAATGGAGAGTTATAGCATCCATGTTTATAATTATCCCTTTTATAACACAAAAATCGTAAATTCGTAATGGAATCATTCTTCTAGTTGGTAGGTTTGGTTCAACGGGTCTCCTAGAAACAAAAAATTCATTTCACTGAATTATAATCTAATCTAGATTTCTCTATTAATATTCACAATAAGTTAGAATAGGAACATATAATTTATTGAATATTTTCAATAAATAATAATATTAAGGATGCATAATGCATTGAATATTTTCAATAAATGATAATATTAAGGATGTATAATGCATTGAATATTTTCAATAAAGGGTAATATTAAGGATGTATAATGTATTGAATATTTTCAATAAATGATAATATTAAGGATGTATAATGCATTGAATATTTTCAATAAAGGGTAATATTAAATTTATTGAATATTTTCAATAAATAATAAAATTAAGGATGTATAATGCATTGAATATTTTCAATAAAGGGTAATATTAGGATGTATAATTTATTGAATATTTTCAATAAATAATAATATTAGGGACGTATAATTTAATGAAAATTTTCAATAAATATTAATATTAGAGATGTATATTTTATTGAATATTTTCAATATATAATGATATTAGAGAAAGTATAATTTATTGAACGTTTTCAATAAATATTAATAATAGAGACGTATATTTTATTGAATATTTGTAATAAGTAATAATATTAGGAAGTATAATTTATTGAATATTTTCAATAAGTAATAATATAAAGAAGTGTAATTTGTTGAATATTTTCAATAAATAATAATACGAGTATTATGGAAGTATAATTCCTTGAATATTTGCAATAAATAATAATATTAGGTACGTACAATTTATTGAGTATTTTCAATAAATAATAATATTAAGGACGTATACTTTATTGATTATTTAAATAATAATATTTGGGAAGTAGAGTTTATTGAATATTTTCAAGAAATAATAATATCAAAAAAGTATAATTTATTAAATATATTTTTAATAAATAATAATATTACGGAGGATAATAATATGCAATTCAACTAATAATAATATTAGTAAATATTTTTAATGAATAATAATAATTTATTGAATATTTTCAAATAATAATATTAAGGAAGTATAACATTGAAAATTTTAATTAAATAATAATAATAGGTGTATATAATTTATTGAATATTTACAATAACTTATAATGTATTTCCTTATCATTAAATGTGCCTAGAAAATAACACAAGTATAATTGCAATATTTTATTTTTAATAAATTGTTTTTTAATATAATTGAATTATTTCGATATTATATCGAGTTTTTAAAGGTATTATTCTGAGTTGAACATCATTTAAATTTTTTCAAGCCAACTACAAAATTAAAAGTTATTTAATGTATACTTTATTTTATGTAATTTTTTGGATATTGCATTAAAAACGTGTCTTAGAGTAAGAAGATAATCTATCAGATTATCATATTGTCATAGCGACAACACTATAGTGATACTGATTGTTACAGCGATAACACGATAATATCTTTTGTGGTTTTTTATTTATTTATTTATTTATTTGATAACAGTGTCGTGATAGATTTTCTGAAACGTATTGTGATATCGAAAAATAACTGCTACATAAGAATCAAAAAACATTTTAATAAATTTTCTTTTTTGGAAATATACATTTTAGAAATCTTCATTTTATAAACCAATTGTTATAATGAATGTAATTAATACGAGATGTATTTTCCGAAAAAAATTATAAATAATAATGAAAATAAGTTCTGATTACAGTCACTGATTAAATCGCTATTGCGCATGGCAGGAACCTATCTCTTGCGCATGCGCTATCATCATGTCAGTATCGTAGGCCATTGCGTGACAGCGAATTACAATGCCAATTCTCGCCAAATGTGTCGCCAAGAGAGAAATATCATTTATAATTTTCGAGATTGGATTTAACAAAAGGCCATACCTAAAAAGCAGGGTGATTTGCGAGGTTATACACAAAATAGTGATATAGCCATGCTTTTTTTTAATGGGTTTAGACTACGATTACAAGATTTATTATTTATATATATTTTTTTATCGCGCGTGAACATAATTTTCTAGAAATAATATTGCGAACATAATTTTTTTAATAATTTTGAAAACAAAAAATTCGTGGTATGATAGTATAAGTAAAGGTTTGATTTAATTTGTCGTTCTACGGTTATTCTTCCACACTAGGTAGACCGGGACCTAGAGTTTAACGGAGATTCCGAACCACCAACAAACATTCAAGCCACCGCCAGGATTCGAATCTGAAACCCGTGGTACCATAGGCCAGAGCGCTAGCGAATTGGCCATCTGGTTATAAATAAATGAGTATAAGTTATTATTTAAGAAGTATAAGAACACCCAACTTGTAGCCCAGAGGTAACGTGCGTCTCTGGTAAGCATTAGGGCTGAGGTTAAATCCGCTGGTGACTTTGTTGTAGAATCTGTTTCAAAAAACGAGGAGACTCGATGGCGTTTGTGAGGTTCAGCCTCTTGCCTCGTAAGTTGGACTACCCAGAGGGAGATTACATACGATACGCAAATGCGGCGGTAGTTCCCAATAAAATTCCTACCGGAAGTCACTACCCTCCTTCTTTAGCGATTCGTAGCCAAGTCAGATTTCTATCTACTGGTGCTCCATCACAACAGAAGTTGCCCAGTTTCCTTCTTTCCATGAGTAGACTACTCATGAGGTATTACTACTACTACTACACCTCACATCATTGTGCCTACAGCTGAATTGCCCTATACAGTTTGGGACCGATGTGGGGGAGAAGTCTGAACGGGCTCTGTGGTTCTCTATAGTCATATGAGACCGGGACCTATTGCTTAAAGGGATCGCAAACCACTAAAAACGTCCATGGCAAATCCGGGACTCGAACCTGAAAAATATGGCATCGAGAGCTAGACACTCGGCCATTCACACCCCTCGTTAGTCGGACTACCTGGAAGGATTTTACGGGGTTTAGATAGTCCACTTGGGTAGTCCTTGGGATTGCGTAGTCTCCCTAAAAGTCCACCTTGGAAGTCACTGACCTACTTCTCAGCTACAAGGTGCCAAGACAAACTTCAGCCTATGGGTGCTCCATCACAACAGAAGCTGTCACCTTTCCCTTTCTCCGTGAGTAGACTATTCATGGTGTGTCCGTCTCACGCTGCCAGACACAACAACATCTGAAAAGGATAATCTCACGAGATATTTTCATTTTAAATAACCGGCAGTTTGTCTCGTGGTTGAAATTGCTCGTGTTTTAAAATTGACATGAAATATGTGTTGCTAACCTTAATGATTCGCCAGTGTCAAGTCACGTGCTCCGTATTTTATTTTGTAATTAATTGCTCATAGCTCTTTAGTGCATATAATGTCCAAATTTTAGAAGATAATGAGCTACGCATATTCACAAATGCCTCAGAAATGAGTTATTTCTCCAATACCAGCATTGGAGAAATCAGTAACATCCACGTGTACATCTTGCTGTGTTTTGTGAATCGAAAACCAATCGAAACAGTGCCTGCAGGAGAAATACAAAAATGCAATCATGTAAAACATATTAAATCAAAGAAATCCCACACACACCAAAATTTCTTTGGGTTTATTAATTTGTTTAACCATTGCATCAAGAAGAGGCATTACCCTTGACAGATGGCTGCACGTCAGTGACAAAGTGGGCATTATACTGGTGAACATTATGGCTGAGGTTCCATCCGCTGGCGGCTTTGTTGTAGACATTCTTTCAAAAATCGAGAAGATTCGATGGCGTTTGTGATGTTCAGCATCTTGCCTCATTACTCGGACTACCTAGTGGGAGTTTTCCAAGTTTTCTCCCATATGACAATCGAATCCGAGATGGGGGAAGGGGATTCCTCCCTAAAAGTCCTAATGTCTATCATGTGCTGGCGCGTAATCAAATATGTTATGCCTGAATATTACTTAATCAGTATGATACACGTAAGTAATACCACTTTTAAATCATATTTGTCATTAAAAACTAAGTCGCTTTCAAGGAGAAACTCACTTCTACAAAGTGGCAAAAATTGTCTACACCTCTCCTCAAGTAACCGGGCCTGAATGGCCGAGTGGCTAGCGCTGTGGCGCTCTGTACCACAGGTTTCGGGTTCGAGTCCCGGCGGTACCATGGATATTTGTAGTGGTTCGGAATACACTTTAAACTGTAGGTCCCTGTCTGTTTAGCCTCAAGTGTGTACAAGATGACCGTAGAGCGACAACCCAAACCTCAAGTGACCGCCAGCGAAAGTGTTGATTTATGTCGTCTTTATTTCTTCATTTCATAATCTAAAAGATCTACTTCTAAAAACATCTCTTTTTTGGAGATAAAAAGAAAATTAAAATATCGCCAATAATCAAACAGGTGCCTTTTTCTTTATTTGAAAATAAATACACATGTCAAATTATCATTGCTATCTGACAATGTTAAATATGATTCAAACACTCGAACCACTCTCGCTCTAAAGATAAGATAAAACATTTAAAAACCACCCTCCTATCGATCTAGTAGCATCTAAATTTGCTTATCAAAACATTTTTTCATTTCTTTTTCTTTTTTTTTCTGCAGTGCAAGGTAAGAATTTTGACCTACTTGCAAGATTTCAGTTTTATAAATTGTATCGGAAACAAACAAGTCAGTAGTAACCGGATTTCACGGTGTGATACCAACCAGTGAGCCTTGTGTAAAATAAGATTGATATCGTGCAGAAGTGGTCACAGATAAGAAGTGGAGGATCCCTAGGAATTAAGAGTTTGGAAATGTTGACAAGAATAGCTTTTATCTGCTGATTAAAATGCAATTGTCGCTTTTTGGGATTTCTTTCGGAAGCATATAAGATCTCTGCTTTTGAGTGTTTGAAATGTTAGGTTGTTTGGTCTTGTTGAGTAAACGAAAAGTTTCTTGTGCTTAAGTATGATGGATATGATTCCTTGCGATGCCACTAATGATATGAACGGAGTTCACCGAACCATGTACTAAAACAGTATGGATTGGTTTTGTTTCGGTAAGATTCCTTCTTTTAAATTAATCTTTAACTTTTGCAATATAAAATTTATGTTCTCATTCTATGTGAAAGAATCTGCTAAAATTGATCACGTTTTTATTGAACTGCTTTAAATCAGGTTTGCCATCCTGTAATGAAGATTTCATTAGTTTTATGAAACGATGATTTTAACGCTTGATTTCTTTGAATAATAAGTTTCATTTAAAATGAAATTTAAGCTTTATTTTTACACTTGGATGATGAGATCATATTAATTTATAACTTTCCTTTAAATCTGTAGAGTGGTTCCTTTTTTTTTTCTATACAAAGTGTAATTTTAAGTCAATAGAAGGTTATCTAAAGCAAATGATACCCAGAAATAATAATGGCTAAAAGGAGCCGCGTCAGACCTCTACCTGCGGGTTCTCCATCACAACAGAAGCTGCCCCTTTCCCTTCAACCATGAGTCCATACGGGTTCGTGGGCTTTGTCTAAATATCTACCAAGTGGCATAAGAAACAACAACATAAACCAATTTTCTTCATTGGCGCAACAGTCCTTTGGTGAGCTGAGGTCGTCTGCCTACTGGCAGATTTTGGAGCAGGCGATGTTTTGTTTTTAAAGAGTGGGTTTATCAGCCCTACGCTGTATAGTCATATTAGATTGGACTATACAGCGTAGATTATTTACGGTTTAAAGCGATTCTGAACCACTACAAACATCCATGGCACCGGCCGGAACTCGATCCCGTAATCTGTGGCACCGAGCTCCAAAGTTATATAGCGATCTGGTGATCAAGTGGCAGGCGCTCTGGCCATTGGTATCCCAGGCTTCAGGTTCGAATCTTGGCGGTGGCATGGATGTTTCTGAGTGGTTCGGAATCCACTTTAAGTCGTAGGTCCCGGTTTCATATGACCGTAGAGCGACACAGAGCCCAATCAGACATCTTCTCACTCCCATCATTCCCAAATTGCCCACGTTAAACTGTAGGTCCCGGTCTTTTTAGCTTAAAGTGTGCACAAGATGATCGTAGAGCGACAAACCAAACCAGAGTTATATATTTAGCATACAATATTATATAACCTAATATAGCACATGATACTATAATATTTATAACTAATATTACAGTTAATATTTTATTTCAGGTGTGTGTAAACAAAATTTCGTGTCTTACAAATATTACAACAAAACGAAAAGAAAATGGAGAAGAAAGAAAGGAACATCTTGCTGTCGATCAAGAATGCCGTCAAGCTTGTCACCGTGGAGCCCTACCTGTTCTTTTGCCTGCTGGGCTACACGGTGAGGTTGGTGTCCTTCCAAGATCTCCTGATGCTTCAAGCCTGCAGAAACGTCTACGGACAACCGGACAGCGTATGCACTGAGCTCAAAAAGCACAAAGCACTGAATGCTCAATGCATAGAAGTTGGGAACAACATGTACACGGGAGTAATGCTGCTGTCCAGCTTGCCCGCTGTCGTTGTGGCCATTTTCCTGGGCCCCTGGAGCGATAAGTACTCGAGGAAATACCCCATGATTTTCTCGGCTAGTGGTATGTTCTTGGAGGCACTGTGCACAGCGATTCTCGCCGTCTTCCCATCAGTTCCTCCAATATGGTTCGTGGTTCCATCCATTTTCGCTGGTATTTCTGGAGGATTCATCATCAGCGTTTCTGCATCGTACAGTTACGCGTCAGATGTCACTAATGAAAGGTAGGACACATTTCATATCTTTGGAATAGGGAGTTCGTCTCGGATCCTTTTTTTCATACCATAAAACACACATATACATATATTTTTTATTTTCAATGGCAAGAAAAAATGACAAACTCTTATGAGATCAAAACAGTGTAAAACACACACACAGAAAAAAAAAAAAAAACAATAAGAGAAAAAAAAAAATTTTAAAGTCAATTCCTACTTTTTTTTTAACTCTATTGCAGAAAGTCCTTTATAAATAATTTTCATTCATTTTTTTTAAGTTTATCTGGCGCCATCTATTGGTAGATACATGCAACTTAAATCCAAAAAAATTAATTAATTAAATTGAGTTAATGAATTAATATTTGAAAAAACTGTATTAACATCAAGTGTCATCCACTACAAGTTCCAAAAAATGTATTTGAACTTGAGTGGATGGATAAGAAGTATTTTATGAACGATTGAAAATTTGAACAAGATATATATAGGGAGAGTGTGAGCTAATAGAAGGAATTGAAAAACAATAAGAGAAAAAAATCAATGTCTCATCAGCAAAGTTTTAGTGCTCCAGCATCATTTCACCTCGGAGTCCGCAAGCAAGTTCGGGCATCGTGCTATGTTGTGTCTGTGCATAATGTCGTTTTTTGTTGATTGATTTATTTCTTGAATTTGATCATATCATTATGATGATTCGTCAGTAAAAAAATAAAAAAAATAAAAATGCGATCTTTAAAAGAATAATGAAACTGTTTGAGACTGTATTGGAGGAATTCTAAAAATATTTTTAAAGAATCAATATTATTGGAACTTGTTTTATATTTGTGGGAAAAGAAAATGAAATAAGCATTAATTTTAGGATAATTAAAATAAGAACAGAACAAATTTGTTGTTTTTTTTGACAAAGATTGTAAATCGATATTTATTTAAACAAATTTATTTACAAAATAAATCAATGCCCATGATACTTTAATTCGATGTAAATACAAAGTTTCGTCTTATCTTCATAAGCATTTAAAAAAAAAAAGATATTTATTTGAATATCCATTAGAAATTTACTGAAAAGCATAAGAAAATAGCACTCTTTTTTTCCTTAGAAATATTTACGTGTGATTTTAAATAGCTAAATACAATAAATAAAAGGTAATTTTTTTATTCAGCCATGGAATAATTTGAATTAAAAATATTAATATTAAATAATTAAAGTATAAATTAATGACACTCAAAAATATTAATATTAAATAATTATCGTACAAATTAAAAAGGTTTGTTTTTAATTTTTTTTTTTTTTTTATGGATTGGACCAGTATGTGAATAATTAATTGGCATACTATAAAATATCATATAAAAGTAGTAAAACTATTGCTTCACATAACTATATTCAAATTATTTCTTCTATATCATATAATTATTTCTTGTAAATCACTATAAAATAAATAAATTCTCGCTAACATTAAAATATCCAATGTAGCAATATAATCAACTTGGGTCTCAATTGCCGAGTGGCTAGCGCTCTGGCGCTCGGTACCACAGGTTTCGGGTTCGAGTCCCGGCGTTGCCCTGGATGTTTGTAGTGATTCAGAATCCACTTTAAATCGTAGGTCCCGGTGTAATAGGATCGCAGAGCGTTGCGGGGGCATTGTTGCGCCGCGTCCGTGGCTTATCTTCAAAGTTACACGCGCCCCCTGGGTAATGCAAAGTGAGTAACGTCTGTGCAGCGCTTACCTTAAGGCATCCAAGACCAAGCTGTCTAAGTGTTTGCCAGCTGCATTAGAAAGAAAAAAAATATAAGCAACTTTTGTTAATTACCACCAATTCTTAGCTTATTCTTGTTTCACAACAGGACTCGATCAGCCCGGTTTGCTGTCATTGAGTTCTTCAACATAGCGGCCATCGTCGTGGGCAACCTGATAGGAGGCCAGGTCATCAAGCGCGGACACTTGCCGGTCATGATCATTTCTCCGATCAGCTTCGCATGTGGCCTGCTGTACGTGATCCTCATCCTGAAAGAGACGAGGCCACCGATCCCGGCCGGCCACCGACTCCAAATGTTCCGCGACCTTCTGAGGGTGGACAACATCAAGGAGAGCTACAGGGCGTGCTCGAAGAAGAGGCCCGGGAATATCCGGTGCCAGATTTGGATGTTGGTCTGGATAGCCTGCATGCAGAGGTACACAGATCTGGGTAAGCCTAACACAGAATTAATAACCAACGACTGCTGACGCCATAGAAATTCCTTGAAGGTGTACTTTTATGAATACACTTAATGCGTCAATGTACCAATACACCAATCACTCATTTGCTTAATAATGCATCAATCACTTATTTGCTTAACTTAGTATCTTTCATTATTGACGCTGACTAATAGAAAGAGTTAATAAACAGGTTTCTACCGATATATAGCCTAAAACAACTTTCTATAAACGCAAAAGTGGACTTTCTATTCTACTTTATCTGAAACTAATTAAATCGAGCTATTTTGTAATTGTAAATCTTGATAAGGTACTTTTTTGCACAAAAATTAATCATTTATTTTGAAACAAATTATTGTGGCTTAGAATGAATCTTGGCTTAAAAAAAACCACAAAGAAGAGCTAAGAATAAATAAAGGAACATTTTAAAGCATCAATATATTTTATTGTTGACACTGACTATTAGAAAGAATTAATAAACAACCACAAAAGTATACTTTATTTGAAACGACCTAAATCGAAATAATTTGTAAGTTGTATATGTTGCTTTTTTTTTTTTTTGTACGAAAATTAATGATTTTTGATTTCGACGTACAAAATGCCGTGTGCTAAGAATAAATAATGATGTTTGAAGTACATTTAAAAGTATCCTGCATCAATATTTTTCATTGTTGACATTGACTAATAGAAAGAATTAGTAAACAAGTTTCTTCCAATAAATAGCCTAACTTTCTAAAAATAAAGACTTCTACTTAAAAATATAATTTTTTAAAAAATATAACGAAAATTCTGAATATGATGCTTTTGATATCTATGAAATGTGTGTTCCTTAGAAAATTTCACAAAATGAAAAAAAGAATTCTAGTGCTTGATGCAAAATGCAAAGAAATTTTTTATGTGTTTGGGATATCTTTGACTTAATACGTTTTACCTGAGTGCATTTAAAAATTCTCATCTTATGTATTTTTCATGCAGGCACTGTTTCGATTGGATTTCCATTTACAAAGCAGATGTACACGTGGGATGTTACTGATTTCTCCAATGCCAGCATGGTCTTCTACATCGTGAATGCCATCGTGACCATCGTCTTCATTCCCATACTCAGCAACAAGTTGAGATTGCACGAGGCGGCTCTGGGATTCGTCGGCATGCTGTCCCTGATATCCAAGATGTTCGTGACTTCTGTGGCATATCGAGAATTCATGTTCTATTTCGGTAAGTAGATGACCTCTTCATGGTCGTTTTGTACTGTCAGGCATGTTATGATAAGTCATAAATTTAATGAAAAAAATTCGCCTATATATAATAATAACAGTAAAGTATTTAATTCATCTATCGGTAATGAAAAGGGTGAATCCAAATGTTTTTATGTAATCTTTTTGGTCATATTTCAAAAGATTGCCCAAGTCCTTGTGTTTTGTGTGTGTATTTAAAAGGCCATACAAAAAAGTATTGTTTAAAGAATGAAATAGAAATTAGCTAAAGCGTGTGCGCCTTTGAATCGTCCGTAACTACTGACAAGTATTTGATAAATGCTACAATTAATGATCGTTACTTTATGTACTATGCAGCGATTTCAAACACTTGTAGCTTGTCAAACACTTGGTGACACACCATGTCTTGTCACCTCCTATTGGTTAGAAAGGTGAGGCAGGAACACCAATGGGCCTTGTAGCATTTCGTTCCTAGGAGAGAGGAATGTATATTTTTAGCAAGTACATAATAGCCACCTATCATTCAAATTTGACTGAAGATAAGCAGCGTTGTGGAGATTTATATTACATGCAATTAGTAATTTGTACTAATGAGAACCTGTCACTCAAATCTCATAGCGGACAAACAGTGTTGTGGATATTTATATTACATGGAATTAGTGTTTTGTACTAATGAGGACAACCTGTCGCGCAAATCTGATAGCAGATATTCAGTGTCATGGATAAGGAGACCTCATGAAATTAGCTATTATCTGTGCGACCTTCACAGGTAGAAACAATTACAGATGAAGTATAGACTACACTATGAGTTGTTCCATCGTGATGGGTGATGGGCGATGAACAGAGAAAGTATCTACTGCAAAACTATACAAAATCCTAATTATTGTTTTTGCTCTTACAGCATGGATTAGTGGCACTCTGGCCAATGCAACTGGTGTAGGAGTTAGATCGAGAATATCAAAACTAGTTCGTAAAGAAGAAATAGGTAAGAAGCTTGTTTTTCTTTTCTTAACCAAATTTCAATTAATGACTTTTGGTCAATTCACACTCTTATTTTGGACTAAAATTCTATAGATTATTCACTTTCTATATAGAAGATTCCTAATATTTCATACATTATTGAATCTCTCTTCGCGATATGCTAACAAATACAGGGAAATAAACGGTCATGGCACAAACTTTGATAGATCGTAGAGCTTATTAAAACAGGGTACATCTAATGATGCGTGATTGGTTAGACTGCCAAACAAATAAATATTTCTCCTGAAAAGTTCAAGCACATTGCCAAGCAATCTGAGTTTCTATTGGATGAAGAGATACACCGCATGATGCATGATTGGTTACGTAACCAAACAAAACAAAAGAAAGTTTTTCCCGAAAAATCAAGTACTTTGTCAAGCAATGTGAGTTTCGATAGGATTGAGAGCTACACCGAATGGTAAATGAAGCTGTACACCGAATGATGCGCGATTGGTTGCATAACCAACCAAAAGAATTCTTCGTCTAAAATATTCAAGCATATTGCCAAGTAATGTGAGTTTCGATTGGATGTAGAGCTACACCGAATGATGCGTGATTGGTTAGATAGCTAAACAAAAGAATGTTTCTCCTGAAAAATACAACCACTTTGCCAAGCAATATGAGTTTCAATTGAATCAAGAGGGTACATCGAATGGTGGATGAAGCTGTACACCGAATAATGCATGATTGGTTGGATAGCCAAACAAAAGGATTTTTCCTGAAAAATACAAGCAATGTGAGTTTCGATTGGATGAAGAACTACACCGGTGGATGAAGGTGTACACCGAATGATGGGTGATTGGTTGGATAGCTGGACAAAAGTATGTTTCTCCTGAAAAATTCCAGCATTTTGGCAAGCAATGGGAGTTTCGATTGGATGAAGCTGTACACCAAATGATGCTTTATTCGTTGGATAGAGAACCAAAAGAATGTTTCTCCTGAAAACTTCAAGCACTTTGTGAGTGTTGTAAAGTGTACTTCAGATAATGTAGAAAAAAATTGAACACACGTTTCTCATTTGCTCAACAAATTGTTTCTAAACACGTTTTGAAGATTTTCATTTAATTTCGTATACACAGTCATACTTACATAAATAAACCACTGTTGGTATAAGCTGTAGATATTTGTAATTAGTTTAAATATAATATTTAATATTACCTTATTTATTATATATTATATATATTTTTTTTGTATTGAAGGTCGCGCGTTTTCTTTGCTTGGTACCTGCGAATCTATCACGCCCCTTCTGGGTTCCACGGTCTTTCTGCAGATCTTCAATTTGTCGAGCGGTTTCTTTCCCGGTCTTGCTTTTGCAGTGAATGGAGTATTGCTGATTCCCTGCTTGATCATGTTTGGGTAAGTAAGACACATCGATATTTTCTTCCTCCCTTAATTCTTAATGCATTAATTATCTTATCATAACATTTTTTTTTGGTAATATTACCTTTAAAATGTTGTTAATAATAAGCATTATTTTTTTGCACTCAAATTATTTTTTCATTGTAAAACCTGATATTGCCTATTAAGTGTTTTTCACAAATACTTACTGTACTTTATTTATTTTATTTTTTGGCAAAATCTTTAGTTTCTTGTACTCGCTCGGAATTCAGATTTATCACTTTGATTGCCGGTCTCGTGAGGATGTGTTAATAGTTATTGCCTCACAGTAGAAATAGGTTTACTCCATAAGGCGACTTATTTTTTAAAACGAATTGAATTGAAAAGCAGAAATAAAACCTTATTGTGTGTCTCATACTGATTACTGAATGAACATTATGTAGGCCATTTTCTGATTGTATATTTTGACTTTGCGCCAGCACGTGATATTCATTAGAGGTAAGGCCTTTCATTGAGTGATATTCATTGAGTAATAAGTCTTTTCATCACATATTTCCTAAATGCCACCTTACGCACTGGGGCGTGAAAAATGAAACTTGTAAGGAAAATAAGTAATCAAAGGCGTTATTTTTGTCTAATAAACTAACAAATATTTAATGTAAATTATATTGCATTTTCTTTTTTTTTTTGGGGGGGGCTTGAAGTCCCTATAGAACTCTAGAAGAGTCAAGAAGAACTCTAGTCCTTATAGAATGAGATTTTTTTTTAATAACTAATAATAATACTAACACTTCAAAACTGCATACCTTTACAACTAGCTTCTCTGCGGCCTCATGGCCAATTGCCTAGCGCTCTGGCATTTGGTACCACGGGTTTCAGATTCGAATCCTGGCTTTGGCATGGATGTTTGTCAGTGGTTCGGTATCCATGTTAAACCGTAGGTCTTGGTCTATTTAGCCTTATGTGTGCACAAAATAACCATAGAACAACAACCAAACCAACCAAACTTACAACAAGCTTCTAACCTATTCTCTAGCCAATATGGTCAGACACACCCAATATATGTTTGCTGATTGAAGCGGATAATACATATTAAGGCATAGCTCTTCCGCGAGAACGCGTGACAGGCTACTGAGACATCACTCCCTACTGCACACATGCGCATGACTGGCTCTTTAGCTTTGATGCAACATCACACACTGGCTCGAGATTCACAGAGAAAATGTAAATGTTCAAAACTATGAAGGTTACTATACAGATTACTCCGCCCACTTCGAAAGAAAAGTTTATGATTGGCTCAGTACGAACGCTGGTGTTTTATTTGTTAAATAATCTCTACAATTGCACTGCAGAAATTTGGATTGAAAATTTAGATGTAGTAAAAGTTGACAGAAATGTGAAATACAGCACCTCGTTCATCAATGGGATTATGGTGTTTTGAGGCAATGAATTTAAGGTGGGTATCCATCGGATATTAACATCTAAATTCACAGGATATCAACCAATCGAAAGGCTGCCATTCTACGAACTGAGATTTCAGTATCCGCTGGAATCAGGCTTAATAATGTTCCTTATTTAAAAATTAAAGTGGTAGTATGACCATTTTTGAATAAAGTATTCATTTCATTTTCAATAGGTGGATGATGGGCATGCCTTCTGTATCCTTAGCAGATTATGAAAGAGATGAAGATGAAAAGAAAGCAAGGCCTTTGGAAACCATCTCGTCTTCAACCTACAGCAAACTCGAAGAAGAAAAATGTTGATTATTAAAGATTTAACCGAATATTTTTTTAGCTCCCTCTGGAAATACTACTGCTCTAAAGTAGACTTCTTTTTACCCGAATAATCGAGTATTAGAATTTTTTATTCTAATACATACACTTATATCATACAAAATACTACGAATAAATTTAAATCGAATGTAAATTAATTTAGAACCAATGTTGAACATTCAAATACTGTCACTAAAGTTTTATTCTTGTATTCCTTGTACAAATATTAATACATATCTTTTTGGTGTGAATACTAAGATTGTTAAATATATGATAACAATTATTTAACTATTTATCAATGTGTGTGAATATTATATTTTTTAACTATTTATACCCTTCTATGTTTCCATATTGTTGATAAGCAATCTTTGTTTGTGAGTATAGATGTATTATATACAAAATGAAAATATATTGCTTTTTTACTCTTTAATTGTTTAAAATTGTTCTTGTTCTATTTTGTTTTTAATTGCATAATAGATATATTTTTAGGCATTATATTTGAAATAAAATTTTCATTCCTTACAATCTGTCGTAGAATCATTCTTTTTAGTAATTATTCATAATCACAATTATTTTTAAAAAATAACAATTTCAAAATTGGGACAATAATGCCTATTTCAAATTATCACTTTTCAAACTATATCAAACGGAAACTTCAAAAGGCTAATTTCTTCATAATGATAGAAAAATTCGTTTTGTGGCATTTCTTAAAAACGTATTTCATAGGTTCCTGTATTCAGCACCTATTATATTCATGTTCATAAAATTTAATCCAGAAAATGATAATTGCGCATACGCATTGCTATGATATTTTTATGTAATTTCTCGTTTGCTCAGGATTATGAGCTGTAATATTTTATCCGTATGATAAGGTCTATATTAAATCCTTTTTCTACATTTAAAACATCCTATTGAAGCTTAAATTATGAAAGTTGTTAAGACTTCTTCAGTTTTTACCTACCATCATGTAATATTCTAAACACGATTTCTAGTTTAAACATTGATAAATAAATCTCTCCTGCAGTTTTTATCATCTATCATGCAATATTCTAAACACAATTTCTAGTTTAAACAGTGATAAATCAGTTTTCCTTCAGATTTTACCTACCATCTTCTAATATTCTAAACATAAAATAGAATCCAAGTCTCTTAAAAATCAATCAAGATCCTGCCATATGCAGGGTACTATTTGAAAATTAAATCCAGGTCCCCCAAAAATTCTTCAAAAATCCTGTTTATATTTCTATATACCAGGTCTCACTTGAAAATTGTGTGAAGGTTGCATAAAATTTAATCCAGACCCTGTTTATATTTCTACGGCGTCCTACTTGAAAACTGAGGGCATGTTTTATAAAATTCAATAAAGACATTTCTTTAAACCGGGCCCAACTTGAAAACTGAATCTAGGTTGCTTAAAAATCCATCAAAATCCTGTTTATACTTCTATATAAAGGGTCTCACTGGAAAACTGTGTGCAGGTGGCATAATATTTAATCAACACTAGTTTTAGTTTTGAAGTAGTAATTTACATATATAAATAGAGTCCAGGTCGCTAAAAAATCACCAAAATCCTATTTATATTTCTATAAACAGGATCCTACTTGAAAATAGAGTGCAGGTTGCATAAAATTTAATCAGGACCCCTGCTTATATTTCTATAAACTGGGTGCTACTTGAAAAATGAATGCAGATGGCGCAAAAGTAAATCAAGATCCTGTTTATATTTGCATAAACGAGATCTTACTTTTCAAGTAGGGCTATCAAGACCTCTATCAATTACGACTGTTATTTTTACAACGTGTGAATATTAGTAAGTTTAAACAATTAGTATACATGCCGATGTAAATATGAATTCTCAGCAATTTTACTTCATAACATCTATATTATGTAGTGGTCTGTTTGTTATCTCGTCAGATTTCTGATATGAGGAAGCTTGATGTGAACACTGACAAGCAGTTTTTCATATCCATATGTCGGTGTTTTTGTTGTTGTTGAAAAAATCGTAGGATTCACTTATGTATACCTCAAACAGACTGCCGATTGGTGATGAAGGAAGTTAATGTCTTTTAGGGTGGACTTTCAGAAAAATTGTCCCTCATTTAAGGAGCGCAAGAGAGAATAGAATCATTTATCAGTCCTTTTAAGATGAAACTAGAATCTTTAAGATTTAATTTCAAGGAATGAAAGCTATGTAAATATTTTCTTTATTAGTAATTTAAAATTTAATAATTTTTAATTTGTTCAATTTGCATCAGCTCGCTTTTGGGTGGGGTATGGAAGAAAACCAGAAAAACTCCCACGAAAGAAACTGGCTATTTATGCAGGTTACTTTTCGCACGTAATACCAACCACTATGTATCTATCGTATCTGAAACCAGCAGGGTCATGGCCTTACGGAAGGAATTTTAGGGATAACTGCCCCGCATCTACTTGAGGTATAGTGGGAGAAAACCCGAAAGATTTCCCACTAGATTGCCTATCGATACGAGACACTAAAGACAAAAATAGCAGTGACGAAGTAGGACTGAAGCAGTGACTTCAACCGACTCCTCCAGCGGATTTCGAGCCTAATCCCTCTCCCTACACACTAGCTGAACATATTATCACTGTATCAAGAGTCGGGCTACGCTAGGTACTAGCACATTAGATCTGTAAACCGGAAAATTTTTCTAAGGCATTCAAAGAGATTAATGAAAAAATGGTGCGTTTATATATGCTCTTTTCAAATTATGGTGAAACTGGACTTTCTTGAAGTGTCCTTCAAAAAAAAAAAAACCTCCCCAACTATCCCATGTATCGTTAGGAGAGTGGAACGCTCCCCAATAAAGCATTAAGAAACAGAAACAAATGTAAATTATTCTGGACAAAGCATTTAAACGTGGAAGTCATTCTCATTACGAGCGTTTACGAACTCAGCACTTTTAAAATTTATCTTATCACTTTTTCTTCTGATGTAATTTAAATAATACGTCGTTGTTGTCAGCATAAAATAGAAAACAGAAGTTTAAAATCGAAAACGGAAATAAAAAGTTTTATGATGCTCATGAATAAATAAAGAATCTCGATAAGGTGAATAACCCAGCATCCACACACTCTGTTAAGTTATCGCTTGTTGTGTATACTATTGCATACTGTTATGACGTAATAATAAAATTATGCCTTTATTTTAAAAGTATATTATAAAACAACTATTTATGTTATGGTCGAATCCATTGGTGGCCTCCGTTGCAATTACTGCTTCCAGAAATGAAGCATTCCCTAACTGGTGCATGAGGCAGCATTGTTGTAATCACTGCTTTCCAAAGCGAGGATACTCAATGGTGAATGTGATAATATGTGTAAAACGTTTCGTATCGATAATTAGGCTACCTGGTGGGAGTTTTCCAAATTTTCTACCACCATGTGTGATGCAAATGCAGGTTGTAGCATTTTTTCTCACGGTAAGAGTTTTGGCATTTCATTTCCAGGAAAGAGGAATGTATGCTATTTGACAAATACAAAGTAACAACCTATCACTCAGATTAGACAGCAGACTTGTGGATAGTTATATTACAAGCAATTAGTGTTGTGTACTAAGGAGAACAACCTGTTGCTCAAATCTGATAGCAGATATTCAATGTCATAGATAATGAGACCTCGTGAAATTCGCGAATGTCTGTGCGACCTTCACAGGTCGAAACAACTACAGATCGAATAGGAACTACACCTCATGGTGTAGTTCATATTCGTTCCATCGTGAATAGTGATAGACCATGAGCTGCGAAATGTCTACTCGAATGAAAAGGAGAGAAGCTGAACTCCCACTGTTGACGAATTGTCTTAAAGGAAGGTTTTTGGAGAAGAAGGAAGAGAGTTCTGCGACAAGTCGATAGGAAATTTTGTCCGTTTCTCTGAAGTGACAGAATAGGTCAAAGATTCCGCCAGTTTCCAAAGTGAACCCCTTGTGGTTTCGTTTACCATGCTGTGTGCTAATTAAGGATTGCCGCAAGACCACGTACTTTGAGATTCGACGTAGACTCGAGAACTCTGAAAATCACCTACTTTAGAGTGAACTGTACTTGTGATATAATCGTGCATTTGTGAATCAAATTTAAATCTTTAATTTTCATTTTTTGTAAATAATAAATTATAATAAACAGAAATTCTGTGTCTGTATATATATATACTATGTAGCATGTGTAAATAAAAATTAAAGTGTTCCCCTGAACCTGAAAGTGGCCCTCTTCTTGAAGCCGTTATAGGTCTAATATAGGCCGAGACATTACAAGAGCAATTACCTCTAAAACTCCTTCTGGAGGACAATTTTCATATTTCATCACAAGTCTATGAGCTGTTCGTAATGTACATAAGTGGTATACAATGTTCAGCAAGAAAGAAAACCAATTATGGGTTAGAGAAATACTTTTATTTAATAGAATGAAATAAATAATTGTTTTTCAGAAAGCAGTGTAGTATTATTATTATTATTACTGAAGTCTAAAAATATAAAAATTTCATTGCGAAATATTTGCATGCCTTTTCCTTTAAAAAAGAATTAAATACTAAAATATTTAAAAAAAAAAAACACTACTTCATTTTTTAAAATTTGTTATAAACTAATAGACACGTACCATCTTCAGTAAATGATACGTCCTCTTAGAAAGTTATGTCAAGAAAAAAATAGTCTGAATTTTGGATGATTAAGGAAATATTTTGATTGCATGAATTATTGTTGCAATAAATTATTTCAGATTTATATGCACAAACTTTTATTATTAGTTCATGCACGAATTACACAATTCAGCAATCCTTTTATCAGTGAGATATCAAGTAATATATATATATATATATATATATATATATACATCCAAAAGGGAACGAGCAAACCTTCGGTGTAACCGAATATGTTGAAACTGCCTTCAATAGACAATTAGTACAACTCCCTCCTCCTTCATATAGTAATACAAGGACCACCTAACAATCGTTTTCAAAAAAAGTCTGTAATTTGCATCGAAAATATCAATTGTGAAAAACGTAATTTTAGGTAATTTTTTTTTTCACCGTCAATGAACTTAAAACCCTACGTTGGTGCACAAAAACCGGCCAAATAATAATAATAAGAATTTATTCTTTATTTGTTTATATGATTGATATCATCCCCAATATTGTGTTATTTCATTACAATAGTCCTTTAATAGATTATTCCAAATATATTGATATTTTCCTATTTGTATCTTTTCGGAAACACAAATAACAATTTGTTTATATTCCTATACTGCTATGTTGAAGATAACAAAAGGAAATTAAGTCATATTTATTTTTATGAAATTAATGTAAAATCGTTAAAAATGTTTGCCAATCACACCGACATGATAAACAGAGATCAGAAAGAAAAGAAAATCTTTCATTCAAGATTTGAACACTTGTTTAGTATTAAAAAAGGTATGTGATTCGAATCCCTATTCTATGAAATATTGATTAATATTGATATGATTCCCTATTCTATGTGATTCGAATGCCTATTCCACAAAACTTTCAGACTGTTTTCAGGTCGCTAATCAATTTACAAACAAAATATATTCATAATGATTTCAAAAAACAATTCATATTTTCCTAACAGTGTTATATTTTAAAGCTGAATTCTTTTTTTCAGAAAAGATGCGTCAATGGATTCGAGAAGCAGAGAGAAAAGTGTCGATTCTGTATTTGCTGCCCATAAAAAAAAATTTGTTGAAATATTGTGACATCAAAGACTAAATGTTGACCCAATGAAGTACAGTCTCAGGACAATATCCAAGTATGCTTCGTGATTTTATAGGTCAACACTTGAAATTTGTATTGAAAAAAAGAAAATACTAATAACTTTATCTTTATAGATTAAAATTTAATATTTCTACTAATCTCGACTGTAAACCATTAAAGATTATTAATTTAATTTTGTATAAAATAATTCTTTCAGACAAACTGCCGTTGTGTTTGGAATTAATCTATAGAATTGCTTCATTTACTCTGAAAAGATTTATCGAAACAATTAAAAGCAACAACAAAACTTGATCTTTAAACGTACAAAATAATTAAATGTCATTCAATTTTAAGTTCTTTTTAATTAAATAGTGTTGATGCTTAGTAAATTAAGAAACAATTGAAGTAAAGCCGATTTCTTTACTTAGAAAATTCAAACTGAAGTGATTCAACCTTTCCACCTCTCCTCTTGTTTACAAATTTAGTTTATAGATTTTACGGAAAACAACAATGCGCTGGATGTCGTCTTTAAGGTCCTTGTTTTTCGCTCCTCAGCCAAAACCATATAATATTTTAAGAACTTTTACTACAACATTAGAAATTCGTCAAGATATATCGGAAAATCCATATTATGAAAAGTATGCAGGCAAAATTGCTGAAGTTCAAAAGTATGCTTTATTTTATTTTAATTAACTATTTTAGTGCAAAAATATTTCATAAAACTTCGTGATAATGTGTTACTGATGCCTCTTTCTGTTGCTGGATTATTCTTTTTTATCAAAAATAGTTGAATTATTTTTTATGCTTGTTCTGATATTTGTACTATTAAATCTGATGTTTCTACTATTTTATTAATAGTAGCTCTTTAGGTATTATTTATTTAAGATAATTTTTTTTTTTTCTTATCGAAATAGTATTTTTTATGCTCTTTTGACTTTTTTAGTAACTATAACAATATACAATAATATTTTATTGAATTTCTATGTGTTTGTAATGTTGCAATAATTGATTACATATTTTTTAAAGCACTAGCTTGAAGTAAAAAATTTTTCTTGCATGATTAAAATCTTATTTTGTTTAAGTAGTACATAATTAATTATAATAATATTGAACTTTATTAAACTATTAAAAGTAATAATTATAGTGTTCATAAAAAAAAATTGTTAAAGTGTAATGAAAATTATATTTCTTTTAATAATTCCTATAATTTCTTTTTTCCTCCTAGATTAATTTAGTTATATTAAAATTATGAAAATTAAATTTTTTTTATAAAATATACTATGAATTAACAGAATTTGTTTTCCTACCTTTGAAAATTTTGTTTTACAATTGTTTATTTAGTAAGGAATGTTACTGATAGCTTATTTACCAGAATAAGATTAAATATGAAATATTTAATTCTCTTACAGCATTTTTTCTCAATCTTTTCTTTTATTTATCATTTTAAGGGTGCACAATATGTATATATATAAATAGATTTGATTAGGTTTTTTTGTCACTCTACAGTTAATTTGTGCACACTTTAGGCTAATTAGATCGAGACCTACAATTTAATGTGGAGTCTGAATCACTCACAAACATCCATTCCACCACCAGGATTTAAACCTGAAGCCTGTGGTACCAAAGACCAGAGCACAAGCCAATTGGCCATCAGGCTGCTGGATAGATAGGAGAAAAAGAAAAGTTTAAAAGATCATAAAAATTTCCAATAAGTAAACAGAACATTGTTTCATTATTTTTAAATTGTTGGACAAACAATATAATATATGCGAGATCCTTAAAAATATGCTTCCTTCTAGCTATTCGAACAACTTTCTAAGTTTTAAAAGAGAATTTATATTTAAAATTAAAGCAAATTATTCTTGAAAATCATATTTTTATGTGTGTTTTCTCACTTTGGAATTTTAAATTGCTTTTCCTTTTTAAATGTAAGCATTAAAATATGTTAGCATATAAAAAAAAAATGAAATTTCCTAATGAAAACCAATGCTTAGGCAAAATAACTTATAAGCATGAATAATCTATCAATTAAATTCGAATGAAAGCATATTTTCAAAATTATATTAATTTTCTAAATGATTTAATTGAGAAATGCTTATGCAGTCACAAATTGATGTCACTGTTATAACACACTTACACTTTACTATTATTATTTCTTTTTTCCTGATATCTGTAATAGAAGTTATATATGTATAATTATTCTTTATAAAAATACAATACTTTTATAAGAGAAAAAAAATTATAGCTAAGTATCATTTGAAATGTATTTTAAGAGAAACACAAATAATTTAAAACTTTAATTAAAACATTTTTTTTTAAAGAAAATCACCTGAAGATTTCAAAACAATGCTGGAAAAAAATTTGAATAGCATTCAATCTCATCCATATTATAATGATAAACAAAAGACTGAAACCAAAGAGCATACCAATAAAACAAATTCTAGAACTTCACAGCTACAGAATCAAACAGTAAGCATACTTTTTTTGTTGTTGTTTGTTTGTTTCCTTCCTTACTTTTTTTTTTTATGTCTATGGTTGTATATGAGATGCAAACTTTTATAATCATATAAATATTTCATAAAAACTAAGTCTTTTTTATTTATTTTTTTTCAAATCTTTCGTTTTTGGTAATCTTGAATTTATTTGTTATTTAATTTTAATTCACTATAATATTAAAAAACTTTTATTAGATATCTTTAAAAGTAAGTATATTTTGTATGTTTTCATTTTCTTATGTTTATAATATTAAAATAATGGGGCGCTAATATATTAACACATGGCATAATTTTTTCTGGAAATTTTTATTTATATTTATTATAAATAAGTTTATCCATACATGTATATTCTAAAGTATTTTATTGTTTTTTAAACTGTTTAAGTTTAATTAAATAAATTTTTAGGATCTTAATAAAATTATGAAATTAGATGCTATACAAGAAAAAACTGCAGAAGAAATTGAAACAGTAAGTGTAAAGATTATATATGTAGATAATTAATAATAAAGATAATATTTGCTAAAAAATATTGTTATATTTTTAATTTTCAAAAGAAGTTTTCTGTTCTCTATATTAAAATTTTACTTGCTAATATTAAAAAAAAAAAAAAAATCATGACAGTTTATATATTACTATAAAGAAAAGAAATTGTACTTTTTATTTTTAAAAATCCATCGATAAATTTTTAAAATTCTTCAAAAAAATTAACTGTTAATGACTGTAGGAAAAAAGTATTACTGCTGTTTTATTAATAATTCTTGAATTCTGTTCTGTTTTTTTTTTTTTTTTTTAATGTAAATTCCATTGCTGATAAATAAAAAAAAATCTTTATTTTTATTTTTACTATATTTCTTGCTGGAGTCATTTATCAAAATACTAAACTCTTGCCATCAATTTTTAAATAGTCATTGTTGTATTATTTTGTATTTTTATTTATCTATTTTAGATTTGGAAGAAATATCATGAAGACAAGCAAGGTGTTTATGCAGTTTTACCTGTAAGTATGCATTCACTTTTTAAAAAGTATTCTGTATGTCATGTTCTTTATATAGCTCTATGCATACTTTTGGAAACTTCTTTTAATTAAATTTACTCATTTAATGAGATTATCTATATGAATTGATTAATCACTTCAAAATTATTTTAGGAATTATTATTTTATTTTATGAACGCTTTGCACAAAAAAATTTATAATATTTACTAGGTGTTAATTATAAATTTTGTATATAATATGAATAATAAGATGACATAATTAATAACATTCATACTGACATATTTTCTTCTATTTTAGAGCCAAGCATTTCAGAAAATGCATTCAAATTTAAAAGAATATCCTGTTGTAAGTAAAAAGAAAATTAAGTAATATTAAATATATTCTGAATAGATATGATGCATTATGTTTATAATAAATATTTGAGTTTTCTTAATAAATATGTTTATTTAAATAATATTTCTATGTGATATACTAAGTATATTGTAGTATTTGTCAAAACAATTCAGTTAATTATAATGTTAAAATAAGCATTACTTTGTTGATTGCATTTATTTTTAATTATTTTGCACACTTTTATTATGTATAATTATTTTATCATGCTTTCCACCTGTGAGTTACTAATTGTAAGCTTGGAAAAAAAAAATTTCAGTTTTGTTCCCCTTGCCGAGATCTCATGGATATGAATTCATAATATGCCAATTTCAAAATCAAAATTGTTACTTCACATCACTACTGAATTACCAGGTAATTATAAGTAATTCTTAAATATAAAAATCAAAATTTTAATATTTTTTAAAATTCTAAATTGTTTACTATTTTTTATTATAGGAATGTTTTCTCTTTTGTCACGACTTTCTTTATACATACATATACTAGCTGATTATTTTAATATCAGTATATATATATATATATATATAATATATGTCTAGAATTCTGTATAATATGCTATTGTCCACATAATCAATAATTTCATATATATTTTTTTCCTCTTTTTTAAAGTATGTGGAATGCCTATTCACAAACCATATAACTATGCAATTTAAAAAAAAAAAAAAAGATATTCAATTGGAAGTATTCTTTTCAGTAGAAAGTATTTCACTAAAGATTAGCAAATTTTAACATTTAATATTGCCCAGAAGTGGATGTCTCCAGAAACCAACGATTTCAGTTTTGCATATTTGGTTTGAACTCCATTAAAACTGTTTATTCAAATATTTGACCCAAATGGTCGATGTGAATATTGACAATGATTTAGCATTCTAAAGTATAATTGATCCATTAATGATATTTGAGTATACTATATACAAGGAGTTTGTAAAAGGAATTATTTCAGTTGTTTTTTGTAAAGGAATCAATCAGATTTTGGAATTCAGAGGTAATTTTAACAAAAATTTCAAGACAATATTAAAATAAAAAAGCATGCAAGTACTCTTGATCATATTTAATTATTCACTCTGTAAAAGAGCAGTATCATGTTAGTTAAATGTTCATGTTAATTAAAATAAAGAATTTGTAGGAATTTTTGACTGCTGGAGAAAAATCACTTTATTTGAATAAACTGCATTTATAATTGCTAAAAATTTTTACTAATAATTATTTGTTTTCTTGTAACCATAGCAAGGAAATAAATAAGCCTTTATTTTATTAAAAGTTTTTACACATTATTTTTCTTGTCATATGCATATATTCAACAAAATGTCACTAAATTTGTGTATGAATACTGTATAATTCTGGAAATATTGTACAATTTATTGGGTCTAATATATATGTGCACACACACACATATAAAGAATAATAAAAGTAAGCTCTTTAGGCTTTTTGTTGTTGTTGTTGTTTTAAAAGAAAACTGTTCAATTTTAATAGTCAATATCTATTTTTATTTTATAAAAGCCATTAACCATATGTTTTAATTATTAGTGGTTTGATCAATTGAAAATAAAAACCTATTATGAAGTAATTGATTGAAAGCTTCGTCTTTAACTTTATTTTATCTAAATTTAACAAGCTTTTATTATAACTTTTTATCAATTTAGTTCAGATAAACTTCTATTTTATGTATTTGATCAATATTTTTTTTTATCAGCATTATATTGAAAATTATTTCAATTTGTAAAAACAAATATGAACAATGTAATGAGTTCGATATCCGTAATGTGAAGTTGTACATTTCAAATGTAGTAATTTTGTTTTTAACACCTCTTAAGATAAACAGAGAAATTAATTCATTCCAAAGATAATGTTAAAAATATTTGTTAAATGAGGTATTAATAAAATATTCAATCTGTATTAAAGTGTAATTGATCGAAAATTTATTGTTATAAAAAATATAATATTATTGATAAATATTTTTTTAGCTATTATAATAATCTATTATTCTTTAAATGGATTTATTCTATTATTTTCTTTCAAATATCTATATTTATATAGACCTTTAAAGAAAACGCTCCTGCATGTTTAACAGTAACATATTTTTTACGGAACTTCAAGAAGGAAAAGGTATGTTTAATAAATATTTTAGTGCATTTTTTATAAATGCATGATAGATATAAACTTGATTTTCATTCTTTTGAATAATTTATGAAAAAATATAATTAATTCTGTTTTTTAATGTTTTTATACATGGCATAAAACTACCTAATATTTTCATTTCTCTATTCCTTGTGAGAATTATTTATCATAATATTAATTGTTATACTCTCAATTAAGCACACTAATTTTCTGGAATATTTTTTTCTTGTGGACTTTTTAATTTTTATTTATATATTAATTTTCATAATGCTATCGTTAATACATATAAAATTAGGTACAACTTATCAGGCAATCCAAGTTAATGTATCCCGTACATAATAAATATAACAATTTTGCTAAATGTTTTTCTTGATTTAAATTATTCAACATTTTGATAAAAACAATATTGTACTATTTAGATATTTCTATTCTATAAATTTAAATTTTGAAGTAATTTTTTAGTGTTGATAATAATGTTTATCAAATTATTTTTATTTTAAGTATTTAATTAAATTTCAATTTAATAAATTTTTAAGATTGTTTGTAGTTTTAAAATCAGAAAAAAGAGCATTTATCAATAGTATTCTGTAATTAATATATAATATTAATAATATAATTTGTTGACAAAATTAAATTATTTTAATTTATAAAATATTTTAATAGGAATTGTTTTAATGAGAGGAGAATATGATGATAAAACATTGGTAAGAAATCTTTTAAATATTCTCTTTTTTTTTTTTTTTAGTTTGAACATATGTATTGTTATTTGTATAAAAAAATATTAATGTTTTAAACGTTATTGTAATTTTTCAAAGTATATATCAAAAATTAAATTTAATATGTCTTTATAACATATTATATGTCTTTTATATGTATATATTATATTATATTTATAAATCTTTATATTTATATATATGCCATTTAATGTCTTTATAACTTTTTGTCAAATTTAAATTCAATATGCCTTGACTTAACTTATGACTTTGAGATTTGTAAGCCATAAAACTGCTTGTTGCTGATTATTATTTTTCTGTCTGTATTTGTATAGTCTGTTAGTAAGTCATCCTCTTCTCACCATAAGAAATCTGTACAACTTTGATATCTGTTCATGGTACTTACTTTAACAAATTTCATTAAAACTTTGACAGTTCTCAAATGTTTTTACAAATATGCCTAATTGCTTTCTGACTTACTTTGCATTTGCACGATGTAGCATCTATTTGATCTTTGCAGATTCTTTAGGTTAAGTTAGTAATTCTTTTGATGTAATGTTAAATTCTAATCTTCTCCTATTAAGAGTTTCTCTAATCCAATTGGTAATTACAACCAAATTATTGTTCATTACATTGTGACAGAAAACTGGACAATTTTAAATCGAATGTTGTCTGGTTGGTGGAAATTATCTTGACTTTTATTTTGATATCTTGGGACTTATCTTACTTTTAATAGCACTAGCTCCCAGTATTTTTCATGTTTATGTTTCATTTTTTGAATGTTAGTGCTTAGGCTTTTGGTACTAAAGTTAATTATTTCTGTAATATTGATGCAGCAATTTAAGCATACAGATAGTTTAGTATTACTTTTTCTTTACTTAAAGTTTTCTGTAGTTATTTATAGCAATTTTAATATATTAAAAGTTGCAATTATATCTTGTAATTTTAACTTAGAGTTTCGTTAATTTTATATATTTATAATTTAATATTTCATAAGCATTCTGTGTGTGGGATTCTATGTAACAACTGTATTATCTGCAATATTTATTATCTATGTAATATTGTTATAAATGAATATAATTTAAAGTTCTTAAATTGTAATTTTCTTAACATATTTAATATATATATATATATAGGCTTTTTTAAATAATGTTAAAATATTATTAAAATGTAAACACATAAAAACATTACTTTATTATTTCATCAAAAATTTTTTTATTAATTTATTTCTTTCACTTTTTTTAACATTTTTTTAAATCTTTTTTTCCTTATTTTTAGAAAGCTCATGAAGCACAGTGTTTAACTAATCAACTGCAGTTATATTATGGTGGTAGTGACAATGAAAAATTGCTGTTGGTGCAAAAATTCAATAAGCAACCGGAAGCATTCAAACATATGGATTTAATAGCAAATTTTGAATACAGCCTTGGAAAGTAATTAAGGTATATCTATAGTAATTTATTTTTTTCTGTATCTCTCACTTTAAAATAAACTAAAAATAAATAAATAAAACTGCTATTCTGTGTTCTATAAATGTTTTGAAAATTGTTTTATTTTTTATTTTTTTTTTTCCTTTTTTCTTTCGAGTAAAGTTTACTGTAAAGTTGAGCAAATATATATTATTTACAAATTCTTTTTTTTTTTTTTTTTATGCATGAAAAAATATGCAAATAACACATTGTAATGATTTCTTTTACTTTCTAAATTTTAACAGGAAATGTTTTTATGGCAATACAACCAAGACAATTAATATGTTTCTGAACATCTTCTGAATCAAGTATCATTTGCTTATTAGCCACAAATGAAGAATACTTGTGTAAAAGGTCTTGTAAAATAAAGCATTTCTATTTGTAAAGAAATGTATAATTGGTTTATTTACTTATTTTTTCTATGCAAAATAAATTTAAGAACTGAAATATATATTTATAAACATTTTTCACAACAAAAATAAAATTAAAACTTATTTCAAATTATGAGTTCGTATTCCAAACATCTTCAAACAAATTGCATTATAATGGAATTGGATGACTGTGATAAAATTCTAATATTGAAAAAACTATTAAAGAGAGACATATTCAGATATTTCTAAACAATATATATATATATATATATATATATTGTAGTTTGCGCTGTATATATATATATATATAGTGCAAACCTATTTTCCATGGATACATATTATTACCAATTTTCATAGCGATTGGTGGAATTGGTACAGAAGTGGATATACTGCAGCACCATCTGGTGGCGACTTACAACAAAGGGGATAGTATAAAAACACTCTCATGTTTCCATGTATTCTCCAGTCTCCACACACAAAAAATTTCATCAAAAATTGGTCAAGCCGTTTAGAAGGAGTTCAGTGACAGACACTCGTACAGAAGAACCCAATTGCAGCGCCACCTGCCATGTTCAATTGTGAATCTGAACCATTCAGGGACATACTCAAATACACACAAAAAATTTCATCCAAATTGGTCCAGTCGTTTAGGAGAAGTTCAGTGACAAACACATATACAGAAGAATTATATATATGTTTGACACATGTATTTTGTCACGTAAATAAGCAAGATGTAACCTTAATTTGTTACAAAATAATTTTTTTTTAATAAAATTCCTGCATTTTTTGAGTAATTTCTTTTTTTCTAATAGATTTTTATAATTTTCCCTTGGATTTGCCATTATTGTAAATATATTGAACCAAATTAATAAAATTGTTTATATTTCTTTTTCCTTGTGTCTCTTAATAACAGCAAATTAAATTTCTGTTACCTAAAAATTATAGCCTAATTCTGTTTCAGATATATTAATAATTATTTTGAGTCATACCTTTACAAAAAATTCTGAACATTATATTAAATTTTCTGTAATATAATATTAATCATAGTCTTTAATCAAATTTGTTTTTTGTAGAAAATTATAGCAATGTTATATACAATAATTTACAGTATATATTGCTGCTTTAAATAAAATTATCATGAAAGAAAGAATAAAAATATAGTATTTCTTTAGAATGTAAAAGCAACTAAGAAATATTCTAAAATGTTTTAACATAGCCATTGATTTGAGTGGGTTTGTATATGCTATGAAAAATTTCTGAAATGTGCATTCATTCCTAAACAATCACAGTGATTGTAATCTAAAATTTGATTCCACTTACTGAATATTCCATGGTGCACATTATAAACTCCTCCATATACACAGTCAAGTCACATTAATGTGACCACCGCCCTACTTTCGACGTTAACGTGAAATAACCCATCACAATAGGCAGGTGGCAGCACATTGAAGTGGAGTGTATATAAAGGATGTCTAGGGCATCGGAAAGCATTTCAATAATTGGCGTAATGCAGAAACATAGCGATTTATCCGACGTCCGAAAGGGCATGATTATTTAGCTTTCGGGCCAAGGGTGGAAGTATTTCGGAAACGGCTAATTTTGTGAACTGTTCGCGTGCCGCCGTGGTAAAGTATACCGTGCATGGCAAAATGGCACTATCAAAAATCAGCTACGTGATACATGTGGTGCACCACGGGCTATAGATGGCAGAGGCGAACGAAGGCTACGGAGATGCGTTCGGGCGAATAGACGTACAACTGTTGAGCAACTGACCGCCCAGATGAACCAAAGGAGCTACCAGAGTGTATCATCGACAACGGTTCAACGAACGTTGCTGCGCATTAGCCTCCGCAGCAGACGCCTGGTTAATGTACCTATGCTGACTGCTGTTCATCGGCGACGAAACCTGGAATTTGCACGCCAGTATCGCAACTGGATGTCCACAGAGTGGCGACAGGTGCCTTTTTCCGATGAATCACGCTTTTTATGTTCCATCGGACAGATGGAGTTGACGTATACGGCGTGAAACGTCAGAAAGCAAACGCCCTGCAACAATTGCCGGAAGGATCCAAGCTGGAGGAGGGAGCATTACGGTTTGGGGAATGTTTCTCTGGCATTCACTGGGTGAATTCATCATCGTGGAAGGCATGATGGATCAGCACAAGTACGCATCTGTCCTTGCGTACCATGTCCACCTACATGCGAATTATTTTTCCTCAGAATGATGGCATCTACCAGCAGGACAATGTGAGGTGTCATACAGCTCGCAGTATATGTGCGTGGTTCGATGAGCACAAGGATGAGTTTACCGTACTCCTGGCCAGCAAACTCGCCAGATTTAAACCCAATCGAGAATCTGTGGGACCATCTAGATCGGGTTGTTCGCGCCATGGATCCTCAATCGCGTAATCTGGCGCAGCTGGCTACGGCACTTGAGTCGGCATGACTCAACATCCCAGTGAACACCTTCAGAAATCTAATTGACTCTCTACCTGCACGTCTCGCAGCGGTCCGCTCTGCCAAAGGTGGTTATTTTGGCTTTTGACAGGTGGTCACATTAATGTGACTGGACTGTGTATATTTCTAATAATAGTTTTTAAATTCCAGATATTCCACAAAGCCAAAAGAATTTTTAAATTATATAAATATATATACTAGAAAATTAAAATATGTTATTTAATTAGAAAAATATTAAATTACTTGTCCATCAGAACTCAGTCTAGTCGACATAATGTTGACGAAGAACTAGAATAAAAATAAAAAAGAAATTAAAATGCCAAACAAATCTAAATAAATAATAATACAACAATTTAACAGTTCACTTCCTTAAACTAAAAAAGACGATAAGTTAGAACATTTATAAAATTATTATGGCAAATATAATTATGATTTTCCTGAAGAGGAGTTTCATGGAAGCTACTTATAAACTTAAAATTAATTCCTTTAGATTTAAAAAAATTAATACAATTAAAAAAATTAGATTTTAAAAAATTAATACAATTAACTAATCTGTTCCTATTACTATTTTATTGTAATGAAAATTGAATTACGATCTTGTTTCTGAAAAGAAAAGAAAATGCTACATAAATAAATTAGATTTAAAAACTTGTTTGGCTAAAAAAATTTAATTTATGCAATAAAATTACTTTCCCCTTTATTCATTTAATGATTTTTTTTTCTTCTGCTTTTTCTATTGTTAATCTGTAAACATAACTTTACAATACAAAATTTCAATTTTATTTTGTTATCAATTTCAGTGTAGTTATCTGCTAGGCATCATAGATTATTTCATATAAATGAATAACTAAAAGATGAAATACAATGGTGTTGCTGCTGACCTTCAAAATTCGATGGCTATATCTTTTTCCTTCTCCACTTCCACCTAGATATAACAAATTACGGTACTTACGTATTAACGCTACCTTGGCTACAGATTTGGCGGTTTTTAAGTGGCGCCAATCTAACAGTTACAGATTTGCTGATTTTTGACGCCATTTTTAGTGCTCCAAAAATGCGTATTTGGGATTTTGCCAGAAACAGAACAAGATGCAATTTTATTTTTCAGGAGCGAAATATTTTATCAAAAATCGAAAATGTCCCAATTCCCATGACATGAAACTTTATTTTGGTAAATGTAAGTTTTGGAAATGCAATTTCAGTCAGTGTGCTTATCATGTGGGACTTGAAAAGACAACTGGTTTGAGGGAAGCAGAATTTTAAAAACCGCCAAATCTGTAGCTGCGGTTGGCGTTCAAAAGATAACTGCGTGCGCGTGCGAACAACAAGATTGCTCTTTATTGGCGCAACTGTAGCCAAGGTAGCGTTAATAAGTACCCAAATTACATCTTATAAAGAAATATTAAAAAGGTGAATTTGCATTTTATTTATTAACCTTTTTGAAGTTTAAACTGGTTAATGTTAGTGGCTAAATTTAAATTTAATCAAAAATGAAGAATTGGAATTAATTCCCGAAGGGAAAACCAAAATAACATGAATACCCATCTCATAGATAAAAAAAAAAAAAAAAAAAAAATACTCTTTAGCTATTTTTATTACCTTGGCCGTTTTCATGTAGAAATTATACATTTAAATCTGTAATTTGCATGCAAATATGTACAATCTTTATGAACATACTTTCTCTCTCTTTATAAAAAATGATGACTTTGTACAATAAAAAATAAAAATTAAGTAGTATTGGGGGAAAAACAGAAATATTGTGAAATTATAAAGAATAGAAAAAGTATCTAAAATTGGAATATATTACAGTGTAAAAGGAAATAATGAAATGAATTCCCACCACTTAAAAGAATTTCATTGTTTAATATGAAGATGAATCTATTCAATAGATAAGCTGCATCTGATATTTCCTTTTCTTCTTTTAGTAACAACTTCATAAATTCAGCTGATATAATGAAGCATATTGTTGTACAGTCAACAAAAGAAAAAAAAAGCATACCTTTGATAATTTTGTAATTATTATTAGATTTTCATAAGTGATATCATTGGAAATGATTTGAAGGTAACTACTTTATGGTGAAGTGTATTTAATTAACAAAATTAATCAACAAGGTTAATTAATCGATAACTCGACATTTTCCATTATGGAAACCAAGCTTTTAATGCAATCGACTCAATATGTGAAGAACAGTATACCCACCAATTTTGCTACAAAATTCCTATACATTTTTAGAACTACAGAACAGGGTCCGTATCAATATTGCTGTCGTTTCATTCATTAACTGACTATTATATCATATTTGCGTTTTCTTGTTATAATTGCTAAGAAAAAAAGCAAGACAAATTTAGTCGATTTCATTGAAAAAATAATTGAAATTGTGGGTGGCCAACCCACGATGAGCCACACGCTGACCCTCTTTGAATATTTTCCGGCCCCGTGAGATTTATCACACTTTTACAAAATATATTTATTTTATAATGGCCAAAGTAGTGAAAACCAATATATATAAAAAAAAAACATTATGTGTGCATCCATATATTCAAAAATTAACTGCTGAAATTATGAGAAGAAATTAACTTTTGATTTTAAAATAATATTCTTGCGAAAATATCACAGATATTGCCTGCTTTATTTATGAGTTCGCAGAATAATTAAATTATATTGTGCGAACTCATGATGAACACATCTTGAATTCTAATACACTGGTTTCAAAAGTTAAGGAACAGCATGTTTTTCTCGAAGCTCACCATAAAAAAGTGACAGTAACAATAAAATTTATAATTTATATAAATGATAAAAACGAACTTTTATGCAAAAACGATAGTTACCCTTTTTTTTATTGAAAAGGACAGGTATATATGAGTGAAGGAAAAATATGCAAATATCAGGCTTTTTAATTACGCGTGTAACTTTTGTTAGCAGAGTCGTTGACAATAGGCAGTGTGGTTCCGCAATGTCCGAGAAAACCCGTTTGCCCGATTCGTTAAGGTGTCGGTCGGTCGGATGGATGGGAATGGAGTTGCTCCAGGCTGATGCTGCTAGGCTTCTTAACGTGTCTCGCAGTGTGATCCACCATCTCTAGAATCAATATCAAACAGAAGCTTCTGTGTCCAGAAGATATGTTCGGGTCGACCAGAGCTACAGCACCTGCAGAAGACCGTTTTATAGCTCTTTCGGCCCGAGGGAGAAGATGCATTTCTGTGCGCAATTTGTTACAGACTCCTCTGTAACATCAGGGAGAAGAATATCCGCTAGTTCGGTGCGAAGACGTCTTCACAATTCAGGTCTCTATGCAAGGTGACCCATTCGGCGTATCCCCCCTCAACGGCCGACAGAGAGGAGCCCGCTTATCTTGGGCAACACGTTTCCTGGAGCAGACAGCGATGGACTCCTGTACTCTTTACAGACGAGTCCAGATTCACAATGGAGAGCTATTCGACGTCGGCTGATCTGGAGGAACAAAGCACCAGATACCATCAATCCAACACTGTTGAAAGACACAGTTACCAAGGTGGGGGAATAATGGTTTGGGCAGGGATCTCACTCGGTGGTCACATTGACCTGCATGTGTTCCAAGGAGGAATTGTGACTGGTTTGAAATATCGGGATGAGATCCTTGATCCGTATGTCCGACCATATGCCGGTGCAATTGGCAATTTTTCATTCTGATGGATGATAATGCACGTCTTCACTGAGCTGTAGTTGTTGAGGAATATCTTGAGAGTCTTGGTTTGGAGCGAATGGAATGACAGCTCGATCTCCAGACCTGAATCCGATAGAGCATCTTTGGGACTATCTTAGTAGACAGGTGCTGCCTAAATCCTCCTCCAAAGTCCTTAAGAGAGCTGGTTCAAAGTTAACTCTGTGTCTGGTCTTCTCTTCCAATTTCGGTAACCGACAACTTAATTGACAGCATAGAAATCGATGCCACCAGTGCATTCAAGCTAGGGGTGGGCATAATCCCCTTATTAAAACTTATGGTATGTTTCTATGACATTTTACCACATAAAACTGTGATTATTATTTTTTCCAATAATGGACTTTCCAGCTTGCTTTTTTGTTGTAAATATCGGAGATAATTACAACAGAGATAATTTTTTTTTTTTTTTTTTTTTTGTAAATTTTAGCGTATTTTTATGTAAACCTATGTTGCAGTCAATACATAATTGTTTTTGCATAGTCATCCAAATTTGGTGTTTCTACATTCATTCATTTACAAATTAGGCATAAAAGCCGGTTGTTCCTTTAGCTTTGGAGGCCAGTATATAACAGGTTCTATGTTTCTTACATCTGCTAATAGCTAACAATGAAGATTGCTATTTGTTCATTAATATCATAAAATTAACTAATGAGCTTTTTATTTCAAGGCAGCTCTGTAAGCATTTATTTTTAAATTTATGTACTTTGACCAATAGGAGCTATCTGGACAGAAGAAAAAACAGAGCTTTCTTTTCCATTATCATTACTAGTACGACAACTCAGAGTTTGGCCAAGGCCTTCCCTTTGAAGAGATTTCCATGTATTATTCCTCTGGGTGGAATGGCCCTCAAATTCTTAATCTTTAGTAGAGCAAAATCCTTTTCAACTGCGTCTATCCGTCGCAACTTGGGTCGTTCTCTTCCTGTTTGTCCCTGTGGCTATTCTGCCAAAACAGGTTTTGGGATTTAAATCATTCATTCTAAATATATAAAGGCAACGCAGTTTAACAATTAAGTCTTAATAAATTTTATAATATCTGGGTCTTTATAGCATTTACACATAATTTCTGCGTTTACCGTCATCTCCAACAGTCACTTTCCTTCCAAGAATAGCCATAAAATCTTCGCTCAATCTTGCCCAAATGAACATCATCAGATCTCTCCAAAGTCCAAATTACAGAGCTACGGGCCACAATAAGGTCTAATAAGGGTTTTATAACAACATGACATAGCAAAACAGCTTATACTCAAAATATTCAAGAGAATACGACGCATGAACTTTGCATATAGTCGTTTCGTATTGATGATTTTCCAACTTCTCATCCACATAACTGTTTTCGGAAACGAGGAGATTCGATATGGCAATGTGTTTATGTGTTTTTATCATCTGTGTGCACAAGCTTTATGCACAATGTGTTTATGCGTTTCACATTGATAGTCGCATATTACTGGGTGGAGTTTTTACATGTTTTTCTCGTACGACATGCAAACTTGAGATCTGCTCTCTCCTCTAGGATGGCAATGTCACACCGATTATTATCCGTCGAAGACCTAATTGGAACATATATATCATCACAGGTACAACAATATATAATGGGCCAAAAGGCAGAGTCTACCTGCTGGCAGATTTCTACAATGACAGAAAATGTTTTCTTTTACGGGATAGTGTTGTTAATCCTATATACCCAACTTGCTCTACAATGAAATCATATTAGATCAGGATCTCTACTACAAGGAACTGTGGCCGTAAC